>JACXIV010000103.1:0-568403 GCA_014737475.1 Bombus confusus
TTATTCTTTTTTCTTTATTCTTCTCTGTAATTACTAAACAATAAAATATCAATAATATACATACATACAATTATAAAAATATTTTATTATTAGATTTTGTTTATAAACTCTTTCGAGTGAAATACAAAAATGCATCGAGAGGAATGAATAAATTACGCGTTACGGAATATCAAATTATGTGAGCCGTCGTAACAGTACAGGCATTCCACTCATCTTTTTTAAACAAATCAGATGATTAAATGCAATATCAAGCATAAAGTAGTTAATGTTTCATGTGCTATTTTGTGTGTTCAAACAAATTCATATACACATTTAATATAATATTTATATACAAATATGAACAATTTTATATAAATATTATTTAACATAACTTTCAACAGTAATATACATGAGTAAGATCTTTGTGTTATTCACTTGAAATATAAATTACAAAATAAATATTTCCAATAATGCATACATTTTTAAATGATGTAAAACTATAGAACTATATAATAATGAAACAGTATATAGTGCAAAAAAAAACTTTTGACTAGTAACTAATTTTAAGTATTACTCGTAACAAAACAAGTTAGTGTGAAAAAGGATGTTATATACAAGGAAATATATACGTATCTTCAAATATAAAGACACAAATAAAGAAATGAATAAAGGAAACATTACACCTTTGGTCCACACTACATTGAACAACCAAATATGTTCAAATTCATTTTAAAACAGTTATTGTTACTTATTGTTTGCTTAGACCATTAGACACAGGTACATGAACAATGGTAACGCCAGGTTGTCAACTTGACTTGTTTGTGCTTCAATAAATGAGAGCACAATACTCGATAATAAGCTTTGTAAAAATAACCAACCATTATCTACGTAGCCTATTAAAAAACATACATTAATTTTGTGGTGTACTAGTAAATATTTTTTAAAAATAATAATCTTAATAATTAGTTATATTAATCAGTATTTTATCAGATTTCCACAAGGATACTATTAAATATATTAAATGTATTTAAATTTATATATATTTATAATACACATAAATTTAATTCATAAAAATTTGAGAGAAAAATTTTAAATAATACATACCCATAAATGCTAAAAGACATATTGATCCAATTTGGCTAAGAATACAAGCAATTGTTCCTTCAACAGACTTATCTGAATTGGTCCATTTATGAAAACCCCATCTACTACCAACAAAGCTAGCAGCGGTATCACCCACACCAACTGTTAAGATACCGCTAAGCAAAACTAATAATGAAAGATTGTTGGTAGGCATCCAAAGTGGGAAAGACAAACCACAGAGCAAATAAAGAGGTGTTAAAGAAATCAAATTATCTTTCTCATCAGCAAACACAGAAAATCCCTGCTGTAATAATTCTCCAAGAGGCGATATTTGTAAGTACCTCATCAACTAAAAAAGTAAGAAATTATCAATAGGAAATTTAAAAATATTGTAAATATAAAATTCAAGAAAACTTAGTTTCTTAAACTTGATATACCTCAAGAAATACAAACAGTCCCATTATTACACCACTAGCTAGATACAACAATATGCGTTCATATATTAAACCAGGTATATACACAAGTACAGCTAATAAGTGAAACATTTTTCGAGTTGAAGTTGTTGCTTGGAGATTTAATAATACCTGGTATGTGACAACTATTACACCTAGTACTAAACATAAAGCCCAGTATCCAATTAACATGATCTGTAATATTTGCAACCGTTAAAAATAATTTGATACTTATATAAGAAATACTGCAAAATTTTTATTATGCGCACCTTATTTGTTTCATTACAAACAAAGTAAAACGTCCAAATTAGAGGATTTTGATCCAGTAAAACATACATTAATGGTAAGACTACAATCAATAAAAGTGTGATTGTCATTAAATAAAAATTTCTGGCTAAGCGAAACATTGGAAAATAACTAGATATTAAACATACTGATATCACATATAATATTGCAACCTGAAATTATATTTTTCAATTATTGATCACATCAAATTTATTATCTGTAGAAGATTTCCTTTAGAATACCTGTAAAATAACTGTTGCAATATCGTCATCATGGATTGGTGGTAGATGATATCTTAGTGGCAAGTTTGTTACTACAGACATTAGAAACAAAATACATCCATGCATAACTGCTGTTGCTTCTCCAATTGTGAAACAACAAGGAAATGTAGACATTAATTGAAGAATACCCCATGTTCCTAAACTTCCGATACTTAAGCCCCATATGACACTCACCAGTAATCCTGTTCTTATTTATCAATAAATAAAATAATTTGCTTTAACTAAAATAATATGATTTTATAAAATAAATAATGAATATTTACATTAAAAAAGTTGATTTAAATAAATCATATTATAAGATAAAACATATTTTAATTTAACTTTAATTAATTCATAAAATATTAAATGATATTATTAACAATATAAAACAATATTTATAAATTGATATACCTTTATTTACTACAAGAAGGTATAATAAAGATGTTATTATAGCTGGTAAAAAATATATAGCTTGGAAATCTTTAACTGTCACTTTTTCAGTTGACAATTTCAAATATAAACATATAGAACTAATAACAAGACCAATTCCTGTGAGACCCACAATGAGGCAGATTTCAGAGTAACTAACATCTTCCTTTAATAGAGTTAAAATTGCACTTAAACCTACTAATGTTCCAAGCCATAGTCCACTTTTAGCTTTTATACTGAAAATATTTTTTAAAATTTTTATATAAAACTTAGCTGAAGATAAATCATTATAAAAACACTTTTATTATAATAATGATATCATTATAGTTATAAATATGTAGCATAAAATAGATCAAACACTCTAGTAATTTATAATATATAATTGAATATTTTAGAGTATTTATATATACATTAATTATACATACAAAACATTTAAATATTTATAATATATTGAATAAAATTTAATATTACATAATTTTTAATGATGTAAATACAAAATGTAAACATATCAAATAGTTAATATTCTTAAACAGATTTCTAGGTTAAGTCACGTTGATCTTTACATTTATACACTAAATAATAAACATACCGATGTTTTATGCCATTATCTTTCAAACTTTGCAATATCCTTTCTTCGAAGTGTCTGTATTTGTTTAAAAGAAATTCCATTATTAATAAGGTACTTAAAAAAAAACGCGTTCTACACCATCAATAACCACACCCCCGATCTTCTAACACGGAAAACGTGAGTATGAAGTGTGAATGGGTAAATGATGTGATATCATCTAGAAAGATGAAACATTTTTTCCGCCGTATATTGCGTATTGTATGCATGTATAGTAAAATACGCAGTACAATATACATATATATGCACATAATAAAATATAGTAATAAGCAAATGACGAAATATCTTAAAATATAGATTCGTTTTATTATAAATTCTAAAGCTTTATTTTATGATTTTTTATATTTCTTACCTTTATTTGTAATATTTTTGTATTAGATTTTGTTTCACATATCGTTATTAGAACGACATATAATATGCGTTTAAAACAAAATTATAATTAGAGATTGAATATTGGATATTGAATTTAATAGCAATATATTTGTTAATAACATAGAAACCAAGATAATAATACAAAAAGAAACACAAAAATATGATTGTATTATTTATTAAATACATATTTATATATAAAAAATATAGAATATCATAAAAATAAAACAACAGATTATTATTCCGATAAATATTTTTTTCATCATTTAAAAATTTGCAGCGTCATCTTACATCTTTCACTTACAGTAATTTAATAAGTGTATTGGTATGATTAAAAATTTCTTGATTACAATTTGATACAATTTGTGAAAAGAATCAATAAAAGAACATTAAAAAATTATATTTCTATAACAACTTGTATATACTTTAACAAGAGTATATACTTTAACAATTAACAACTACTAAATTGTACCTCAATTATTTATTTTATATTGTTTGAGGAACTTTTTACGAGCTATGATTTTTAGCAAATGCGATCAACCCGTTTGTTGATGAATCATGGTTTGTAACTGCTTGAGTACTTTCTAATTCAGGTTCAATTACCTTTGCCAACTGCTTTCCTAATTCAACACTATTAAAAACAAATTATGTATTTTTACATATTTCCATGTTTTCAAGTGTTCAATAATGAAATTATTACTTACCCCCATTGATCAAAGGAATTGATATCCCAAATAATCCCTTGCACGAAGATTTTATGCTCGTACATTGCTTTAAACATAAATTACGAATAAACTAAATGATACATTTAAATAATATATTAATATATGCATTAAATTTACCAATCAAAGCTCCAAGAATAAAAGGCGTTATTTTCTTAAGAAGAATAGTATTGGTTGGTCTGTTTCCTTCAAACATCTTATGTGGTAATAATAGATTTATTTGTTCAGGATTCATTCCTGCTTTTTGCAATTCAGTTCGTGCTTCATTCTCATTTTTTCCTTTCATCAAAGCTTCGGTTTGTGCAAAACAATTTGCAAGCAATATTTTATGATGGAGATTTCCTTGAACCTAAAATAAAAATGTCTTATTACCTGCTATTATATTAAAACTTTCTTTTCGAATGATAGTTTCCAACTATTAATTATAATAATACCTTATTATGTGACTGTATTGGAATTAAAAAATCAGCAGGGACAAGTTTAGTACCCTGATGTAGTAACTGGTAAAATGCATGTTGTCCATTAGTACCTGGTTCTCCCCATACAATTGGACCTTAAATATTTAATTCTTTTTTCACATTAACTGAATAAAAAACTTGTAATGCTTAATTAAAAAAAATAAAAAATTGTATTTTTTCTAGACATATAAAATATATAAAATATTTACCAGTACTATAATTTACAATTTTCCCTGCACGAGTAACATATTTTCCATTACTTTCCATATCTCCTTGTTGAAAATAAGCAGCAAATCTATGTAGGTACTGATCATATGGTAATAATGCATGTGTTTCAGCTTTGTAAAAATTATGGTACCATACTCCAAGAAGAGCTAATATAACTGGTGCCTATGAAGTAATGTCTTATTAAATACACGACAAAATTCAGTGATTCAATATTTTTCTCAAAACATGAAAAAAAATATAATTATAATATTACAAACAAAGATTAAGAATATACTTGCATTTTTCTCCAACGGAGCACTACAGAAATGTTGATCCATAAAGTATGCACCGCTCAATAATTTTTCAAAATTTTCAAATCCAATAGACAAGCAAATTGATAAACCAATAGCTGACCATAATGAATAACGTCCTCCAACCCAGTCCCAAAATCCAAACATATTTTTCTCATCAATACCAAATTCTTTCACTTTCTGATTATTAGTAGACAATGCAACAAAATGACGTGCAACTGCTGCAGGCTGTATAAAAATAAATATATTTTATGTATCATTGAATTTAATATCGTTACTTCATTACTCACATCTTTTAAAGCATCCAAAAGCCATATTTTAGCAGAAGTGGCATTTGTAATCGTCTCTTGAGTAGTAAATGTTTTCGATGCTATTATAAAAAGAGTTGTTTCTGGATTCAATTTTTTCAAAGTTTCAGCAATGTGGGTTCCATCTATGTTACTAACAAAATGAACTCGTGGTCCAACATGAAATGCTTTTAATGCTTCAGTTACCATTAAAGGACCCTATATATAAATATATAGCAATATGGATAAAAAAGAATCAATTTATATATCTTATGATTACAATTTATATAACATACCAAATCTGAACCACCAATTCCAATATTAACAACATCTTCAATTGGTTTACCAGTAAAACCTTTCCATTGTTTTGATAGAATCTATATAATATAAAAAAATAAATATTGTATACAAAGTTATTACTCCTAAAAGTTAAAAATAAAATATAAAACTACCTTATAGTTAGAAAATGATAACAGAAATGAATATATACATATATATATATATATATATATATATATATATTATCTCGTTAGTAATTAATTTTACCTCATTAGTAAATTGTTTCATGTGACTTAATACAGCATTCACTTCGGGCATTACATCTTTATTATCAACCAATATTGGTTTGTTAAGCCTATTGCGCAAAGCTATATGTAAAACTGCTCTATTCTCTGTGAAATTAATTTTCTCTCCATTAAACATGGCATCTCTTGCAGCTTCTATTTCACGTGCTCGTGCCTTTAAATTTACAAAACATATTACAATTAGGAATGTAATAAATTATTATATAGCATTTAAATATATTTATATAAATTTCTTCTTATTATAATTAATGCAATTTAAGTTTAATACTTATACAATATTATAATACATACTAATTCCAATAACAATCGCAATGCTTCTTCAGTAAGCCGATTCTTGGAATAATCAAGTAAAATTGGCCCATCTTCAGGAGTAGGAATTTCTAGACTAATTAATAAATCAAATATCGTTAAAATGATCTTTATATAAAATCATATCACAATTATTTTTCATGATATTTTAATGTGAAAGGTATTCCGTTATTGCATATGAGATTGAGGGAAAGAAATATTTCAAGAAAAAGATCATTACTAACTAACTAACTAACGTAAAATAGAAATGTTTTTTTCATTTTAATCTCATAAACAATCCGGACAAAGATTTTTACAATAATCTAATTTTATTAGAGCGAACAGCCTTCGGGTCATCTCAAGGTCATATGTCAAGGATTAATAAAACTCACCTAAAATTTTCGAAACGTTTAGGATTTTGTTGAAAAAGATCATATATTTTAATTCTTGATCCATTAGTGTCAAAATACTGTTGCAACTTAGTCCATGCTGCTTCGGTAGTCAATTCTGGTTTCGGTTTCATTTTTTTAATTTAAGAAAACCGCGCTGTCGATGTGAAATCCAAACTTGTGCTCTATGACTCTATGTCGACGTCGACTACTCACGTATAAAGTTAATTCAAGACGTGCCAACATTTCTTGTATGTTCAAGCTGCTTTTCAACGCAATCTCTCATAAGAACGGTGTTTGAAGAATATCTTTCAAAAAACTAATATCATACTATAATTGCATTATATATAAATATAAATCATAATATTTTAATTTTACAAATACACACAAATTTGCAACAAATATTCATTAAATACTATTTAATATTTAATAAATTTAACATGATTTAAAATGAATTTGATAATGATTTTGATAAAATTTTCTTAATATTTTTAATTAGTATTATATATAAAAATGGAATAAGGAACAATAGAACTTTGCTGAATAAATTAGGTAATATACATTTATTTAACATAATAGATAGTTTTGCATTCAGTATTCCTAACATAATTTATTTATCATAATCAAATATATTTGATATATTTAAGTACTAAATCATTAAGTTTAATCATATAGTCTTGAAATTTTTCACTCGTTTTTAGGAATTTCATATTTCCGTAAAAATTCGACGTTAATTTCAAAATTTATATTCAAACATAACATAAATGTTAAACATTTGGAACGTAAATTGAACCACGAGATATACAAGGAACGAAGGAACAATACGATATGTTCCCATATGTATGTTCCAAATTCCAAGTTCCAAGTGAATCAAGTGTTATCATCGAAGACTCTAGAGTCGAAATTTTGAGGTTGCTTTCTGAAGGGATTTCGACGTTTTATTTTTTGTATTACGTGTAATTATTGTAGCAAAAGTGATAAAAATTGGGAAAAAGTTAAACGCTATTAAAATCGTACAACTGAGTTGTTCTTAATTGAAGAGCAAAAATGGTAATCGACTTTTGTTTTGACTACTTTAAGTTATGTCAAACTTTTGATATTTGTTTATTTGAAATTAAAATTTTTTCACATTAATAGTTACAAATATATATATGTTTTAACCAAGTTAAAGTTATTGCACAGTTTATAGCCAATTTTAGATTTCATAATATCTTTGTGTTAAAATACATATGTGTACCTATCCCTTTTTACACTGGGGCACGAAGAATGTAAATATTTACGCTTTTGAAATATTATGATAGCATTATTGCAAAATAAAGTTATAAAACAAGTTATTTTTTATTAATATATGCACAAAATATAACCAATAAGTATTTAAAAATGAAAAATTATTTAGCATAATGTATACATTAAAATAGCTAAATTGCAATATTTGTTTTTATCTGTTATAGTCTCACACAATACTGCTGGTACAACCAGGTAATAGACCTGAAACAAGAACATATTCTGATTATGAAAGCGTTAATGAATGTATGGAAGGTAAGGATATTCTACATTTTAGTTGGAACTTAGTAATTTTTTAATTAAATCAGAATATTTAATCATATATCAAATACATATATACATGATATAAATGTAGGAAAATAAGCTCAATTTTTTAATACAGGTGTATGCAAGATTTATGAAGAACATTTAAAAAGGCGAAACCCCAATACGCCAACTATAACATACGATATCAGCCAATTGTTTGATTTTGTTGATCAACTTACAGATTTATCATGTCTTGTTTATCAAAAATCCACAAACACATATGCGCCATACAATAAGGATTGGATTAAAGAAAAGATATATGTTTTATTACGTCGAGCTGCAGGACATGGGAAATAATTAATGAATAAATGTACATCTATAATTTTGTGTATAAGTCAAATTACCTTTAAGTAAAAATCTATATAAAAATTTGTAATAATAAACATATAACCTACAGAAAAACTGTTCTATTGTATATTCACATACTATAGAACAATCTCCTTAATATTATTTTTATGGATAATATGATTTCTTATTTCACTTATATATATATTTATAATAAAATAGTTATGCGGTTTTTGTTAAACTTGTATTATTTTTAAATGAATGTGAATATAAATATTAGTTCAATAAAATATATATTTCTCTTAATATTAAAGAAATTCTATTATTTTGTTTATAAAACGAATTTATATTATTTTTTAAATAGTAACAAATCGTTCGAAAAAATGTACATTAATTCTTACATAAATACATGAAATTGTAGATATTCAATATTTATAATTCATCTGACTTTTACGAAATAGAATAATGGAATATATGTTTATAGGTAATGTAAAAGTATCATTAATAGAATAGATCAAACTTTTGTAAAATTATATTTATATGTATGTTACACAAAAGATGTATTTAATATTATCTAATTCTATTTAAAAATTTATCTAAGGAAACAATAGTTATTTGCCTGGTATCAATGAGAGAGTGAATGATTAGATAACACATTGTATATAAAATAATCAATAATTCTTTTACATAATACATAAGAGACAATTGGAAAAACTAACATTTTATATGTATATTTTCAATTTGTGTATGAATAAATCTGTAAAGGAATCTGGTTTGCACAAGATGAAACTATTATTCTGTTGTAAAAATTAAGGCAAATGATAGTGCGTATTCAAATTAAGTTCAGTATAACATTATATTAAATGTAATAATAATAATAAATATCAAAAACGAAAAATATGCAATTTTTATAAAATATATTATATTGTATTTAATAAATATTAAATTATATATAAATGTAAATTTTACAAACAAGTTATGTGTATACAGTAATATGTTTCAATTGTTTTTTTTATTTTTACATGATTCATATGCATTAGCAATAAGCACGTTGATCCAATCACTCACAAATATATGCGCTTATGCATACATCTGTATATAACTATATATCTCTATATACATATAGATTGGTACATAGTAATATAAAAGTACGTATAAATTGTACATATCGCATACTGTTTTACGCATTGCGTTTATACATCAGCTGTCTACCATTAAATGCAGTGGTTTTGTCGAAGAAATTGAAGTTATATAAGATAACGAAACGTGAATAAGTCTGTTTGTTAAAAGAAGAGACCCAAGTCCTAAAAATCAGTTTTGAGATAACGTCCAACTACTGCAGAGAACGATTACTAGTTCGTCAATCAGTTCTCAACGTTGCATTTGCTCGTGACCAAGACACCTTTATATTTTAACCAACGATACCGTCATAGGAATTATCCTTTATAAATACTAATAAAACAATTTATAATATTTTCTATTGACAGACTGTGGATTCTGTGTTATAATTCAATATTTATCAATGACAAGTGTTCAGTAGTGTCTAACGTTAATTTTGATAAAAATTGTTGTTCTTTGTACGTGTCAGATGTTACAAAAAAATTGATATGACATAAAATATTACAAAATTTTTTAATCAGATGATTTAGAAAATATCCTGTGATTATTACATAAGTGACAGGATGTCTGACAAGATTGAAGTTGATCCTTTTAGTGAAACATCTCTGGAATCCCAAAATTGCGAAGGTAAAGTTATCAATTATTTAAGATTGTCTTTGCAAATAACTTAAACGTTATTCATTATACAAATTTGGCGAACTATTAAAAGAATATATTATTTAATGCATCATATTTAGTTATCTGTCGTCAATAAGGAGCAATTCGTATGTTCAGAATACTTATAATACGTATATGTATAAGTATCTACATATGTACTCGATACGCAAAGTCGATATAAAGAATTTGAAAATTATGCAAAGTTACTGCAAATTGTAATATCCATAATATCTGATAAAAAAAAACTTTCTATATGTTTATCATATCTAATAAACATAAAACTCACTTTCATATAATTTAACTTATAACTTATAATGAAACTTATAGAAATTTAGCAATAATTTATCAATTTTATTAACAATCAATGAAATATATATATATATTTGAAATCTTACTCGATGGTGTTCAATTTATATCTTTGTAATACATATAATTTAATCATATATACTTTTTATAATTTATTAAATTAAAATATATTAATAATGACTATGTGTGAATCTTTTATTTCACATTTTTTTTTATTGCATGTTATATAATTTGAAATTGTTTGTAAATAATAAACTGAAAGATTAAAAACTATAACATTATATCTTTTTAACCAAAGCTTTATGTAAGTTTTATATTGTATTAAATAACAAAAATTATATGTACCATGTTAAATTTATTTTATTCTATTTCCAAATTTTAATGTTTAAAGGAATTCCAGAAATTACCAGAGAATTAAATTCAAAGGATAACTCACAAAATATAATAAATGAATTAACATATGCAGAACCTTTAACTGCAGAACAAATACGATGGTTTTATAGAGATGGTGTAGATAAAAGATGGGTAGAATTCTGTGGATATGATAGCTTAAGAATTGAATATGCTTGGCAAAATTATCAAAATTTACTTAGTAAAAGTAATAATATAACCAACAATCCACCTTCTATTGAAAAAATTGTAGTTAGAGGAGGAATGTACGATGTGGAACTGGATAAGATGAAATGTGTTTCAATATATTGTACAGGTATATGTTTTATTTAGCTTCAATCTTATATATCATTATTTTTTAAATATAATTTAACAAAATAAATATAAAGTAACAAAAATAATTCAAGCTTATATTTAATTATTTCATATTACATTTCACATTCTAAATGAATTACAAATTTCTTTATTGTATATAATATTCTAATTTAATTGAAGTAATAACGTTTACTTTTTTTTATGGGTACTAATTATTATGTCTACCATAAAAATCAATCGACTTGTCCTTAAATCTATTGTAATCAGTTTCATTTTATCATGATTAACTTAATCTGAGCCCCATAGGATGAATGTTATATCTATATTGTATTGTAATTTTTTTTCAATTTCTGTGTGTAATTCAGTTAGAAAAAGTTTTATGCACAAAAATATTTCTCCTTATAATTCTTTCACTTTTAAATTGAAAATATTTATAAATCATTAAATTTTTAATTAATTAATAATAATAAACACATATATTTTATGTATATGGTTTTGTTTAAATAAATGTAATCATCAGTTTTAATTTTATTTGAAGGTGAAGAATGGGAAATTATGAGAGGAACTTGGTATTATGATGGTAGTTGGTTACCTTTAGAAGCAGAACAAGCTAAAATTATAGAAGAAGTTCATCTTAATCTTTTTCAAAAGCAAAATTCTGGCCAATCCACTTCAACATGTGATACACCTTCTCACTCTTACGAAGGTATGAATTTTGCTTTTAATTATATATTATTTTCTGTAATAGTACATATACAATGTAATATGATAAGGAATTAAATTTTTGTATTTCTAGTATTACACACGGAACATTTTTCTGAATTTCATGTTGACTGGCATAGTATAAATGATGTAGTATTATATAGCGAATATAGGCATAAAAAATTAATGCGTAGTGTTACATCAAAACTAGGTTTTGCAAAAAGTAAGTATTTTAAAATATATAATTATTGTTAAAAATTTATGCATTATTTACAATGGCTTTTATAGCAACAGGTTATCAATTAAGAAGAGGATATAAAATCGCTGCTGTAATGGAAGATAAACCTCATGATATTGATCATATAATTTTTGTAGTTCATGGAATTGGTCAAAAAGGAGACACTGGAAAAATTATTCGTAATACAACATTGTATGTAGAAAATATAATTAACAATTATAATATACTATATGCAATTGATACTGTATGAAAGTTTTAAGAAATTAATCTATTGTATTTAATATTTAAATAGGTTTAGAGACTGTGTAGATTGGTTGAAACAAAAATATTTTCCTAACTCTAATTATAGAATAGAATTTTTCCCTGTGGAATGGCGTTCATCGTTAAAACTTGATGGAGGTAAAAATTTGTTGTACAATTTCTATAACTAATTTTTAGATTTTTACATTTTTTTTAATAGCATCTTGTATTTAATGAAAATTATTTTAGGTATAGTAGAGGCTATCACCCCCTTTAGTGTGGTAAGCATACGACACTTATTAAATACATCAGCAATGGATATTCTCTACTACACGAGTCCTCTTTATGGAGGGGAAGTAAGAGCTGGATTACAAAAAGAGTTAAATAGACTATACTTTATGTTTACTAGTCGTCATCCTGGTTGGAAAGGGAAAGTTTCAATTTTAGCACATTCTTTGGGATGTGTAATTGTTTATGACATTGTCACAGGCTGGATGGCTCCAGATACAAGACCTCCATCTCCAGAAACGCAAGAAGTTTTAAAACAACGATTACAATTCCCTGTAGGTGTTATTACTAACTGTATATTATTTATACAATATAAGATATTGATATACAATAAGAATAATTCAATATAGTGCAATATTAAAGAATGTTTAAATATTTTCATAATTCCAGATTGAAAATTTATTTTGTTTGGGTTCCCCATTATCAGTATTTCTTGTATTACGTACACCTTCTCCATCAAACAAAACAGATGTGATGCCTCAAGGTTTATGCAAAAGATTTTACAACATATTTCACTGGTCTGATCCTGTAGCTTATAGAATGGAGCCACTTTTAGAAAGGGGATATAGCAAAATTGAACCTGTTCTAATTCCACCATATGGAGGAGTTGATGGTCAACAAACAGAACAGTCACCACCAACAATGAGTAATGCTGACCAAAATTGTTCTCTTATAGGTATATCAGATAGTTTCTATTTATTTTCAGAGTGATAGTTTTCATTTGGTTTAATGTTCATACAATTTAAAATATTTAATAGCAGATAATGATGAAAAAGAAGAAAATTCAGTAGATATGTCTAATCGTGCACCAGACAAAGGTTGGAGTCTTTGGGGCTTAGTCCGTGCTGGTTGGAATGTTAAAAAGGATGTTTCTGCACCTATCCAACCAGGTCAAGGTAAGAATATTACATTAATTTTTAATTAATCTAATAATGATAAAAGTTATTCAATAAAAAGTATATAATTCAATATCTTTTTACCCTTTTTGTTAGAATTAACAGAACGATTGGATTATGTACTTCGAGCAAGTTTAGGAAGAAATTATTTTTACACATTAGCAGCACATACAACATATTGGAGTAACTACGATGTAGCTTATTTTGTGCTAACAAGACTTTTTCCAACATTAGAAACATGATGTTGGTTTGTATGTGTGTAGAATGAAATCAGTCAGATTCTGTTAAAATTTACTAGTCCATTGTAGGCCTTTAAAACTTAATATTGGGAGTAGGCCTACCACCAAAACAATCTGTGATAATGAAAAAAACGATACAATAATATTATAGATTCTATGTAATCGTTTTATATCGCTCGCATAATTTAAGGTTAATGTGGCCGAGTTTCACAATTAAAAAACTGAAACGAGATTTTACATATTCTATAAGGTACCTCAGTTACATGCAGTATATTAACATAATTAATTAAACTATTGTTTAAATAATTTCATCTAATTAGTAAATTGTTTATCATTAAAAAGATATATTTTATAATCTATGTTGAATATGCAAATATAGTTTATGTAAAATATTTATTTAAATTACTATAACATATTATTAAATAATATATCTTTCAAAAATTTGTATTATACAGATTAACTAAAAAATTATTAGTTATATTTATTTTTTAGGTAGAAAAGTGATGTTTTAGATCTTAAAATAGCATTAAAATTGTGCTTTAAGCAACGCTAAAAAGTCATAATTAACTATCATAATAATCTAAGATCATAAATCTATATTATAAGAGTTTGAAAAATCCTTTTGCATTCAATAATATAATATTTTTTTATATATCGTCACAAACTAATATCAATACGAAATTGTAATTCTACTTTCTGTTACTTGTGTACATTGTTTTACATATTTTATATTGTTTATTAATATGTTACGTATTATATATTATTTATATGTTAGGTGAAGAAAGACAGAAATGTATTTAATCGAATTTAAATTAATTATTTTGACTTATTTAAAATTATTGATTGAGACCGATATGCGTTAAATATTTTATTTCTTTGTTATAGTAATCTTTTATTTTGCTATAAAAAATGAAACTCGTCCTATGTACTGAAAGTTTGCTTAAAATAAGACAAAATATATTTGATTAATTGTATCGACCAGGATCGATCCATAAAACGAAAATAAAATGATATCAATATGTTATATTTGTTGCTTCGAATAGAAAAGGATAATAGTTTATTATTATCTTCTAATACTTATTAAATGATCGAATTTCCCGTTAAAATAACAGAAAATTTTTCGTAATAGGTTAGAAAGACTATACTTTGTTAATGCTATTTCCATTGTATAGTTTTTTTTCTATTTCATTACACATATTGAAAATTCTGTCATTTTATCAAAATTCTATAGATAATTTGATATTAAATATTAATTCTATTTATACTATATTGTTTATACCATAAGTGAAAAAATATCCTTATTACAAATTTTTTATGTAAAGAATTACATACATTTGGAATATGAAACATTAGTACAGATACTATTGTGTATATTTCTTTTATCATTTATTAAAAATTTAAACCATGTGTGAACAAAAAGAAACTTTTATTTTATCAATGTATTTAAATTTTGTTGACATATTTTTCTGATATTATAATCATATAAGTATTATTATAATCATAAGTAATATTTATGTATTATGTAAATGTGTTCATATCGCAATATTATATACTTATCAGTTTTTAGAAAATTTAATAATGGTGCACTTTTTAATGACTGTTATGTAACAATAAATTTTTAAGGAGCTTTGTCTATAATACACAATTTGGTAGCATGACAATAATATTAACTGTTAAAAGATAAATATCATATCAAATTTTAAGAAATAAAGCACATAATAGGCATGTAGCAAAAAGCCTCCAAATCATAGTGCAAATGTTAAATGAAGTAAATGAATTAAAATTAAAATATTAATAATAAAATATATACAGTCTTTTATTGAAAAAATTTAAAATTTAACATTTTAATAAAATATTTAATAGCATTATACATACATACACCGACACATACATATGTACATGTGTATATACAATATATAAATATATATGCGATGCCAAAATTACTAGGTATAATTAAAATTTATTTAATTTTAAATATTTATTCATTGAAAATATATATAAATATATAAATACATTTATATGTTAATAAACATATTTTTTCTTAGAATGAAGAAGAGGATTTTATTTATTCCTACATATCTAAATATATGGTATAGTTATGTTATAAAAATAAAAGTTATATGATTTACTTGTTCTATATCAATTTTTATATTATCAATATGGATATTATAATACATAACTGATATAATATTTTACAATTTTATAATTAAAATTAAAACAAAAAATATTAGGAAAAATAATATGAAAGTTCTGACGTCATTTATTTAAATAAATTCAAATTATATACGTAATTATAGTTATTTCTTGTCTTTTTTCTTTAATTTCATATCCTAACTATAAGTATATAAAAAACATGCAAATTAGTATTAGAAGTATGTTTGCTTTTTAATATGATAATATAATGATTATAATTTGTAATCGCCATTAAATCACATTTTTTTTTATGGAACACAAAATTACATTATATTAAATATTCAAATTGCTATGTACATACGTATAAATATACATATGTATCTATAGCTATTAGATTATGGACATTTGTCCAATTCCGTATTTTGTATACTTTTATACATTTTATCTTTCTGTAAATGTATAAATATTTGCAATATAGTAATTATTATACTGTTTAGCTGAGTAATATTACCTGTATATACAACATTATTATTATTTATGTTAAATTTATTGAAATACATACATCTAATTATTATATAAGGAGGAACATGTATTTAATAATAGAAAGGAAGTGTCTATTGCATGTATAAACACATAATATGTAAATATTGTAATTTACTATATAATGGAATTTATTTTTTTCCCCCTAATTTTAAAATTAGTCGATTAAAAAGTTGGTTATAACAATGTTTCAGGAAATTTATGTTCGTGAAATATGATGAAGAATTGATTTAGAATCACATGAGTGCATGTAAATAGCAGAAGCATTGTATGTATATACATATATATACATGCATACGTGTATAGCAAATCGTATTATAGTTGTTCATGCTCTATGATTTGAGTTTTAAGTCATTTTGTACTTTGAACTTAAAAAGAACATTGTATTTATATATCGTTAGCAAACGGTTGAGTAATAAAGTCGGATTTTTAATGGAAACTGAATTAAGTATTCCTTTGCCGAAGAACGTCTTAATTGCCGGCGTACAATGTGGTTTCTGTGATGTGTGATCAACATTTTATAGAAAAAAGGAAAAAACGATTTATATGCGTAACTTGAAAGAACATATGTTTCTCTTTTATTGAGATAATAAAATGTTTGTTTTATGGACATGGTTATCGTGTATTAACGAATGATACTCGTGGATAATTTATATAATTTTGAGTATAGTTTATAGTAAGAAACACAGAGAAATAACGGTATTTTACTATGTTTATGCTATTTACAGAATTTCTAACTTTCTTTTATGCGTGTATATATATTATTTGTTTAATAGAAAACAGTAATATAGAACTAGATTTTTTAACATATTAATACATATTATATTTACAGCATAATGCATAATAATTTAATTGCTGCTGCCATTGGTGTAACCGTTGGTGTTATAAGTGCAGCTAGTATTTTTATTTATCGTAAAATTTTGGCAAATCAACAATATAGCACAACAATTTCTGACTTAGATGCTGCCAATAAGAGAATTGATGAATTACAATCAGAATTAGAAGCTTTAAGGTAATAATATTATTTTGATATGAAATATTTACATAAATATTTCTTAAATTTATATATTATCCTATAAAATTAATAACTATTTTGGCATATGTTATTATTTCGTTTCATTTAAGGTTACAACTAAAACAACAGAAAAAGAAAAAAAAAATTTTACGGAAATTTAACTCTAGCGATAGTACCCATACTGTAGATAATGATACGGATATTGATGTTTTTTCAACAACAACTGATATTGGAGATGATGAGTTCTACGATTGTTCTGATGGTGAAAGTATTGTTAGCGATAGTGACTTAAGGTTGGTAAAGTAATATAAATATATGTTAAACTTATATAAATAACACGTACGAGGATTTATAATTTATTCTAGTAAAAATGTGAATCTACTTCCTGAAGAAACATCTTAAGAATATTCAAATTATACTATTTAATTCATGATTTAAGCATGTGATTACTTGTACTAATTTGGAAAATTAGAATTTGATCATTTTGACGAGTAAAGTTATTTTAAAAGTGTAAAAGGAAGAGATTATATGTTCAGTAATATAGGATCTCAGACGAACTGAACCAGCTGGATGTAATACTTAAGGAGATTGATGAACAACTAAATGATCAATTTGATGTCAAGACGTACCATACATTGCAAACATTAGCGAGATCCCATCCAGACAATGTAGAAGTAATATGGAGATTCACAAGAGCTAGTTACCATTATGCAGAAGCACAAATTGATAAAAATATTAGAAAGTTAATCATTCTTGAAGGTAAGTACAATATATTTGTTTATTTTTGCATAATGTAATGAGGACAAATGATATTTTTAATAGGTATTCAACAGTGTGAGAGAATTATTGAAAATCGAAAAGCAGATCTGTATAAGTGGTATGCTATCCTTATAGGACTACATGGAGACTATTTATCAGTGCCAGATAAAATAAAGAATGGCATTGTTTATAAGAAATATGTAGAACTGGCCTTAGAAATGCAACCAGATGACTTTGAATTACATTATCTTCTAGGAAGATTTAAATATGAAATTGCTAATTTAAGTTGGATTGAGAAAAAGGTTTAATTTCTAATTTAATTTACCAAAAAATTTTAATATATACAAAATTTTATTTTTATATAATATTACAATCTTCCTAAATAGCTTAAATTTTCTTATACTTTTTACAGGTAGCAACGTTATTTGAAATTCCAAATATTTCTATTGAAGAAACACTCGTTTGTTTTGAAACTGCAGCAAGGCTTGGAAGTACAAATCCATACACTCAATTATACATTAGTAAATGTTATATTGCTTTAAAGAAATATACATGTGCAATTGATTCGTTAAAAGAAATTTTAGAAAAACCAATTGTATCGGCTGATGATGAAAAAGTACATACAGAAGCAAGTAAACTTCTCGACAAGTACTCAGGATATAGTTCATAGTGAAAAATAATGTATTTGTACATCACACCTACATTAATAGTTACGCTATTTCCATATACATATACAGATAAAAACAGCTATATTACAGCTTAAACTAAACGTGAACATCAAACAATTTATAATCAATTATTACATGAAACATAGGTACTAAACAATTTTCAAAATATTTTATCTATTTCAGTATGTATTGTAAATCTTTTAATTTAAATTTTATGAAAGAATGTAATTTGTAAAGATCTGCATAAAAAAATACACATCACTAGTGCAAGGTTTTGTAAATTATTAGAAATATGTACTTTAGTTGTACAATTTAGCAAATAATATTTTATATATATAGGAAACGGTATTTATATTGAAGCGCCTGGATTTAGTTATTTTCTTAAAAGAATTTATAGAATTTATTATTAGTGATATTCACTGTATACATCTTCTAAGTAAAATTTATAATATAAAAAATCATACAAACACTTTTGTATAATTAAATTTTATAAACCTTATAAAAAGTGTAAATTTCAAGTGATTCTTCCCCTATATTTATCAATCCAATTACTTTTGACATTAGAATCAAAATAAATTTTCATTATTATTTATAATATTTTATTTGTGTAATTTGCAACAATTTTTATATTAACAGTTGATAACTTTTCTACCTTAGTAAAAATATATTAAAATAGCTTAGATATTTTTTTTTTGTTCATTTTAATTTATGTAATTATATATTTTTGTATTAGTAAAACAAACTTAAATAGAAAGTTAAGATTATCAATATAATCATAAAACAAAAAAGTAAAAATAAATGACAAAGATCTATTCTATTGTATATACACACATATATTTGTTTGTTATAATATTTATTCTTATAACATTTATGAAGAAATTGTGGAAACAAATCAAAATTTTAAAAACAATTATGAACTTTCCCCTTGTTTTAACAGATCAATAATGGTCCAACACAGCATCCCAGAACTCAGTAGATATTGGGTGGAGAATGGGGTGAAAGGGGTGAAGTAGAGGAAGCCCCTCTAGTTATATAGAAGAGAAGCCAAAGAAAACATTTCAGAACATTTCAGTTAACATTAAATGCTTGAAAAAAGTAGTTCATTTAAAACATACACATGACAAGGTAAGTTCTACTATTCAAAATATTATATCTGCAAATTTGTAAACGTTTAATTTAATTTATATTAAACTTACATTTCTGCTGTTGCTATTTCTTTAATATTAAATATTATTTAAAAATAAAAATTTTCTATTTTTTTATAAACCAAAAATGTTTTGTTATAAACAAAAATTTCTATCTTTTGCCTTATAATTCTTTTATATCATATATGATTTAATTATAAGTGAGTATTCTAAGGTATGTATTTCTAGTACATATATTTTATAATAATAGATAAGTTTTTAAGCTTTATACATCTAATTATTATAAATAAATATTTTATTACATATTTCTTTAAATATTTAAGACACAATTTGAGATGCGTGGACTTTTACGGGGTACTTTATATTGTGCACTATGGTACAGCAGCATAGTGGCCGGTTTTCTATTTATTGCTTGCCCTATGTTACCACTGTTATTTTTTAGTCCTCCAAAGTTTCGAAAATGTGGTGATCTATTACTTTCTTGTTGGGAACTTTATTCCACAGTAAGCAAAATAAACATCTTCTTTTTCTTTCTTTCTTTTTGTTACAGAGTCAGAATTTCCTTACATGTGAATTATGTAATTGTACCATGAATAAACTAATAATTTCAATATGTTCTAGGCTCTTTTAAAAGTATTTGGTGTAAAAATTTTGGTATCAGGAGACCATATATCTCCAAATGAATCTGCTGTTCTTGTAATGAATCATAGAACGCGGGTGGATTGGAATTTTTTGTGGGCTGCAATGTATCAAGCATGTTTACCTAATGTAGCAACTCATAGATTAAAATTTGTTTTAAAGGATCCTATACGACATATTCCAGGACCAGGTAATACGATAAGCGATCATAATCCTATACGCTCCAAAAATATTCATAACACAATAACTACCACATTATATTTATACAATGATTATTAAAAGCTTAATTATTTTATCCATTTGTTTTTCTTAAATAACATAACAAAATAATGTCATTATATAACAGGATGGATAATGCAAATGTATGGTTTCCTTTATATAACTCGTCGTTGGGAAGAAGATCAAAACCGACTGTCACGTACCTTGGATTATTTAGTGGCTCTTGATAGACGCTCTCAATTACTTATATTTCCCGAGGGTACTGATCTAACAAAAAACAGCAAAGAGAAATCTGACAAATATGCCATGCAACATGTTCTGCCACAATATTCTTTTACTCTTCATCCAAAGACAACAGGATTCAGTTATTTAGTTCGACATCTTCAACAAGCAAGTTATCTCAATGCTGTTTATGATTTAACAATTGCATATCCTGATTATATTCCACAATCTGAATTAGATTTGATCAAAGGAAAATTACCAAATGAAGTACATTTTCATATTAAGCGAATACCATCATCGGATGTGCCAACAGATGATTTAACATTGAGACGATGGTTAGAAGAAAAGTGGTTTAACAAAGAAGAAATCTTAAAACAATTTTATGAAAAGAAAACCTTTCCTGCTGAAATTTGGCCATTAACAAAATTACGTCCTTTGCATATTGCCTTTAGTTTCTGGAGCATTCTAACAGGTAATATTTTATTCTACTTATTTTCACTAATTTTTGATAATATTGCTATTAAAAGTATCGTACCTTTTTTTTTAAATTTCAGGATGTATGATAGTTTTACTTATTATTTCACCAGTATTCCAATTATGGACACTGGTACATTCAGCTTTTTTTATTGCTCTATCATTTTTTACTACTGGTTTTAATCAACTTGAAATGGGATGGTATTGGCGTTGGAGAACACACTTTCTTACAAAAAAATATGATTAATAAAATTTTAAACTATTTAATGCAAATAGATTTCAGTATTGAATTCCAATATTAGATTAAATTATTTCTATAACTTTATTATAATTATTTTAGACATTCATAAATAATCTGTATATGAGTTTGGAGTAAATTAAAGTTGATTTAATTTTCAAAAATCAATAAAAGATTTTAATTTTAACGAGTTTATATATAAGAAATTTTAAGTGGTATAATGACAACTCGAAGCAGAGCATAGAATATGTGGGATCACTTATCTTATAGATAATATATAAATTTAATATGAACTAATTTAAAAAAGTTGATTTAGAACAAAAAAATTTAATATATTTGACTGAAATATATAATAATAATGCTAGTCTAATATCATAAATTAAAGGTATTACTATAGTGTACTAGATAAAAAAATGATGGAACTATGAAATTATAATATTTTAATGTTGTGGAAAATTGGCCCCCCATAGATTACTGAGTTATAAAAAAAGATTTATATTTTACATTTCTTAGTTCTGATTATAGAAAATAAAGATTATCTATGTCATATATATACCATAATATTTAATTTATTCTTTTCTACCATGTGCCATGGTTTAAAAATTACTGTATTTTATATTTTTGTTTATATCTTGATACAGTTTGTAAACTATGGAGGGTTGATACTAATATTGACAAGTTTAAAAAAAAATATATTTTGCTAACTTAAATGTTTAGAATGTAGTGTCTTTTTCTCATATTCAGTGTTAATATTTATAAAAAATGGTTTCAATTTATATATATGACAATATTTTATTTTTGTTTCCAAAGTCTGAGAAAAGAAGAATTTAATATTAAAGTACAATCATAGAAAAATTAACAAATTTTCAAATACTCTTTTTATCCAGCACTCAACACATATAAAGAATACTATTAGATTAACAATATTTAATATCAAAATGTATAATTATGGTACAAAAATCTAATTATTTATGTCATTTATAAATATTTCAGACATTTTAAAAATTGTACATTACAAACAATTAAAATGTTACATTTATACAAATTACCAGATCAATTTTCAAAAAACTTTCTGTCTTATTTAGGAACATACTTTATACAAAATTTATGCATGAAATGTGTATAAAAATAATCAGTTTATTATATGTTATTGCTAGAGATTATAATATTAATGTAACATATAAAGTTTGATATTATGAGAAGAGTTCTAAATTAAATATAATGCAGTGAGCGCGCACACGCTATGATCTTTATACTTTTAAAATCGTAGATATTGTACAAATTTCTTAAGATGTGTTGCAAGTGTGTGTTATAACGATACTTTTATTGAGTATAATTTGAATACTGTAACAAATTTTGAAAAAGGAGTCTTGATTTTACTTTTTATCAATAATTTATATTATAACTAATGAAAAACAATATAAAATGATAATTAATTTCGAATTATAGATATATAGTTTTGCAATAATTAATGAATTTTATGACCATAAATTTTAGCAGCATTAAGCATTATAATTTTTCAAGGATGTTTAATCTATCTATAATATAATGATATAATAATAAAAGCAGTATTATATGTATGTATTTAAATAATATGACAGATATCTATATATATTTTTTAATTTACATGATGCTATATATATTTGGTTTGAATATTTTTTAGAAATCATAATTAAAGTCAATCTAGCTAACGATGGACACAGTGCCTCATTATCTCATATTTCAAAGTACAAATGTACATACAGATATGTTATAAAATAAGATTACTTTCGTGAAATATTTCAAAGTCCTGCGAAATTCTTCAAAATTCTTGAAAATTCAATCAAAGTAAGGTATGAGATACTTATGCACTTAAAATTTCTCAAAGTGTCATTTTAATGCATTTAAATGGTACTGAATATAATCTTTTATTTTTCGTATTGACTGAATTATACAAACAATTTTACAAATTTCAATTTTTTTGTAATGGAACTTAGTATTAAAACTAAAAATATTATGTAATATATGAATGAAATGCATAGAATATAATTTGTATGTATTTGGTTTTGTAATAGTAGCTGATACTCTATTTTTCTATAGCTATAGAAGTGTTATAAGTAAAAGTGAATTCATGTGCCAAAAAGATATGTGTATTAGTGTACTTTTATGAACACTATTCAAACAAGAAGGTTATATAAGAATTTTAAAGACTTCTTTGTTTAAATTATCTGCTTTTTCTAAAACTTTCATTATCATTAATATTAAAATTTTACTTACCTCAGTTAAGGCAAAAGGCAAATAGATTAATATTAATTGCTTACGAATTTTAAATAATTTATTAATAAAATATCGTTGTTTATTTGGCCTGAATAATAATATACACTTTAATCTTTTCATTTTCAGTATACTTCACACTATTTTTAAACCATAAATACATTTAAATATTTTTGTTATTTAAACGTTAGGATATATATTTGTTACATGTAATGTGTGTGTCATTACAAAAAAATAGACGAAAAGGAAAATAATATAAATTGTAATTGTATAATATAAATTATATAATATAAATTATATAATTACAATTTATATTATTATATAATTATATATATATTACAATCATAAAAAAATCAAAATAATATATTTGTTCCAATGTGTATGTATTTCATGATGCGAGAAATATATATATATGAAACTTTATTATTATATAAGTGTAAGTATGTATGAAATTATAGTATAGTATTATGAAAATAAATATAAATGCAATAAATACATTTAAGTTTATATAATTACATGAAAAGTTTTCTCTTAATCGTTTATAAGTTTATAATTAAAATACGTAGTTATGATCGCAATAATTTTTTCTTTTCAATTACAAGTGTAAGGTCACACGCACCGTAAACTACTATGCATAAAAAACATAGTATTTGTATATCGTGTATCACTGCACGAGACCATCCGATTTTTTCCGGGCCGTCCCGAACAGTCGAATATCAGTGATTCCGACGTGTTAGACGTTAATGTGTTTAGTTTTAAGTATAAGTATACATAATTATCAATGATGTTAGGTCTATCTTATTTATAGTCTTATGCCCATGATCAGAAGTTAAATGCGAGTAAACTGTCAACCACTAACACTGGTAGCAGTTTATTGACAGTAAGCGTACATGACACTTGCCATCTTATGTGTTCTTGCGAACGCGGGTTGCGAGTTAAGCAGATAACTTTGTATGTATAATCAAAAATAAATTAAATATTTTAATTTTTTTTTAATATTGTAGTTTGTATATGCATAAGAAAATTTTATAAACGATTTTATGAAATCATACATTTTATTTTGAATACAAATATTTACAAACTTAAGAAAACAATGTAAATAAAGTTGAGAAAATTTGTTTGTTTTTTGAGCGAGATCAAAAGTTGCACACGCTATTACATTTTGAATATTTACATATTTATAACAAATACTTCATATTTCACATTAATGTTTTCATTTTTCATGAATTGATGATTGAGGATAGTTAAGGATTGAAATTAGGCCACGCTTTCGACAGGAAGCTGCAGACCCTTTATATCTGGTGTGGCAACTTTTATGGTACTAGAAGTAATTTTTAAAGCCCTTTGTAAGTCCTAGTAAGCCAAGAAATATTAACGAAAAAATATTAGGTTCTAATACATTGTTTAAACCAAGATATTCCAGAAAATATCTTAAAATCTAGTTGTGCCAATAACTTTCAAATAAATTTTATGAAGCGTCCTGCTCTATCTCACTTGCTTCCTTGTTTTTCATTCTTGTATTCAACATATTTATAGCAAAGCAATCAAAATCAGATTCATACGTGATAATCAATAATCAGATACGTGATAATGGTCAATGTCGAGAAAATAATCGTTAATAATTTTAAATTATAAATAATATTATTCTTGCGTTATAAATTTTTCAAAAAATATGTAAGAATCATCATAATACATGAAAAATAATAATTAATAAGAATAATTTATTTGAAAAGATCGGTTTTATTTTTTTATTAACAAATAATTGTTAATTCATTTATTAATTTAACAAACATTTTATGTATTTCTTCTATAAAATGGGTTAATTGGACTTGGTATAGGGCTTGCTTTTAGTACACCTGTTAATGGTTTCTTGTTTGCATCAAAAGGTATAGCTGGACATTTTCGAATTTGTGAAATATATTCAGATGTACGTTGAGTTGTATTACACTGAAGAGCAATTTTCACTCGTTTTTTAGAACTTGTAGTAGTACTTATTTCATGTTGTCTTTTTAACCTTGTTGGTGTTCCCTACATAATAAAGATATTTTTATATATTATTTTATATATTATATATTATATTATATTATTTTATATATTATATATTATATTATATTATTTTATATATTTTATATATTATATATATATATATATCAATAATCATATGATAACAGTTTCAAACAGTATAAAAATAGACAATAAGTTTGAAAATTTAATTGTCATTTTAAAGTAGATACGTACGTATTTTATGAAAAAATAATAAAAATACAAAAATATATAACTTAAGTAAATGCTGTAAGACTTACATTTT
Organism: Bombus confusus; assembly: GCA_014737475.1. Taxonomy (NCBI): domain Eukaryota; kingdom Metazoa; phylum Arthropoda; class Insecta; order Hymenoptera; family Apidae; genus Bombus; species Bombus confusus. The sequence goes on from JACXIV010000103.1 coordinate 26,607, forward strand.
TTTTATTCTCTAATTTTGTTAATATAGGTATCAACCAAGTTGGCTGTTTACTATATACATTATTTTTTTGCTCGTGGTTACTTGTAACTGAATTTTCATCAATTTCCATACATGACTTTGTGCTGTTATTATCTGTCAAAAGAGTGGATGGTTCTATATTATTAGGAACATTCCATTTACCAGCAGCTTTTAATTTCGTTGACTTTTTTTTCTCTACTTGTTTGACAATATTTAGTGTTCTGGCCATTACATTCTTATTCTTTTTTAATTTTATTTTCTTATTTTCATCAATATCTTCAATTAATAATGAAGAATTATTTCTTAATTTACAGTTACTATCTTTTGCATCTGTTTTACAAATATTCTGATTTTCTTCCATTGTCTTACATTTCCTTTTCTTCAAACTCAGATTATTTTCATCTAATATTTGCGAATTTGTATTTATTAAATTATCAGTAAAATCTAACTTGTGCTTCATTTTTCTTTTTTTTTTTATAGTTTCATTATTATTCATTTCTACAGTATTATTTTCACAATTAGTTTCATCGTTAATATTTTCTGGTTCTTCTTCACTAAATTTATCATTTTCATCTTGTATTAACTGCTTATTCTTTTTCTTTTTGCGCCTTTTTTGTAGCGTATCCGAATATAACTCCTGCTCAAATTTTAAAAGACGTATTGCAGCCGACTTTATATCTGTATTCTTTTTTTGTATTTTTGGAATTCTTATTTCCTTAATACCTAATGGCATTTTACCATCTGATAATTCTATAAACCTACAAAGATATTTCAATCAATTTATTAGTTTGTTACTAATATCTTTAATGTATTCTTTAATTGATAATCGTACAATACATACTCTTTAATAAGATGACGTAATTGTCTACGTGAGTTTGTTGTTGATAAGGAATGAAATTTATACTTATTTAACAAATCAGCTATCTGTCTTGGATTAAAAGGTATTTGTGGCAATTCAACATCTATTCTACCAGCTCTAGGATCTAATGGTTTCTCTGTATCATATTTCATTTGTTTTTCAAGAAAGATTTCTGCTTCTCTGGTAACATTATCATCCTCTTCATCTGACAGTTCTATTTTTTCCATAGCATCAATAGAACCACCAGGAAAACCAGCCTATATAAAAGCAATAATATATATTATTGTTGGTATAAGTTATAAACAAATTATTTCATATAAGCTTTAAGATAATAAGAAACATTAATATTCACACTTTTCCAAGCTTTAAATTTTTCCATATAATCCATACCAATATCTGATTGGAAAATCAGATATCTAAAAATATGTCTCATTACATGTTTAATTTGTCTTTCATCATCCATAGGTATAAGATATGAAATAAATGGTTTAATAAATTCTATAACAACATTTTCTGGTATATTTCCATCACTAATCTATAAAAATTAAACTTGTTAATAAATTAACAATAAATCAATATTTAATATAAAATAACATACCTTTGCAAGTTCTTCTAGATATATTTCTGTTATATGCATACTAAAACCAAGACATATTTTTGGATCAACTAATAACTTTTCAAGTATTTCAGAAATATCTTTTATCCATTCAATATCCCATAACTTCTCCTTACATTTCTGGAAAGTCTGTCGAATTATTCTTCGAACTAGCTGTAAATACATATTTATTAATAAAAAAAATTTAATATATGAAAGTGTGATACATAAAAAAGTATCATACTAATACTTACCATGCAAAATTTATCTAATCTATATTGATCTATACCAAACCATTCAATACCTAATGTTCTTAAAACACATTCTGTATAGAGTAATACTACCTCTTTAGTTTTAAAACAATGTACAATTTTACTAAGAGATTCTGCTAGTTCTTCTTGAATCAAAGGTTTGTCTGACATCCACATACAATAAAATAAACCTTTCCATAATCGCATAAAATCTGCCTCTGTAAATGCTAAGAAGAAATACAAAAAATATTTTTTTTTTTCTAATAATATAACGAATAGATAGATAAACAAAATTTAGATAAATAAATTAGATAAACAAAAATCAGAACTAATTGGAATTTTAATTAACAAGAATACAAATCTTACCAAAAGTACTTTCTGAACGAACTGTCAACCATTTTTTTAAATTTTTTAGTACTCTATCTCGAGTTATTTTATCGTTACACGAGAGTAGTCGAGCAAATTTAATTTCCTGTGCAATAACAACTGCTTTTTTATCTTTTCCATTCACTTGTTTTGAAGATACACCTTTTACATGCTTTATAGACTTCTGCATCGGTTCACGTATGCAACGTGCTTTTTTAACTACCATTTTTAACTATCCTAAACAATTTTTAACTAGTATTTTCAATTAATTAAAATTAATTAAAAGTAAATTTCAATTTGAAATTATCAGTTTATAAATATATATGTATTACAAGACATAAAGTTCGTAATCACGTTTCTTAACGTTTCGCCAACACGTGAATATGTAAAATTTCAATTATGTATAATTCATACACTACGGTACAGTAGTACAGTATCGTGAAGTTCGCCTGAATCGTGGTCCGAATCGATTTCAGTTCTACCAATAGTAAAATCAAAATCATTAAAATATTGTACTATTAATATTGTAAATGCGTGAAATAATTTAATTGGGAAATGTTAAGTCTTTTCAATATCTGTCTCATTTGTTTGAAAAACAACAGAAAAAAAGAAGTTACATGTATATTATTTTTAAATTATAACAAAAATATGTAATTATATCAGTTGGTTCCATACTTTTCATCGTTTACATCTATATTTTTAAATAGAAACCGGACTTTAATCAACCCCTATATTTTGGCGAAATACTAAATGTAAAAAGTTGACGCGCTTGACGTGCAATTTTTTTCTTCAGTATGAAAAATTGAAAATTTTGTATATTATATCGTTGTATATTCGTGCTCAATAAGTTAATCAACAATGAATAAGGTATAATTTTGTCGAATATGTTATACTTTATTTTTTAAAGAAATTAAATATTCCGTAGAAAGAAATAATATATTGTTTACAAATGTCTGCGTCTTTAGGACTGCTATGACTTTTAATACTTTTTAATATTGTTAATAGATATTGCAGTCGTAGTTAAATCATTAAAGCATACAAATTAAATTCATTAATTGTCTAAAATACATTATTAAGTAAACAATAAAGGAAATTATTTATATATATTCAGTATTAAATTATTAAAATATATTTTTCAGATGCCAAGGTACCCTTCGGATTGTAAAGTCTATGTAGGAAACTTAGGAAATGGTGCAACAAGACGAGAATTAGAAGATGCTTTCTCTCATTATGGATCTTTAAGGAATGTATGGGTAGCCAGAAACCCACCTGGATTTGCTTTTGTGGAATTTGAAGATGCTAGAGACGCAGAAGATGCAATAAGAGGACTTGATGGAAGAACTATATGTGGAAGACGAGCTCGTGTGGAAGCATCTAATGGGAGAAGATTAAGAGATAGAAGTTATTTCAGAAGAGGTGTAGGCAAACTATTTCATCCTGAAGATAGGTGTTATGAATGTGGTGAAAGAGGTCATTATGCTAGAAATTGTCAACGACATAGAAATACTCGTAAGAAAAGGTAAGTATAGAACATTTTCATTTCACATAAATTCTATGGCATGCAAAAAACCATTAGACAAGTAAGCAAGAAATATATGCAGAATTTGATTTAACAAACATATGCTTAAATGTACAATGAAAGTAATTTGTAATAAGGAATTTTATATAAGGTTTGGGTCTTTGAATATATTTTAACATTTAGTAAGTTAGATTTTATAACAGAATATTTATATTAGAAGATAAATTTTAATATATATTAATTAAAAGAAATTATTTTTTTTTTAATTTAATGTATGAAACAAATGAAATATGAAATAATTTTGTATATTAAAATTTTATATACTATACCAAAGTGCTTTCATTATCAAGAACAGTATCGATATAATATTGACATTTTTATAGCAGACCCCGCTGAACAGGCATACGTAAGAGAAATGTGTTGCTACTGAGATTCTCATCAGATTCGCCTTGGGTTCACTTTGTGATACTACGTAGTTACAGCATAGAATATCTACGTTTCTCTGGTTTCTTTCTGCATACAACAAGCAAAAGAGGAAAACACGGCCGATGGAGTGGCTAGTTCTGCATACTACGATACTTCTAACGACCACTGAGATCACCTTAAACTGAAAGTTTTTGCACATCAGCACTACTGGTATCTCTGATATATTTCCTTCGTCTTATTATTTTTGCCAAATTATTATAATAGATCTAATGGTCACTAAAAGATAAACTGTGAGTCATCTCATCTAGCCACTCTTCGCCCATATACTTGACATATTTGTATGATTTCACCTCTATAAGTACTCATCTGTTCTCTTCTTTCTGGTATTGCTATTACATACTCTACAACGTTCTGTTACAAACAGCTGTGAAAGACGGTACATAACTAAAATAATAATGGAACAAAATAGATATAATTGGTTTTTAAATTAATATAGCATTTTATTTATAATACTTAGCAATTTAAATTAATTTTATTAATATATTATATATATACATATATACATACATACATACATACATACATACATACATACATACATACATACATACATACATATATATATATATATATATAAACATATATATACACTTATATATTGACATTTAAGCAAAAGAAAAGAAATAGAAAATGTTTAAATATAAAGATCCATTTTACAAACTACAGTAGTATATTAATATTTCTGTAATTTTTACTTTTATCAGAATATGAAGTAAACTATGATAGTTTTCCTGGGTACTTGTCACAATTTTTGCAAGCCCAATTATTCCATACATCTCTTGAAATTTTGTGTAAGATGTACTATGCTACACTCATAGAAAAAATAGAAAATTTGATACAGTTGATATAAGTAAACATATGTACTTGATAGAGAAAAGCAGTAAAATTTGAAAATTGTAGGCAGTTTCAATATAATCGTGATTTTAATATAATATGTATTTTAGATCCCACTCCAGGTCTTATTCACGGTCAAAATCACAATCAAGATCAAGGTCTCGCTCACGTTCAAAGTCAAGATCAAGAAGCAAGCATTCACGATCATCATCTCGTAGCCGTTCTCATAGTAGAAGCGATTATACTAAAGAGAAACTTTGTAATAAACGGCGATCTGATTCTAGAGATCATAGTCCGCCAAATCCAAATCTGTTTCTAGATATCACAGCAAATAAAACAATGTATATTCTTTATTTGATATGTGTATGACAATCATTTTTTATGTTATTTTATCAATTAAGCTTTTTTGTGGCAAACTTTTTCTAGTCTTTTAAAATACGTACATATTTGAAGATATCTGCGATACTTCTTAGCACAAAAGTGCTACTTTAAATAATTAAGATATTACTATACATTTCAAATATTTCTAGAACAACCTGTTTAATTTTTTTGTACAAAATTTTAGTCAGTAAATATTTATACAGTGATAGACTAGAGATAGAGACAACATTATTATTAATATTACTATACGTTTATCGTTTCTATATTTTTTAAATGTTCAAGGTGTATATATATATTCATGATCCTAAGTGCATCTGGATCAGTCTGTATCACCATTTAATATTTTAGTTTATGGCCACACTATATCTCTTTCACGAACAATACATTTGTTGTAATTTAAACCATATATTGCTTCTTAAAATCTCCTTCATATTATAATAACAAAAATAGAATCATCACAATAAGTTAATTGCATTCTCTTAAATGTAAGATGTTGCACACAGGGCTAGCAGAATTTTTACATAATTTATCTATACAAGAAAATGTTGGGCATATTAAGAAACATTTGCAGTCTTAAGAGTTCTAGACACATAGATATATATATTTACAATGTTTGGCAGAGAGTGAGAGGTGGATTTAGGAAGTAAAGCAAAGTTATAGTTAGGAGATTAGTAACAAAAGAAAAGAATATATATACATGTATACGTATGCAAATCCTATTTGCACAACTTTAAACAAGAACCTAAAAATCGGGTTTTTGCATAAAATTAAAATAAATGTGACTCTTATGGACTTTTTATATAATATATAATAACACACGTATATATATCACCGTGAATATATTTACAGATAACGAACAGATCATTTCAAAAAATGTTTCGGAGGTATTTTCGCGAAGTAACCTTTTTATTTTTTAAGTGAAAAATATTCTAAATGCATTCTTTGCAAAACCTATTTTTTGATCAAAGTAAATTAACTGTAAGTGATTAATTTGCATAATTTCGCAATATTGAATAATAAACAAAAAACAAATTGTTGATATATAAGTAATATTTAATATGTTGATATATTTTAATACATTTTTGATATAATATTTGAAGATTTTAAAAAAATAATTATCTTTCTGGGAATGTAAATGAAAAGTAATGTTCCGCGAGGTATATATGAAATCATAAAAAATGAGTTAACGATGATATTACATATTCTAATTAGTTTTCTCCGTTAAAGCTAAAATTATATATTGTTGTAGTTTCTCTATGTATTCGATTTTTGCTCTATTAAATTGAAATTATTTACTTTCATATAATAGCGTAAATAAAAATAAAATTCTCTGCATATTAACGTAATGTAAGAAAAGTGATGAGTGGTAAAATGTTGCTTTGAAAACTAAAAATGTTGATTATTTTGATAAGTAAAGGTCCTTGCTATTAACGCTTTATTAATGAGAAAAAGAAGCAGATAGATAAAAAAAAATATTCGTGATTGTCTAAGACGCATAAAGCTGTAGAAATAAAAAGGAATATATATCATGGTTGTGATCCAATTTTTCAGTATGTCAATCTACAATAAATTCCTTGAGTGCACCGCAGGGGGTTTTGAGAAGTGGGGTAAAGAGTAAAGGTGGGGATGTTTAACAGAAGGAGAGGGGAAGCAGAGAGATCCATAGCGACGCTTCGTAAGCAGACTCATTTGATTTTCAGTCACGTATTTGTGATTCGTTGGTCTGTTTTATGAGTCGTTTCCACACTCGATTCACGTACAGAGATTTATAATTCTTACTCACCGACCGATATCTCGATCGTATGGTAGACAATTAGACCGTACCGAAAAACCAATGAACAAACAGGTGTATTAAAAAAGAGAAAGAACAGAACACAGCAATGACTGCAGTAAAATAGATCACGGTGTGGGGCTATCTTCTTCTTAAAAGGCGTCAAGCCAATTACCAGAGAATCAGGTTCAATTAAAAGGCGAGCAACTATCATCAGAATGACTGCTGCTTATACAAACGAACTCATATCACAGGAACAGAACATAGAGAAGAAGACAGGCACAGTAGTCAGTAAAGTAGTGCACAACAAGAAAGAACAAGCAACGCGCGAGGAAAGCACCGAATTTGATTCTGCAATGATGAAGCATGCAACAAGTGGTCAGGAACAAGAAAAAATTCTTGTTAATCAAGAAAAACTGACGCTTTCTACGTCAGAATTGCTCGAACAGAAAGTTAAAGATACCGTAGAATATAAAAATATCGAAGATGCTGAATTTCCAGAGAAAAATGAAAATACTTTAATTAACAATGAAAATAATGAAAATGTAAAAAATATTGATGAAATTAGAAACGAAGTGTTGAAAGATTGTGATCCAAGTGTACTATCAAATTCAAAATCGCTCGTATCAATGAAAGTTGATGCGTTTTTTACTGAGTGTGATTCTCAAGATGCAACGTCGGAAACACGTGGAATCGATTTTTCTTCGCAGGATAATTTTAAGTTAGAAGAACTGCAGAACTCGATCGATAATATTACTACAGAAACGAGCGATCTTTTAAACAATTATGAAATTTCTAATGGATCGTTAGAAGATGTGGTTCTTCAAAAAGATGTTGAGGAAATATATGATCCCGAAAGTGAATTGAATTTTCACGAAGCTGTACGTGCTGGGGACGCCAAGTGCGTTGCGGCACTTCTTGCCAGTGATTCTGTACAAAACCTGGACGAACCGGATTGGAATGTTTCAGGTGATCCACCCCTGTTAGTAGCCGCTACGAACCATTGTTTTCCTATTCTTAGGTAAGAAATTTCTTCAATAAATTGTGCAAGTTAAAAGTTAGAGCTGTTCTATATTTTTAAATAAGATTTCTGTTAAATATATACAAGTATATGCTAATGATATACTTGTGAGCTACTGTTCTGAGAAATTTAATTTGGAAATTTCGAAATTATACCTAATAATTGTCAGTAAGTAACCATCCTTTTTAAATTTGACAAAATTTTATTAAAAATATATTTCAATTTTTTGATATTGACACATGTGTGTATATACATTTAGTTTTTTTCATTTGAGCTTGAGGGTTATATCTAAAAATGTAAAGATGCAATGACTAAATATATTATTTTTCTCGGTATTCGAAATATTTTTCAGTGTTACTTATTTTGTTTAATGTCTATATATAAGTATGTTTTAAATAAATATAACTAAACAAATAAATAGTGTTTACCCTTTTTTAGTCATAATAAATTTGTTCTTGAAGAAATTAATTTAAAAAGTTCCTTGTTATTAATTATTTTCACATTTCTTTTGTTACTTTTCTGTATATACGAATTATTACTTTAACATTCCATATTGCTATAAAATATTAAACTTACTTAAAATATAATTCTTTTAAACAGAAGAAAAAAGATTCAAATATTTCCTATAGTAAATACAGCGATCTAATTTTGTCGACTTTACCGAATTCTAATTTTGCCCACTGAATTTTAGTGGGGAAATATGTTGACGTCGTAAAAAGTATCCAAACCATCGGAATTATTACGATCGAGGTATTCGTGAATCATTCTTAATGAATTTTAACATCAAATTTGTTAATAACCATGAAAATGTTTTTGTTTATATGGTTTTCCTCAATATCTTTCTTGCCATGTTGTTACCAGATGTTCAAAGATGTAATATTCCCGAAAGAATTTCACGTAATTCTGTAGTACTAACACGAACAAATACGCGCAGAAATATAATTTGCACGTGAAATGTAAGAATATTCTACTTATTATCCATTTTTTTTTTCTAATAATATTAAAATCACTTCTAAATCGTATCATAAAATTTCTAATGTTTTAAAATATTCTTTGGCACATTAATAACAATTCATTTATTAGCACATCGTTTATTTTGGAAATTTTTTCACATTAATAACCCTTCTTTTATGTTTTCTTTCAAAATTAAGAAATTATTTAACGATGAAGAAATACGATTAGGTCAAAAATAATTTAAAGAACGCAGCAGAGTTAAAAGTCTATTATTCTATAATAACATAGAATTTCAGTATTGACAAATTATTTGTATTGTTATCTTTAATTAACATCGTAAGGTTAATTAAAATTAAATTTATTTACAACCTATTTTTACTAATAATAACATTGCAATTTGAAAGATACAGAACAATCGAAAATAAAAAACGATTATTCCCAACTTTCGTAGTTTACTACTTGCGAACGGATGCGATCCAGCTGTGCGTTCCCCTCGTGGTGAGACGGCGCTTCACAGAGTGATTTTAAATGGAGGACCAGGAAATGTATTACAATTTGTAGGAGAACTCCTGAAATATGGTTGCCCGCCAGGCGTAAAAGAAGCTGGCGGTGGTTTAACCGCGCTACACATATTAACACGCCAACTAGCTCACGCACAAGGATCAAAAAATTTGCATCATAATTTTGAAGCAGCTTTAGAAACGCTTGATTTATTAGCACGCGCTGGTCCTGTTAATGCAAAGGACCATCAAGGTCGCAGCGCACTTCATATTTTAGCTTCCTCCACTATTTTTGGTATGAATTTCATGTGCATTCAGATAAATTGAAGCATTAGCTTTTTTATTGTGAAAAAGTATTTTTTTAATAACAATATATTTCTTAAAATTTTTTCAAAAATTATACTTAAAGATTTTCTTAATTAATAAATAAGAAATAAATTTAAACAATTTTTACTATATTAAAATTATATGTATATTTAAATATCAAAAGTAATCTTCAAATCTATTTATTCATAATTATTCTTATTTTTTTGTAATAAATAAAAATAATTTTTCTTATTACAGATAACAATCATAGAACTGAAATCGAATCATTGATCGAAACGTTGTTGGCCGCTGGCGCGGATCCATCACTGAAAAATGATAGAGGAGAAACTCCTTTACACGAGTGCCTCGAGTGCGGTGCTTTAAACACCGCGTTTTTACTTATATCTCACACGCCAACCGGTATAATGTCGCGTTATGGTGAAACTCCATTGCACATTGCCTCTAGAAAAAATTATGCTGACATGGTGGCGAAACTGTTGGAACATGGAGAAGATCCTAGCATACAAGATGCTGGTGGTAATACACCGTTGCATTTAGCCTCTGCAAGAGGTTTTCATCAAACCGTTTCTTTGTTGGTTACATCACCCCTTGCACAGTTAGAGAAATTGAACGTAGAAGGATTGACTGCCCTCCAAGTAGCCGCCGAAAGTGGCTTTGTTAATGCAGTACGTCTGTTGTTAAAAGCAGGTGCAGACCCAAGTCAAACAGTCAACTATTGCACGACGATTTTTCATCGCCATCCTGATATTTGCATTTTAATAGATCACGAATTGAGTAGACGTCGTCAGCTCGCTGCTTAATTATTCCGTTATATCTATTTTTATTAATAGACTGCTGAATTCATGATAAACCTAATTAAGCTTTCTTTACTTTTATTGAAACATAATTTGTAATAAAATCTTGAATTTCGCCTTTATTGAAAAATCAATTAATCTGATAATTATATTGTTATTCATTTCTATATTGATATAGATATTTAATAAATATATATTTATATAAAAATATATTTCAAAATTGTTATCATTGAAAATGTTAAAATTTTCAAATAAATGACTGTATTAGGACATCATATCCATAATACTATAGACAATATTTTATGTTTGTATAGTCTCTGTATGATAATTTTGAGAATATCAACTATATGACTGTTATTTTTTCACGCGGTTTAGTAAAATATTTTTCTATAAAATTTAAGTACTAAAATATATTATCTAATAAAATTGTATAATTTTTTTATTAATTTTGGTACATATAGTGGGATCCCTTATAACGCGAGAGATACGTTCCACGTTATATGAATTCCATGTTATACGGGATCCACAGCGCAAAGCTAGAAAAAACTAAAATAAATTCTTACATAATATTGTAATTCACATGTACATATTCTTCTCCGTTTTTCAATTATAGGTACTAGTATTTGCTTGTTGCTCAAGACTTTCTAGTATTCAAATATGTAAAACTAGGACAGATATAATTAAAAATGATATATACATATGTATGTAAATGCCATAATTTTTGGCTGTGGATAAAAGTGCCTTCTAAAGATTTGTGTGATATCAAAAAATTATATTCTAAATAAAGGAATAATATCAATTTAAATACTGCCTTATTAAATATACCTTTAACATTATGGTTAATTTATTATCTTACAATATTACTTAAAAACATAATAATAGATCAATTAAAATAACATTACTACATATTTTGTATACATTACAAATCATACATAAACCATTAAAAAGAAGAAATAAAATAATCATGTTTTTATAGTTACTTATATATAATATAACATATAAAACAATTTCTAGTTAATATTAGTTTAAAGAGTTTTATAGCAAATATAACAATAACGTAAACAAAAGTTGAGTAACGACTTTAAAATACGTAGTTCAAAATTATTTTATATTTAATGTAAAATGCATACAAATATGACTTTTTTACTTAAGAAAAATATAATTGAAGTTTAAAATATAAAAAAGCATGGAAAGCAATGTTTCATCCCAATAATGTATGCTGTTAATTATCTGACTCTCGTATTATTAATAAAAAATAGGAATAGCTATATTTTATTCAAGTAAATAGCAATTAATTGAAACAAAGTTAAAATTTGGTAAATGAATTACTATGAAATAATGGATTAAACAAATACGAATCATTTTTTCATATGACTATAAAATGATATTCGAAGAATTAAAACATTTCACAGCCGTTACATTCAGTAATTGCACATTCAGTGTGCTTTCCCAATTTGTCGTTGCGCCACACTTATTTACAATCTTTTGTCAATCCATTATGATAATATCCGACATTGCACAATTTTATAAATTGCTATAAAAAATTGATTCTTTTCTTTCATACATTTACTGTTTGAAATGTCTAATGCAACATTTTCTTTGTTTTAAGAATTAATTAAGAATTGGATCATGTTTATTATTTCAACAAATTTTGTTGCTCTTTATTTGATGGTTAATGAGTAATATTTGTTGCATGCAATAAACAGTTATAGAATATTTAACTTTTTCTTCCAAACAAAACATATGTAATAAATGCATACATGTTTAATTTATTTATCTTTGAAATGTAAATGAAAAAATGTTGCATTAGCATCTAAAAACATTTTTATTATATAGTATTTCTAGATTGATTAATAATACTAATCAATGAATTATAACTTCTTGAAAATTAATAAACTGTGATCATTGACCATTGATCATATAATACTGTTATATTTATAGACAAGAACAAATTTTTATCTTTGTAATAATATAAAAGTATTAGTTGTATCAGGTGCAATGAAACATTCATATAACGTATTCGATATATAGTTTTATGATACATTCATATCACGTACAAAGAATGAAACAATGATTCAATTATTTTTATGAACATAAAATTTTTTCAGTACATTGTACTAGAATTTATTGTACTTCAAAATTTGTTTCATACATAATGAAACAAATTTTTCTTTGGCACTTTTTAGTATTCTCAAAAACTATTATTTCAAATATATTAGAATTATGAAAAATTTTGTTCATTCATTCTTGATTATATCCCTCTTCTCTTTCTTTTCTTTACTAATGATGTAAAATATCTAATTTTTTTATAAGAGATATTTTAAACTTGAGGCTGGAGTTTAATTGTAAAATGTGCATTAATGTCATTATTGTCATTCTATGAGTCATTAAATTGAACTATTGCCAATACGTACGTATCAATAAACAATAAATTTAACTTTATATATGTCCATAGTCAATATTCCATATTAACACTATTATTTAATATAATGGTATGAAATTTATTATATTTTAAGTTTATACACATGCATATCTACAAAGTAATTTCAAAAGGTTGCATTCATCCTTTATTTACAGTTTCATGTTTATTTTCATCATATTTAGATAAAAAAAAAGGAAAAAGTTTCAAATGTATTATATTTTAGTTTGCATAATACTCCTCTAATTACATTGAAAGCATTAAATTCAAGAAAAATCCAATTTAACACATAACAAGTTTAGTTAGTTATAACTTGAAAGATTGAAAGAGAATACAACTTATAATATAATGTTGTCTTTTACCACTTATATATTCATATATTCTATGTACAAAGTTAATGATTTATATTAAATTACTTGTTTCATTTAAATGTAACAAATTTTTAACAATACAATATTCTCAATTATCTTTAAGAACAATATTTATGAAAAGAAAACTTATGAATTAAGAGAATGATACAAGCATGCTTTTGGATCTAATAAATAAAAATAAAAATAAAAGCTCTTTGACTCTTTAGATCTGGTTATTTAAAATATATAGTGAATACATGTGTAGTTATTTATTAAAGTAGTTTCTATATGTGTAATTCCATATGACTATGAAAACATATATTCTTCTATATGGGCCAGCCTGCCTTTTCTTATTTACTATTACGTTTTGAACATAAAGCTCTTAATTTGTTCAAGGATATAAGTGCACTCTGCATTCAAATCATATATTAAATGATAATATAAGATCTATATATGTAGTCAAATATATTCTCATATAAAATTATTATATAACAAAGCAGAACATTTTACTATTTTATATCAACTTATTCACTACCATTATCTATTCATACAAAATATGTAAGATTATCAGTAATAACTGTAACAAAGTTTTACTTCCATCATAATATGATGAAACATAATATGAAGTATTAACAGTAATTATTTTAAATTTATATGAAAAATTATACTTGGTTCCTTAATAGATGTTAAACTATGGCAGTGAATATGTCAATATTATGAGATAACATGTAGTTACATGTAATCACACAATCTTTTATTACATCTTTTTCTAATATGACGTTACTACAACATGTATTTAAAATTACTTATAGCATGCAACATTCTTTTTAGAAGTAAAAGTGTCTAACGTATTCAATGAATAATCAGTTCTTCAGAATAGCTTTTAAGAATATTGTAACATTTCTATTCATTAAACATGTTTATATTCTTGTAAAAAATAAATGATTTTAATTAATTATATTTTCAGATGTGTATGTTATGTATATGTTATAAATATTCAATACAAAAAAAATTATGTTCTTAATATTAAAGCGATGTACCATATTTGTTACTCTATTCTCATTCACCTCTTCTAAACATTCATATTAATACTTATGATAGAAGAAGGCTGACAAAACTGTGTAGTAAATATGGTGCAATGCAAAATTAAGATTTAAAATATGGATATTATTTCTTATATTGAGTACTAGGTACTAAAACAATCTTAATATTTTCTTAGAAATTTCATATTTAAATCTAATTAGCAAATAACAAATATGATAATAACAGTTTAGTGATTAACTAAATGTTATGGTATGAGCATGATAGAAAGAGCCTAACAATAGTTAATATTTTTTTTATTAAACTATAAATATGCAAAATATTGATAAAAAGTATGTAATAAATACGTGATAAATATATCTTTAGTAAGAAAGTATTTTTATGCAATTTAAAAATTTTAAACACATATATTAAACGTTTTTAGAAAATAAAATTGTAAAAAATAATTTTTAATCCAGAAAAATCAAGTTACTAACACTAAATTACATTTTAAGCAAATAATATTTTTGAATTAAATAATGTTGCAATTTTTTTAATTTGAACAAAATTATTATAAGAATATTAACATTGCTCATAAAAAAGTTTATATAAATACAAAATACTGTTTGTGTATATTTAAAAAAGCCATCAGTTTTAAAATTAATCAATACACAAAAATCATATTCTGTATCTACTGAATAAAAATATATGATGTATTATGTCATACACATATATCTCAAGTATATGTAGTACAATTAAAGTTTTTATTACAAATTGAAGTATTTCTTTTAATTTTGCAAAAGAAACATATTTTAATCAACTTTCATATATATACAATTTATAACAACATATATCTTAAATATATTACAATTAAAGTTCTTATTACGGATTAATTGTGTAAAAGAAACATATTTTAATCAACTTTCATATATATATATACAATTTATAAAGCAAATAATTATAAAATATATCAAATTCTAGATAGAGCATGATAATGTATTATTAAAATTGTGTATTTTAAAAACATTTTTCTAAAGAGCTATAATATTATATACTAGTTCCATATGCGCGCGCGCGCGTGTGTGTGTAATATCTGTGTATGTATAATATGTGTGTATATATACACATATGCAATATTTTACTATAAATATCTATCATTTATATCAAAATCACTCCAAATTATGGCCATAGTTAGATTTTAATTAACTACTTTAAAAGTAGCCATTTAAAATGATATATTCTTTTATCATCATCCTGTTATATTATCACGTCATAAACTCTCATTTCAGTTAGTCTATTTGAGCCTCATCAATTCCTATGATACAGGAAAATTAGAGCATTTCTGCTTCCAATTCCCCTATAATAGTCAATTTGAAAAATCATTTTACATACAATGTTTTATAAACACATTTGTATATTATACATATAAAAGAGATTTTTCCTCTGTGCATACTAATAGCACTTTGAAAAACGACTTATTCTTTAAAAATACTGTGATGTCCTTTGTATACATTGTACAAAACTAAATGCTACCAAATGAATAATAAATTGCAGAACAAATCGTAAACTACGATTTTTTAATTAAATGTGTTGCATTTCTACACACTAAAAAATTTCATTTGTTTAATATTGTACAAAATAAGTGTACAAAAACTATACAAATTAATTTAATATTTCTTCTTTGGTATTATACTACTCAATATTTGAATTCAATAAAAAAGGAAAGCGTATTATTTCATATGTTTTATAAAATGCTACAAATATTTATTATGTAGGCACAGTCAGGAAACAAAAAATTTATTATTCACTTATAGACGAACTACGTCTACCAGAGGCTGCTAAATCACTAATTGTAGAATTGTGACGTGTTTTCCTTGAACCCTCATTATCATTCACAAGATTTGGGTTGACTGAATGAGAAAGAGCAGCTGTTTTATTAAAATCTATTGTAGTATACCCTTTTTGTATCTTATTTGGAGATTCTGGAGGAGATGTGGTAGAATTTGAAGGACCATCTAATGGTGAATTCATTGGTACATCCTTTGTATCCAGATCTAATACAGCATAATTTACTTCTTTACCTGAACCACCTGGTGGTGTTGATGGAGGCAGAGGTGATTTCTCTGGAGCAGATACCCCAGAAAATCTTTTTCTTAAATTTTCAATTTCACTTGGTTCTAAATTAGCATAACAATGTCTTGTTGTTTCTTCTAAATCAGACTGAATAGACAACAATGGTGATGGTCGTGATTTGGCACCAAGAAATTCTGCATGTTCTTGACCAGGACTTATATTTATATAGGCATGCCCAGATTCATTGTTTTCATTTTTATCTTCTTTAAACTGCATTGCTTCAGAAACACTATGACTTGGAGAAAGTGGACCAATATCAGTATTAATGTCTACATTCATATAAGTTGCTACTGAGAGTGGTGATTTAATTTGAGAAGTGACTTCTGAACTTTTGTATATAGATGTCAGTTCTAATGATGCTGAACCATTATCAGATATAGAATTACTGACTGTACAAGATCTATAAAAACACACAAGATATTATTAAACAATATGAATAATATAATTATATTTTTAGTTACCTCTGTATTGCACTTCTAAGGCTTTTGTTGTTATTATGTTCCATTTCTAATGATAGAGAAGACAATACTTCCTCATTCACATAAAGCGAGGACGGATGTGGTTGAGGAAATGGTGGTGGTGGTGGTGGTGGTGGTGGTGGTAGCGGTGGTAACACAGGAGGTGATGTAGGAGAACTTATGTTTCCTTGGGATGATATAAGACCAGTGCTACTTCCCACACTATCTAATCTTCCAACTCCGTTTTGTTGATTATGTGCAAATCTAGGACCCACGTGATTATTAGTTCTATTTAATATGAGATCCAAATAATTAGGCTCAACTGGTATTGTCACTCTTGTTACTGTAGGACCAGAATGAGAAGCAACTGGAAGTTCTCTGGATATTGTATCATCTCCACTATTATTACAAACCTATAATAAATTTTATTTGAAAAATATTTATATGTATATTTTTACATTTAATATTATAAAAACTAAACAAACCTGAATATTTGTTTGCACAAGATTAAATAAATGTGCAGCTCTACGACATTTAAAAGCATAAATGCCTGGTCCTGTAGAACACCTCCTTCCTGATTCAAAGCTAAAAATTTCAGCATCATGGCCATATCGCCTTAAACATCGTAATGGCCATTTAATAGGTTGTTTACCACGTTGGTAAAGTATTATATCAGTTTCTGTAACTTCTAAACGTCCAGGTGTAATTAAATTACCTAAATCATCTACATTCATCACTTGAAAAACATTTGGATGTAAATCATTAATATCTGTTCGACTATTGACACAACCCATTCTTTTTTATTCTGAAATAAATCAAATTAATTTTAATACAAATGTCATCGTTAATATAATATACAAATGTCATTGTAATATAATATGTACATATTTTAGTGTTTATGAGGTTAATATTAAATTTAAAAATTAAATGATTAATGTCTCAAAATATGTTTCAAGATTTAATGTACAAATTAGATAAGATATAAAAAGAAAAGATTATTCGACGTTAATGATTACATTGTTAATATATAATCTAATAAGTAAACAATTAATTATCGTTACCAACTTTTAAGAATTTTATATATGTTTGTTAGTATAACATTATAGTGAAAAATAAATCATGTTAAAAAATAAATAATTTAAAAAATGTTATGATGCGAATTTTAACATCTATCTCGTTAATATACGATTACATGAGAAGAAAATGTTTTGAAGTTAGAAATAATCATAAAAATATTTTAGTAATATTTAATTACTTACCAAATGCGACATATCCAAAGCATTCAACTCCTTTCTTAAGATAAATTATTTATTTTCTTTCATACAATACACTACACATTCCACATAAACATGTTACATAGTAATCTGCACTTCCTTGAAGTTGCTGCAGATAAAAAAGTAAACTATTATGTGTATATGTGCATATATTCACATCTGACAAGAACAACTTAGATCATCAATTAAATTCTTCGTATTCCAATAATCCAATTCAACGTATATGCATGAATACTAATGATTATACAAGAATACATATATTCACATTATTAGAAATGTGGTAATTATATCAATCATTTTTTAAAAGAGCTGATATTCTTTACAATTTGCTCTTATAAACATATTATATGAAATCTATTTTTTCTATTTATTAATGCTGTCATTTATCTTAGTATGGAGCTAATGTGGATTTTAATAGATATGATTTAAACAATAGATTGTAAGAATTAATATTTTTTATCAACAATTTCACAGTAATTGCTTATAAATATGTATTATAAACATTTCTGTAAAATGGGAACAGTAAATAAGTAAATATACGTAATTTGAGTAAACCATCAATAACATTGATTGCTAAAGTAAAATTTACTTTATTTGTGAACGCGGTGCATTATTCGGTATATTTTCGAACACCAACCCGGTGTTCCATTGTGTCGAAGTGCTGACGTTGAAAATCGAAATCGAGGTGATGATGATTTTGGTTAAAATATTTTGATGCATGATTCGATTAACTGATTTATTAAATACGAATTTTGTATACCCTAATTATCGATATTAAAACGTAATAATGCATACCGTTTTTACGCGCGGTAATGCTATTGTGGCATATACATTGAGTGTTTCGGCGTGTCTAACATTTTGTTGTTTTCTCTCTACTGTATTTATTGATTATAGAGCAAATGCAACTTTAAATACTGTAAAAGTAGTTGTGTAAGTATAGTGAATTTATTTTATAGATATTATAAGAGTAAATTTATGAAAAAGATAAACTTAATTATTCGCGAAATTTCATCTCAAATTATGTGTTATTATATCTGACTTCTTCATTGCTGGATTATGTATCTACTATAATATAATATAAAACTTATTTCGACGTATATAAATTTTTTTACAAAATGTTACACGGTATATTATGAAAATATTATTTGAATATCATTTGAATTTATGGAAGACCATATAAAGAACTATATAATATAAATGTATTGGTTAAAATTATTAATATTTATTAATAAATAGTTAAAATTATTTACTTATTTATGAAAATAAAAGTATTAATAATTATTCATGTTTTATTTTGTAGGAAAAATGTAGCAGATTATAGTGCTTCAAGAGAAAAGAATGACTTGGGATACTTAACATTTGATTTACAGACTGATATCCTTTTTTATTATATTACATTTATCTATTATACTTTTGAATATTTTATAAAACATAGCTTACTTATATCAATAGGAATATTTATCAAGCTTTTCTATTTATTTATGTTTATATTTATATTAATTTATATCTTTTTATAATAATATAGGAATATAAAATACGTAATTTCTTTACACATATAAGTATACATCTGACACCATTATTTAATTGGAATGTTAAACAATTATTTTTATATCTCACAGCAGAGTATCAAACAGAAAATAATGGTTTTAATCAGGTATAACAAATATTGTAATATAGGAATATTTTTAGTTTATAATCATATTCATTTTGTATTGCTTTTATATCCTAGGTAGTGTTATGGGATAAAATAGTACTGCGCGGGGATAATGCAGTACTTGATTTTAAAAATATGAATACAAAATATTACTTCTGGGATGATGGTAATGGTTTAAGGTAATTTTTTCTAATAATTATAAGTATAATTGTTTAATTGAAGAAAATATGAATTTTTATAAATTAATCTAGTGTTTGCTTCTTTTTCTAGGGGAAATAAGAATGTAACATTGACATTATCGTGGAATATTATTCCAAATGCTGGACTTTTGCCAAGTGTAAATGCCTTTGGCTCTCATACTTTTGCATTTCCCTCTGAATATACCTCATTGCGTGTGTAACATACATTTCTGTATATGCAATACGTCCATATTCATTGTTTTGTAAAATTTCTAATTATTTTACATAAAGTCAATGTATAATAAATTTAATATTTTCATGTATCATTATTTAATAGTTAGAAACTATTAGGTTTCCCAATTAGCTTTATCCTATACGTATCGATATTCGATATACGATTTTTCGTATTAAAAAACAGCATGTCATAATTTATTATAAAGACAACAATGTGATATATTTATTTTTCCATTTTTACATTTAGTTGCAAAATTTAAATTTTTGCTAAGCATTTTTATTAATACTTTGATGCAATTTATTGTTGCAATTTTCTTGATTTTCACTTGTTAACTCATTTTCCCGCTCTTCTCCTTCGTCATCACCATCATCATCATCGTCGTCATCATCATTATCATCATCATCAACATCCTCATCATTATCATCATCTTCATCTTCATCTTCCTGATAAGATGTATGATTTTCAGGAATATAGTCTTGTGATTGATTTCCTGCAAAAAAAAAAAATAATATATAGTAGGCTATAAAGACAAAATGCAAACATTAAAATACTTAAGACTTTTACCATAATAATTATATCCACTTTCATCATCAGATTCATATGTTCCACCTTGTCTACCAAATTTATGAGTTCTTGCTACAATAGAATAGAAAATATAATTTTGAAAATAGTTACTAAAAATTATAACTTTTTAATTAAATGTAGATATAAAAAGGTAATATTAGAACTAAATATATTACTTACTTGACATACTAAGATCTTTTGTTTGAGATGTTTCAAAACCACATTTGGGGCAAGGTATAGGTTTGTTCTTTTCATACTTAAATCCTTTTCTTCTAATATGGTCCTCGCAATAACATGTTTTACATCTTAAACAAGAGTATTGTCCTAATCGATTGCATGATTGACCTAAAAATATCGATTATTTACAACAAACCAAAAATTATGACACTAATATAATTATACGTAAAATATATTTGTACTCATATTTTTATCTCTTTTATATTCTTACACTTGAAACTTTCTGCCTCCAAAACCTGACATGATGCTTGATGTTCAAATTGATCATCTTCACAAAGAAAGCAATTACAAAATGAACATCGGAATATTCTACCACCATGATCCCATACACCTCTTTCGCATTCTTGACAAATTGCATCTATCAATGGACATATACATGCATGAGTTGTAAGGCAACGTCTTCCATGACAAACCCATGCTTCACAATGATCGCATATGGCTCCCTTTAAAAATTTGTGTTTGTTATTTGTACACTCACAGTTTATTATACTGTATAATATACTTTAATTATAAGTAAGTTACATGTACTTACCACCATACCCAATCCAGTAGTAAACACACCGGGATGGCGAACAACACAATCTCCTGTTTTTAGCATACATTTTATTTTTCCACAATGAGCACACATTGGTAATCGTTGTATACTTTGACAGAAATAACAGAAGGCTCTACTTTTTTGTTTCTTGCTACATTTGTCACATTCCTTTATCAAAAATTAGATATAAGTGTAATATATAGAAATACAGATACTCTGCTTATGAAATATAGGCTATTTTTAAATATTTTCTACTAATTGATAATATTAATAATTAATATATTTTAAATTTTATGATATAAAAAATATATTTGTGAAATTGGAATTTATTTTCGATATTTATTTATAAATGGGTTAAATTATAATAATACTGATATATATTATATTATACTTACCATTACTGCATTGCATGGAAATTTAGCTAAATCTAATTGATCTTTAGCGGTTCTAATTTCTTTCTGCCTTAATTTTTGTTTTTCAGCTTTCCGTCTTTGTCCTGTCTTTTTCTTCGGCATTTTGGAAAGTTTAATATCAATCTGACAAATATAATTATTTCATTAATAATAAACGAGGTTAGAAACGTTGGAGTACAATTTCGATTAACTGAACAAGGTTAGGGTAGAATTCAAATTCATTCCATACAGTTTAATTTAATTTAATGGTTTACTTTCAGGATAACATACATCATAATCACTTCATTTCGTATATTTATTTTCGTATTTTTAGAATATATAGGGTGACTTAGCTAAATGGGATCACCTAAATATCTGCCTTATATATTGTTGTATGAAAAAACTTCTCAGAACAAAGTTACAGTATTTCAAGGACCACATGCAACGGTGAAAATGGTCTCTTTTCACGAACAAGGTACTGTCAAAGAGGAAATTTCCTCTCTGGTATTGTTAAGACAAAAAATATAAATACCCACTCGATGAATGCCGAAGGAGAAAATAAACTGTAACTATTTCTGTCATGTTCATTTTTTAAAGAGATTATAAGGTTTATGCATATATTTATACTATATATTTATTCTTCGATATCCTTGCAGAGCATAAAAAACAAATACAACAACCTTAAACATATCGTACCCATTGTTTAATCCTGAGATATTTGAATTTGAAGTATACGTATATAATATTTAATTATATTCAATCAATAAGTGACAAAATTAAGGAATTCAAATTTTTTAGCACCTAGGCAGAATTTCTAAAGAATTAATTGAGATTAATTTTATCAAACTTTATCTGGTTTTATTTAAATAGTCTTCTTGGTTCCTTAGTTATATGCAAATTTAAAAAATCGTTCAATTGGCGGGTCTATGATACAGGCGCTCGCACATATGGGCAGTGCAATTTATGGAATTTAAGCTTTTAGTCGTACCCACGGAGTGCTGAAGCATTCTGCATAAAATCCTAATTAGGCATGCACACCGATGCTGCCCGTTGATCGGTGTTATATTTATATATTTACGATGCAAAACTATAGACTTATGTCATGATCATATAAACAGGTCTCGACACTCATATACCAAAACCTAGGGAAAACAGAGTATCTGAAAATTGAGTCATGACTAGTTGTGAAAAATTAACATCGAATCATCGTTGCAAGAAGATTCTCGTTCTGCGCATGCGTGATATGCTATGAATGTCTCAGACAGAAACAGAAATGTTCTTCTACTCATCTCTGTGTATCTCATAAAAAAGCGAATTTTGTTGACCGTCCATATTGATATTTTACGACTAGACGCGATCCAATTTTTGAATAGTTTTCCCTAGCGAGTGTCGAAATCTGTTTATACGATCGTTGGACTGTACCATAGTACGACCGTGGACTATACAAACAGTTATAAACAGATTTGTAGAATCGAATATTAGGGCGCAATACTTCAAACGGAAAAGGCCATTTCTGACGTTTAATTTGAATTCATAGCATTTGTATTTTCTTTCTTGTAATTCTTGTTCTTGTTTAGTTCGTTTCCTTATTTAATAAAACATTTGTAATTTTTTACTGTTAAAAGTCGAGTTCTCAATAATCATTTCCTCCCGCCGTTTCTAAAAGGATCATGAAAGGAATAATTAACGTAGACCATACTCATGGGCTCTGAAACATTATAACCATCTCACGATGGAATAACAGAATTAATCTCTATATGACAAAATTAAAAAATCAAATTTTTCGGTCTACAAGGCGAATTGTTTAACTATTCTAGAATTCAATTAATGTTTTAATTCTCAGAAATCTTCTCTATATAATATTATTCCGATTTCCTACCTAATTAAATAATTACATGCAATTAATGAAGTGCACTATTTTAGTGCCCTGATATACTTTATCAGCAATAAATAAACTAAGCTCCTGAAATAAATCTTTATAAGTATGTATTTTCCTAATATCCCATTTTTATTTAATGTTAAAAGTATAATTTCTATGTACATTTGTACATTGTTCACGTATTGTGGAGATACAAAGAGTGGAATGTATTACATATTGAAAACTTGTTATTCGAAATAATTATTATTTTTTAGTATTGTTATATACGATATTTATAATAAAACATTTGTTACATAAGTATGTTTAAGAAAAGTATTTTGACTATATTTAAGATTGTATCTTTCCATGCAATAGCTTCTCCAATTTGCGAACATCCATTGCGAATTTTCGAATACCTTCGCTTAATTTATCTGTTGCCATTTGATCTTCATTAAGAAGCCACCTAAATTCAGCTTCATCTAAACTGATCTTTTGAAAATCAGATTTTTTTGCTGCATCTACTGTAAGTACTTTGCGAATTGGTTCATTACTCTTTTCCAATTCTTCTAATAGCTTGGGACTTATAGTTAGAAAATCGCAACCAGCTAGTTCTTTTATTTCACCTTAATGAAAAAATCATATAATATAATTTTTATTACAATCTCTAGTCTTAGTAACTATAATTAATTTTAAAATAATCTTAGTCCCCTAATAAATATTAATCTTTATATTTACCAATGTTCCTAAATGAAGCACCCATGACAACTGTTTTATATCCAAACTTTTTATAGTAGTTAAAAATTTTAGTTACAGATACAACACCTGGATCTTCTTTAGATTCATAAGATTTTTTATCTGTATTTGCCACATACCTAAGAAATCACTTCGTTTGTACAGTTCTTTAATACTTATGAAAAATATTGTTGAACTTACCAATCTAAAATTCTACCAACAAACGGTGATATGAGAGTTACACCTGCTTCTGCACATGCAACTGCTTGAGCAAAAGAAAATAGAAGCGTCAAATTACAATGGATTCCATATTTCTCTTCCAGTTCTCTATACACAAATGAATTTCACTATTTTGAGTTTAAACTTCTTATTATACAGCTGATTGATAATAAAAGTAAGATCAGCTTACTTTGCTGCTTGAATACCTTCCCATGTAGAAGCAAGCTTGATTAACACACGATTTTTATTTACACCAAGTTCTTCATATAAAGCAATTAACCGTTTGGCTTTCTCAATGCTAGCTTCTTTATTAAAAGACAACCTAGCATCTACCTCCGTGGAAACTCTACCAGGTATAATATTTAAGATTTCTTTACCAAAAAGAACACATGTAAGGTCTAAAGCTGCTTCAACTTGTTCTTTCAAAGAACTGAAACAAATACATTAGTTTATAAGTCTCCTATTTCTCTAATTAAGAAGCCATGTAAATCATAAAATTATTATATTAATTATTACCACAGTTATAATTTCAAGTAAATACTTCTTTTCTTTCATACCTTTTGCTGCATACACTTCCTTTTATTTTTCTTTTTTATAAATTTTAATATTCTCCCACTCCTAATACTAATCTTCATAGAATTTCCTACATTTTCATACAGATTTACTTTAATTCCTTTATATTTCTTGATATGTATACTATTCTGTTCACGTATATCATTTTATTCCTTATAATTCCTATAATATCTTAAATTAACTTTTACTGTACTATAGATTCTATAACTACAAATCTACTAAAACGAATATTTATATATTTTATAATTATAATAGTTATTAATAAAAAAATACAAAAAATTCAGTGTACTAATTTTTACAAATTAGTATTAAAAAATATACTATTCTTTATTGTATTAAAATAAATATCTCATAATTTAGAACTAATTTTTTAATAATACAACAAATTTAATATATATTAAAAATTTGTAAAATAATGTGATTTATATAATAGTAAAAGTAACATATTTATTTAAAATATTTATTATAATAGCTAAATTTTCAATTTGTTATTTTAATATTACAATACATAATATACTTACGATCCAGACTTTTTTCCATATTGTACAGCTTTATCTATTAAGTGAGCATATTTTTTTTGACTAGCTGCAGCAAGGATCAAAGAAGGATTTGTAGTTGCATCTATTGGCTTAAATTGCTCCATAGCTAAAAACAATTAAAAAGTATAATTAAATAATAAATTAATGCATTGATAAAAATTTATATGGTAATAGGATAATACATTTATTTTAGTTTGTAATGATGTATATTTTACAGTAAGACATTTATATATATTTACTTATTTAGATATATTCCAAGAGTTATTACTGATATCTATAGGTCAAAGGTAATAGATATATAAGTAATATATACATACATACATATCTTATGGATTACCTTATATGATAAATAGAAATTTTTCTATTTAATTCAACAACATATTATCTAAATATTAAAATTAAGTATTAAAAAGAATGGTTCATAAAGTGAAGGTTTATAATAGAGTAAATCGAACTAAAACTACTTATTTTACATTTTAAATACATAATTAAAATTTGTATGCAACTAATTTGGTTTCTTTAACATATGTTATAAATTATCCATTATGATATAATACAATAATTTTAATGATATAATAATTACGATAAAATCACATAATTTACTTTGTAATATAAAATATATTTTATATATTTATATATTTTAAAATGTAAAATGATAAAGAATAACAATTTAGTTGCATTTTATTTTTGTTAAGTTTTTATAATATATTCATAAGTAAAAATAGCATTGTTATGAAACTATTAAAAAAAAGCAATCGTAAGATCGGAAGATTTTGTAATTTCCCCTACTCTTCTGTGCGTAACGTAATCTAAACTTTAATCTAGTATCAGTTTTCTAATGAAGTATTGAGTATTCTATTATAGTGTTTATGCATATATGCATTTATAAAATGAATGTACAATAAAATAGATATATAAAAAATATCTATTCTTCAAGTAACTTAAGATGTTTAAATGATAAATTAAAAGTGCGCTATTGGTGTACCTCCACCATACTTTTTTTTAGTCACCTTCACCTTTGACCGTATATGTATTAGGTGCAAAACCATTTATTTAAAACTTATTATTTATTTACCTTGAAAATCACCGGTATCGGCGACGATCGTTGTGATTTCTTTTAGTTGTGTCAATGAGCTCGTCATCTTGACTTTCTTCGATTGAGGCTCGCTCATTCTTATCGTTACTTTTATATACCGACTGGAAATCGAAAATTCTGCTTCTTACACTGGAGCGATTCAGCATTCAACGATACTGTACACGCTTGCCAACTTGCATGACACTATCGCTTAATTCTCTCCAACACTACTTGCATTACGTAAGTAATTTTTATTATCGATCCTTTGTATCTGAAATCGATATTATTCAAATATTTAAACAAAATTACATTGATTTATAATTTTAATAATATAATAATATTTATATAAATATTATCTAATTATAGGTTTTTATATTTTACAATTTAAATATTTGAGATCAGTTATTTGTTATATGTAATACTGTTATATGCAATGACCCTAGTAACCGATAAGAGATAAGATTTATACCGAAGTACATATTTTGATTCCTTTGTAACCAAACGTATTTCCCTTATAGCTTAAACGCATTACAAAATTAAAAATTATTTCATCTTGTTCCTTATTTCTTTAGTTTACAATTTATATTATATTTTTAAATTGTAAATAGATATATTTTAATATATAATTTGCGTATGCATTATAAGACATATTTATTAAAACTTAAGTACAATAATAGTGAATTCAGTTTTGTTGATACATATGTATACTTATATCTATAATCAAACATTATAACATTGTATAAAAATATATAAATTAAAAGGAAACAATCTTATTGTTTTTTATATGCATTTTAATTAAAATTATTTATATATAATACTCTAAGAATATATCTCAATGTCTAAGATATATTTTAGATGGAATATTTTTATATATTGATGTAATTTTTAAATTTGATATAAATATATGCTTACTTGATCTTAGTTAATTTTAACATAAAATTTATTCAATAATGTATTTATATATTCTTATTTCTCTCTAGCATATGATCCATTAGTAAATTGTATTTTCTTATGAAAATAGTCTGAACTATCAATAAATTATATTATTAATCATAATTAATATTGGGAAATCAATTTGATTGATTCTATTCTTCGACCGATTCTATATATTTGGTTAATTATACCTTTTGTTAAAAGGTATAATAGGATACTGATAAAGTATATGATATGACATAGATACTAATATATAAACCATATGAGAGAGAGATTTCCATTTTATATGGGAGAAATGTATTAAATTATGTTGTTGAATGAACATGTTAAAACATTTGCTGAATTGGGAAATATCACTTTCATCTTACAAATAAGTTTAGTTTAATTTACATCAAACTTTATCAGTTCGAGAATGTTTATCGACAATTGTCGATTTTGGTTGGTGACTGTACATAAAAATCGAACATATTACTAAAATTGCACCTAAAGAAAACTGGAAACTCAAGTTAAAATCGAAAAGATATATGGAAGCTATACAAGAAATTATAATGGCTAAAGAGGTGGCAAAACCCTTAAGTATATTATCTGCATATTTAACTACCATTGCAACAATAAGACCTCCACCTGCTTGAAGTACAATTAAATAACAAATAAATAGATCATAGCCAAAAAAGAAACCTTGTTTTCTTAACATTTCACCATCATTTACGAAACATGTAATTAATCCAAAAGGTAATGATAGTAAACTTAATTGAACATTTCTCATCCATACTGATATATCTGAATCTTTTAGTATTTTTTCAAAGTATATTCCTGCAAACCCTGATAGAAAACATGCACTTAAGGCAGCTGAGAATCCAAGTAAATGATTCTGTTCTATACCAGATGGTAAAGCAGTATCTGAACTTTGTGCTAGTTGCACTAATACTACACCTATGACTAATAATATTAGAGCTCCCCATTGAGTATTCTTTAAAGACTTTCGTAGTATTACCACAGCAAAAAATGCTGTTGTTAAAATTTTTAATTGGTATGTTACCTGAGGAATAATATGTATAAAAAGCATGTAATAAATAGTATTAATAGGTGAAAAATATCAAATACTAAAGTATTGCATATACCTGATAAGTTGCTGCATCTAAATTAGATGCTGATATATATAAAAGATTATTCTGTACAATATATAAAAGTGATGGCACAGATACTTTTAGAGTATCAACAGGCTGTTTTATGATTGTTGACTTTAGGGCATCAAAAAATTTTGGAAAGTTTCCTTCTTCAACAAGAACTAATACTAGACATGTCAAAAGTTTAACAACCTCTGCCATAACTACCGCTGAAATAACATTTAATTATTATACATTAATAATTTACATGAATGTAATAAAAATAATAAATAAAATAATTAATTTGTATTAAAAAAATGTAATATACCAGTTGATGAAAGAAACATATCTCCTGATCTTGTACGTGCATAACGCATACTAAGCCCAACCAGGGCATTTTGTAATGTAAGTGTAATTAAACTAATGTATTTTAGTGTCTGAGCACTTCCTGTAAAATAAATTAAGTAAAAGATATTAGAGAATGATCAAAGAATCAATATATTAGTTAATCCATTAGACATACTAAATTTAATTTTATGTTAAACTTATTTATTACAATTTCTTATATTAAAATTATAAACTTACGTTGTTGTGGTTTCATCATATAATGTTTTTTATAACAATTTTTATAATATAAAAGCTAATGGATCATTTCATCTACAAAATAATATGTTTTATTAATGTTATAAATGTGATGTTATTGATGTTTTACATTTTCGAAAATTTGTTAGAAAATTGTTGAATATATGTATATGTATGTGTATTAAATATATATATTTAATCATGAATCTTCTATTATATATAATAAATCACAGATATATTTATAAAACATTAACATACCTAAAACTTAGTACTATTTGTCAAATGTAATTCTGATTTTTTAATTCATGTTCAGTATAACATTTAAAGAAATAATGCAATAATTATAAATCAATGTAACAATACACAATACATATTATAATTTAAGAAAAAACATATAGTATATGAAATAGTATAAAACATAGCAATTATTCAGAGTATAAAAGATTTATGTTAAACGACTGTATTCCTTACGATTATGTGATATATGATTAATGTTTAAGTAAAGTATGTAAGAAAAATTTTATATTTAGCAATAAAAATAAAATGTGCATAGGATTTATATCTACAGTAATACATAATACTAACTGTAATGTTCTTTTTCAAATATATAAATACTTTCATTTTACCTTTTTCTTTATTTTTACTGAAATAAAAAAAGAGAAAACAAGGATTAGTAAGTATGCACACAAGATATGTACACGTTGACATTTATACACCTTTATTGCCTATCGCCAACATGTGTATGATGTGTAAATAGAAAGCTGAGATATTTTTAAATCTAAAATATACCAAGTTTAGTTATCTTAATACATATTTAGATATTTTACTAAAACAATCAAAATTCAAAATTTTTAATAACGACGATAAAAAGTGATATTTCACCGAATAATAGAATAATTTTTCTTCTCATTATTGGAAAAAATACATCAGATTTAAAACATTTAAATCTTAATAAAACTTTGAAATTGTATTTTTAATTTATAGATATTGTAATTATTTAATATGTATGAAAAAAATAGCTATACGATAGAATAAAGTTGCAAAAAGAATCTAATAATCTTATATTATAATATTAATACACTATATAACTAGATATAATTGAAGAGATTAAAACGAAACTAGGGATTTCTCTAATTATTGCTAATATGTTGGTGGCAATGGGGTAATGGGTGGTAAATTTTGACTTTCGCAAATAAACGTATTATAGCGGTGGTGTTGATCGTATTGTGAGAATATAAAACAAACTTTTATTCTATAATCTCATTATATGATAAAACCTGTGTAAATAGCGTACAATTATTACATGATTTTATAAAATATATTGTTGTTCTACACTTTTTAGTTTGTGATATATACCAATAAAAAGTGTTCTAAACTTGAATATAAAAATATAGGTTACATTAAATTTGTTCATTTTTCTTGGATCTCTATTTGGGAAAAAAAAAACAAAATGTCTTATATGTTGTCACATCTTCATAATGGATGGCAAGTGGATCAGGCAATATTATCTGAAGAAGACAGAGTAGTTGTAAGTTTCTAATTGATATGCATTAACTTTTAACGGCTATCATGGATGAAATTTTACCTCGTAATTTCACCTTAGTGTGACTATCTGTATATAAAATTATAACTAAAAACAAAATTTTTTAGGTTATTAGATTTGGCCATGATTGGGATCCAATGTGTATGAAAATGGATGAAGTTCTTTATAATATTGCTGAAAAAGTAAAAAACTTTGCTGTCATTTATCTAGTTGATATTACTCAAGTACCTGATTTTAATAAAATGTAAGGTTTAACGTGCAATTAAAATTTTTAAGATATTATTTTATATTTTGATAAAATACTGTTTAAATCATTATTGATAGTATTATTTTAGTCAATAAAGTGGATAATGTTTTTCTTATTATCTTATACTATTAAAAATATACTTTTCAGAGAAGATATAAGTATGATTTTTTACAGGTATGAATTGTATGATCCTTGCACAGTTATGTTTTTCTTTCGAAATAAACATATAATGATTGATTTGGGAACTGGAAATAATAATAAAATAAATTGGACATTAGAGGACAAACAAGAAATGATTGATATTATTGAGACAGTCTACAGAGGTGCCAGAAAAGGTAGAGGTTTAGTTGTTTCGCCAAAAGATTATTCTACAAAATATCGTTATTAATTATTTTTATTGACAAAAATATTTTATATTAATGTATGAATCAGAGAGAAAATATTGGTATATAACTGAGCTTACATCAATAAAAAATATATAATTATAAATAAATATAAAGTTATATGTAGCATATATGTACTTATACAAATTATTGTAAAAATATTAAGTATATTTCCATATTTATTATTTTACATTTATCTGTAAATAGTAATTATAGTTTTGTATAAATTGGTTAATTTATTTTTTATACAAGAAGTCAATAAATCATAGCTTAGTGAATTTTTGACTTCTTAGTTTACAATTTCAGAAAATGTTAATAGTTAAGATTTAAAATGTATTTAATAAGAAGAAAGACTAGATAATTAAATCCTAAAAACATATTTTTATTAGTTTTGTGTATATTATTCATTTTTGATATGTATATATATTTAAATAAAATAGAAGCACTTACACTCAAAGGAAGATTACCCTTCTTATGTAGGACTCTTGCCAAGCAATGATAGGTGGATAGTTTATACCTTGAATAATAATTAAAAGATTAGATATTAATATTAATTAAATCTATTGTAATCTTTAAATCATATATCTAGTTAAAACTAAACAATTATAATCTTATATTGAAACGTTATTATTATAGTTTTCTTAAAATTTTCTGTTTGCTTTAAAAATATATTATATGCATTTCATAGAAATAAGAAAGGATTAAATTTATGGATTAAAAGAATAAAATTTAATTTACGTATTATTATAAACAAAATACAAAGTATCATGTTACACAAATATAAAAAAAACATTTTATATATATAATCTTAAACATGCATAACAAATTTAATGAATGAGATAATAAAAGAAAATTACAGTTGTAATTATAACATGCATACATACATTACTTATTACATTGATCTTCTATATTAAATAAAACATCTTCATTCTATGTTAAAAAAAATACATATTTCTCTAGTTACATACTTACCTCAAAGTTGTGACTAGTGTAGATTTATATTTGAACTTGGTACTATTCTTATTTTCCTGGAGGTATTTTCATACACCGGATTCATAGGTGGTGGTTTATCTAAAGACATACAAATTTCAATATTTAAAATGAAAAATAATAGTAAATAAACTTGTTGTAGTAAGCATGACAAACTTACAATTCTTTAAACAATAGGGATTTTTTAATACTTGCTTTGTACAATTGTATATGTAAGCATACTGACTCTAAAAATATAATAAATATTAATAGTATTAGGTATATAGGATCCAACCGAATAACACGTAAAAGCAGGCACAATGTGACTCCTTGTGAAAAAATAAGAAAAAATATAGAATAACATTTTTTCATTCTCGGCTGTTTTCGAGAAAATCGAGGTTGAAAATTTATGAAATTTATATGCTTCAACATGACAAATTCCGGATTGGGCAGGACAAAATAATGTAAAGTTTGGACACATTTAGTTAAGAATTTTGAAAAAATTTTACTTGATGAATTTTCAAACTCGATTTTCTCGAAAATTAAGTTAAGAATAAAAAGATGTTATTCTATATTTTTTCTTATTTTTTCATAAGGAATCACGCCTATTTTTACATGTTACTCGGTCGGATCCTGTGGATATACAGTTCATGAGTGCATAATTTATATTAATATTAATATAAAATGTCTTAGATTTTCCTACTTCTTTTTGCACCATATTTATTCTATCACGTCGTAATCTATATACTGTTCCAAACACATCCAATTTTTTATTATCTCGAAGATGTTGTAAAATTATATCTATTGCTATTAAAGTGCCAGTTCTACCAATTCCTGCACTGTAAATATATATATATATATATATATATATATGTATATAGCAAATTTATATAAAAAATAGTGAAATAGTAATAATATTAAATAAATTCAAAATGTAAAGTAGTAACATTACTGAATAATATTAAAACATCAAGATATATGATATTATTAACTATTATACTAAACTCATATATTTTTACCTGCAATGAATCACAATATATCCTTTATTAGCAGTAACATTGCGATGTACAATCTGGCAAAAATGGATTATTGGTTCAAAATCCTCTGGGACATCATGATCTGGCCATTCTTTGAAATGTAAATGTGTTATATTTCTTTTTTTGTTTTCCTATATTTATTGTTTATAAATAGGAGAATTAAATTCATATATATAAATACAAATGTATTTTATTAAATGTTGTAACTTAACTTTAAATCTTATACCTTTTGTAATACTAGCGTTCTTTGTGTATAAGATCTATAATCTAATTCACTTATACATTTTATAGTCATATTTTCGTACTTAAAAGCTTCTCTAATTGTTGGAAAATATTGATGACATTTCTCCTACAAAGGTATCAATTTTTAACATTTATGTGTTAAACGAGATTTAGATATATTTAGTGCGAAAATCTTACTTTGTCTTTTTCAACTAACTCAGTCAACATAACTATCACATTGATGTCATATTGCTCTATCATTCTCCAAAAATCAAATGTTGTTTCTTCTTTTGGTCCTTGACAAGCTATATATTCATTTTCACCACTATAGCCCTGAAAATAGTATATACCTATTTAATTCATATTTAATACATAATATATTTCATATTTAGTATAAACAAATAATTTTATGTTTACTCACCTTAATAAAAGATGCATTGATGTAGTCAGTATTAGGATCATTTTCAATTACTTCCAGTTTAACTCTTGAAAAATCATCTAAAAATATAAATTTAATAAAGCATTTTTTTTTCATTTTATATATAATTTACATCTTTATGATATGTAAATCAATATTTTTACATGGTAAAATATCAGAATATCTGTTTTTCTTCTTATTGGCTTGTAAACAAGCAGTATTGGTTGGCATCTGTAAATCAATACTAAGAGTTTGAAGTAACTGAAATTCATTGCTTAATTTTCCAGGATTATCAATAAATTGTTGACAATGAGCTATAAATTTCTTTTTTGAAAAAGGTGTAGGAACTGGTGATCCAGACATGTCAGAATGTAGAAATCGTCGTAATATTCTAAAAAAATGTATAAATTATCATTAACTCATTAATTATGTAAATTTTTGGCCACAGTGTATACTTTGTTACAATGTCTATTCAAATTTTTATATTTTTATGAATATTATTTTTACTGTGAAAATTTTGAACTAAACAAAAAATGAGATTTACTTACGCACGAATTGAACATTTGCGAAATAACAACATTATTGTTGATAAAATTCCCAAGAATAAAATACCAAAAACAACTCCACTAACAAGTACGATATCTATTTCAGCATCTAATATAATTTAAAATATTTAATGAATATAATAAAATTTAATTATGTATGATTTTTGCAATAGCAATATCGAAGCGACTAAACGAAAAAAAAATACAAATAACTAAGAATCAATAAACACTTTACTGGTTTTTATTAAAAATGTTGTAGAATCAGAATATCCACCACGAGTAAATGCCCGCATTCTAACATGATACCATGTATTTGGTTTAAGAGGACCATTACAATAAATTCTTTTATTGGTATTAGATGAAATTTCTTTACAATTTGTATTTTCGCCAAGTGTATACTTAACTGCTTCCATATCGCCATAATCAGCAACTGAATTAGCTGCAAAAATATGATAATAATTCAAATATTTTTAATTAAATTTGAATACAAACTGAAAAATATATCACCTACGATAAGGATTCCAACATAGTCTAGTAGCTTGATAAGGTATTGTAAAGTCTTGTAGCATAGCTTCTTCCCAAGAAGATATATTTGGCCATGATATATGGTTTGTATTATTCGTTATATTAAATCTAATACTTGATGGAATATTATAGTTAATTCTTGATACTATAATAGAATAATAAACAATATCACCATTTGTATTAGGGAATAAGGGAAGTAAAAGTGTAGCTGATGTTGTAGTTCTTCGTGCACTAGCTGGATCTATAGTTATAGATTTTATATAATCTTCATCAGGTTGAGGTGGAACTAAAATATAAATAAATAATGTTTAGGAACTTACTAACGACATTTTGATACTTGAAAATAAATATTTTATGAAAATTGCTAGTTTATATTATTTAGAATTAGGTACATACTACCAGCAGGATATGAAATATTTTTAAGTGCTGGTATTCCAAAATCTTGGACTCCCTGAACTTTTGTTACCACTTTAATGGTATAATTATATTCTGCTTTTAACTCGTTTAAATTTGTTATGACTGTATCATTTTTAATATCATTTGATAAAAATTGTAATGTAAAAGAATGTGGTTCATAATTAGTTCTAATACCATCTACAGTTACATTAAAATATTCCAATATTCCATTTAAAGAACATGGAATACCCCATGTCAAAATGGTATTCAAAACATTTTTATTATTTTCATTGTTTATAATTGAATATGAAAAGTTGGATACCATCCCTGGAACTAATATATAATAACTATAGTAATATAATAGAATTTAGTGATATTGAAATTATAAATATCTATAATTTCATGTAATAAGAAATTACCTCCAGCTGGTGTTTTAAATAATACTAAGTCATTGTTATAATTTCCCCAGCCTGCAGAGGTTCTTGCTTTAATTTTTGCTGTATAATATGTGAATGCTGTTGCATTTAAATATTCAAAAGTGAACGTAGACCCATTAAAATGTTTAATGATTTTTAAGGTTACTGGTTTGCACCAATCAGGCATATAGAAACATATTTCTCCTTCAAATACAAGTTCAAATTCATGTAAATTCCCTGCTAAATATGATGGTGGTTCCCAAACAAATATAAATTGTGAATATGTTATATTTGTAACATTGAGAAAAGGTGCAGATGGTACTGAAATATTAAAGAATATCATACATTACCATTAATATTACTTATGACTTTTATTATTTCTTGTATTTTTAATGTAGGTTAAAAACTATATGTTTAACATAATTTTTATGCATTTCTGTTTACTTACTATCTTCTGATGTTGTTACACTTATTAATTTACTTAATTCACTATTTCCTGCTTCATTAAGAACATATGCCCAACATATATATGTAGTAAATGGACTGACATTCTTTATTATTGTATTTGTAAAATATTCATCTTGAATATGAGAATCTATATGTACTTCAGCTTCCCCATTCTTAACTTCATAACCATGACCGTTTGTCGTTGTAGCATTACACATAGTTTTTAAAGATGTTAAAGTACAGTTACTGTTGCCTTTCTCAATCTTCCATGAAAGCATTATGTCATGTGTTGTAACAATTGGTTCTTTCATATTTAATATTGGTGATTTCGATACTAAGTAAAATTTTCATTTATTATTAAACATAAATATTTTATATAATATACATATATGATATTCATAATTTCTTTTTACCTGTTGATGCTGTTCTTGTTGGAATAATGAATATTTCTCCATCATTATTATCTTCATCTACTGCATTAATAGAAATGTTATATGGAGTACATGCATACAAATCACTTATTGTTATATTTATTCCAGTTACTTGTTCTGTTTTTGGTTGTGGATCAATAGTAACACGGTAATACTTAATGCATTTAGCTCCAATTTCTGGTGGTTCCCAATGAATAAATAAAGAAAATGCATTAGCTTCCACAGTTGGGCTTTGAGGTTTACTAGATTCTTATAAAAATAATTATCATTATTCAAAAAATTATTAATTAATAACTATGCGTAAAAACTAGTATAACTGACTAACATACTTAGAGAATTTGTTTTTAATGTAATATCAACACCATTAGATTGTTTATTGTTTATTGAAACTGCTCTAATTATAAAGAAATATTCCTCACATGGTTCCAAATGTGATGAAATGTATTCCTCCGTTGTAATTGAATCATTATTACAAATATTTTTAAGGCATTGCTCAATTAAATAATGATTTACACATTTTGGATAATTTCCTGGTGATTTCCAGCTTAATTTAATTGTATTAACAGCAGTATGCGCAACTAATTTTCGAATATCTCCAATTTCACTAACTAAAAAGAATGAATATAAATTGTATATTATTCTTTTAAAAGCAATCTCTGCAAAATAATAAAAGCATTATATTAGATATTAAATTTGTATTAATATTATAATTTTACTATTAGAACTCGTCGCTCCTTTTACAATAACTCCAGCCGAGCTTAAATCTTTGTCAATGACCTTTACAATAAATGTATAATTGTTGCATGGTTCTAGATCAGTGGCATTATATTGTACATCTTTTACTATAGTTCTATTTCCTGGAAAACATAGTTGATTCGAGTCCGAGCATATATCGATAGTATAAAACAATTCACTTGTTATATTATCACACGGAGGTTCCCAGGAGAGAAATATCCATTCTGTAGCAACAAGATCAATCGTTAAATTCCGTACATTTTTTCGATCTATAAACAAAGCAAACGTAAGTAGTAGAATCATTCATTTATTCTGATTTTTGTCTAAATAATTATACCTTTTTCGTTACATGTCACTAATATATCTTCCGATAAAGTTTGGTTATTTTTTAATTCGTCAGATGAAATAGAAATATGCTCAAATTTTTGAACGAAATCATTATTCGTTGTATCGAGAATCGATATATTAGTATCGTTGCTTTTCAGGTAATCATTCGGCAGGAGCTCATTTTGTTCGAATTCCGTAGCTTCATCTAGAAACTCTTTTATGTTCATAGAATTATTTATTTCTAAAGATACTGCATAGTCAGTATTGAGATCAAACGATAAAATTTTCATCGAAGCGTTCACTGTTTCATTTTGTTCGATGTGTCGATGATCGATTAAATTATTTTCACTGAGCACATAGATGATCTGTAGTGCGTAAATCAACACTTTCAATCGTTTTTTTCGTATCATGTTGCTTATAAGACTGCAAAATGAAACACAGTTTCATTATTAAAATCGTAAAAATCTAAGATAACAGTTTGATGTTTTTTATCTTAATTAATTAATTAACTGCGCTAGGTAAAGTGTCAGGTTCTGGCGATAATTTTATTGTACACTTTATACGTCGTATAGTTAACATTACGTACTTGAAACGACGTAATCTAGACTTTCGAAAGGTTTATTTCATATCACAACTAAAAACAGAATCAATATTGTGATTCTTTCTGATAAACTTAAACTATATCTTGAGTCAATTCACAAACAAAGAATATCATTGTTGTCACAAATAAATCGTATATTAATCAGAAATTGAAACGTTTCATTAACCATGATCTTAAAGAAACGATAAAAAATATTAATATTAAAAATAAAGAAATTTGATTTAAATAATCGATTTAATTTTGACCAATGCATCTTTTTAACATATTATTTAGATAGGTTACATTGACTTCTGCCAATATAAATTTTTTTCTATTTAAATTGATATTTGTTAGGCTATGGACATCAATTGAAATGTTAGTTATATATATATTTTGTGCATTTGTGATTGCGCGTTTCACTTCATTTAACACGATATGTGAATTTACTTTGATTACTATTATTATTCTTTTTATAAATGCATTGTAAAAAATCAGATATTAAAAATAAAATAATGTATGTACAATAGGCGTTCAAAGTGGCAAGTAGAATTTCACAATAATTGATTGATATATTATGGCTCATATCAATCACGATTCCATCTACAATGTTTTTTCACAGATCATCGTAATATGAAAAGTCAAATGTTCATGACTCTTTACCTAATCTCACAAAAAATTGTTCTTCATTGATAAATTACAAACATATATTCTATATCTTTCATTACGAATTGAAACCTTTTTCGTATACAAAACAATTGTTATGTTTTATCCACTTATTCAAGAAAAAGTCGGTTTATCCGGAATTAAACTCTGCACATAAGAATTAATTCGTTGTTTCTAATAAAATTATGAAAAAGTTATACACACGAATCGTTGAGATCTGTTAACAAAGGTACGAAGAACTATTTTGAAAACGTGATGTGTTAGTTATTTCCTTGATAATCATTCTGACTTCTGATCACTTACCAACAGGTTTTCGTTTATCCCTCCTATAGTCATTGATATTGCTGATAAGAATCTCAAGTCTATTTTAAACTCTTAAAAGCGTACTCTGTACTACTTTATTAATCAAACATGGGGTTAATATTTATCTTGATTTTTTTTACGAAATTTTAACAATTTTTTATTATATTTTACATATAACTTTTATAAAAATTCGTTTCTTTGAAGCCTTACATGAATTATATTTATTATGAGAAGTTTATAAAATCACTGAATATAATTATTACATAAATGGTTGTTATCGAAAAGTTTTATAATTATTAAAATTTTATAATTTTAATTATATATATATATAATGACGCATATATAATGACTGATATGTTAACGCATTGTTAATAATTGGAAATCATAATTAATAAATGATTTATAATATTTAAACTACATTTATATGCCATTATATATATGTATGTAATTCTTAATGCAATTGTGTATGTTAAGTATTAAATTAAACATAAAATGTACTTACCCAAAAGATTAGACTTTCTCGTGATTTGAATCTCTCAATGTTATTCATTAAATATCAGTCTTCTTTTAATATAGATAAGAGTTCCGTTTTCATTAACATTTTTGCGCATTCTAGTAAAATACATGTGAATCGAATGTTGAGCACTGTGATCGAAATTTGCGATATTAAAATTACATTCAATCGTAAAATGAAATAAAGCAGCATTAAGCTCTTGGATAAATGTACAACTGCATTGAAGCTGCAATTTACTTATGAAGCGAAAAAGAGGAGTATATGTATATACATTTTTAAAGAATATATTCGAGATAACCTCCTCAAAGGTTGTTAAAAATAACTTGTTCTGATCATTTAAACCTGTTAACTCGCAAAAAATTATATTTACGTTTGTCTTTGAATAGTACATTTATAAAATATATTTGTACAACTTAATCGAGATAAACAACTTAAATTTATTAATTAACTAATAATTAATAAATTATTTATTACTGATTATTTGAGTAAGACTTTCAAATAAAAAGAAAGTATATAAGCTGATATAAGATAAACGAAAATTCGACGAATAAGAAATCTTCATTTTACTATATGTATATATAGGTGTAGACAAGGGAAAATTTAAGATACTTTTATTGTGTTTAATTTTTGCTATATCTTTAATTTATAACTTTTAATTTTTAAATATAAAAAAATATCATATTAGAATATTCATGAAAAATATGTTTGAGACAAATTAATAAAATAAAGACAAAAAAAATACATTAACTGTATGTATGTAATTAATAATTTGATAAAATATCTGCTTAAGTAATAAAAATAAATATTCCTTAACATTGTTACAATTATTGTATAATTTTATATTTGTATTGTTGGAAAAATAAATAGAATATACAAATAGAATTACTATTTATTTCTCAAGCGATTTATCATTTGACCATTTGACACATGTTAAATTTCCCATGTAGTTTTAAGTGTATACTTACGACAGAGTGTTTCCTCAACATAAGTGCCTATGATTATAAACATGGTGTAAGTCATACATATATATTTCGTTTATAGATATTTAGATTTTTGCGTTTGAATGTATTCAAAAATATTTTTCCATTATGGAATAAAACGTTTTATAAAATACGTAATCTTCTACGATAAAAAAATAATGAATTTTATTAAGAAAACAAGCTAAGACAAACAGATTTATTTATTTATATTCTATATATTATAATCTTGTATAATTAATTATTTATTAATCATCTCCTGCTTCAATAACAAAATTTTCTATTTCAGATACTTTAAAGGCTTTAAAATATTCCTGATAAATCAGTGGAATGTAAAGTAGTAAATAATTATCTCTTTA
Organism: Bombus confusus; assembly: GCA_014737475.1. Taxonomy (NCBI): domain Eukaryota; kingdom Metazoa; phylum Arthropoda; class Insecta; order Hymenoptera; family Apidae; genus Bombus; species Bombus confusus. Next base: position 68,387 of record JACXIV010000103.1, read on the forward strand.
TATTTTTCTATTGGCCCACATTTGCATATAATGGAGGTAAGTATAAATTATAACATAATTTCGGCCTTTCTTTTTTCGGTGAAAAGTTTAAAACATGAAATCCAGCTTCAGAATCCATTGATGTTTCGTATGAGATATTACCATACCCCATACCCGAGCCTTTATTTAACGACATAGAGAGGAAATGAGAATACTCACGCTTATGCTTCCGGTTGTTCCCGCATTAGTGCTGCCCCAAAAGCCAAGTACTGGAAGTGTTCTACCAAAACGAGATATATTTGTGTGTTCCACGCTACAAAAGACTATTTCATTGTACGGTTTTATGAACAAGTTCATACTTTTCTATCCGAGATAGACAAGTATGGGAATAACACAATCACATAATAATGAAACAAAGTTGCCTCAGAAGGAGACATTAATTGTTTATTATATTTTTTTTAGAGAATAAAAGGAAACCTTTCCGTTTAAACGATATTGGGTCAGTGGAAATTCCTCTCTGATAGTATTTATGACGTGATGTATATATTTGCATGCGTATTTATTTACATAAACGATAAAAACAGAAGAGCAAATTATCTGCAGACAAGATTTGACGTCATGACTAATTTATTAACCAGAATTTTTATCTATTTTACTTTCATTACTGAATAAAGCTTATTAAGTTTCTGAATTTTACCTATACTTAAAATTAGGAGGATTATACATATTAAGATTGATAACACAGAGGAGCTTAATAGATCGCTCATCAGCAACACCTCTCCTTCCGAGGCACCCCCGAAATATCCAGCGACAGTCTTTTATTTATTTAGTGTTTAGAGCCGTTGTCTTTTGGAGCCTTTTAATAGCACAAAAAAAGAAAAAAAATGAAAAAGATCAATGTGCTAGTGTGCTATGGTGTATCGTGTTCTTGTCTATTTATATCATCCGTTAAAAAAGTAAGCCTTAGTCCTTAGGTCACCGCCGTCCAAAGTTGTCTTTCGTCCCCACTATCGTATTAACAAATACATCGTTTTCTTTTGTTGGGCTACTAGGCTATACCTCGTTTGTGGTGAAATTAAATAATTTTTTATATATGCTAGCGTGGAACACTAGGACTTGACAGCATGGTGCAGCATTTTTGTACTGTGGAACAACTAGAACAATAGGTGTGATCTCCCTCATTGCCTCTCTGACATAGTACAAAAATATGTAATTGTTATTTTTCTCACAAGCCTCACAACTCACGCACAAAAAACATGTGACCTACCCCACTGCCAAAATGAACGTAGATAAATCTGAACTCTCATAGATAAATATGGAAGTGACTTCCTCATATCGTTACTCATTTCTCAGTTATTTGGCAAAAATTCCTTCGTTATATAGAAATATAAATCGATACAACATAAAACAAATGAAAATCTTGACTTTTTTTCTACATACAGCATTTTCATAATCACCGGTACACGTAATAAATGAATCAGTGTTTCTTTTGTAATAGTTGCTGACCAATCTCGACTTGCCAGTAACATGATAGAAAGTAATGACGATAACAGAATTAAGACTCGAATCAGTTATAAAATTCTTGATACTGTTTTAATAACGATAAAATATTATAAATGCATCACAAAGTAATTTTTCTTTTTAATGAAATATTACATAATACGATCACGACGATACATTATGTTAAAATATACAAAACTTTACTCTAATAAATGCAACAGTTGTACGGTATTCAATAAGATAATTATAGTACATGAATTATGATATCAATACATTTTTAAATTATAAGTGGAAAATATATAATAGGAAAATTTTTTATAACAAATTGTATATCACACATTAAGTTATGTCTGCTTTATTTTTTCATTGTACATTGATAGTATTTATACTAATTAAATTAGTATAATCTCTGAGGTGGTCCCATAGAAGATTTGATGTGAAGAGAACGTACATTTTGCCAGTGTTTTTTCAACAATGAAACTAAGAAGTTAATTGAAAGATGTACATTTTGTACCAATTCATCTGGGGACATTCCCACATGACCTACAGCCACTGATAAACATAATACCTGAAAAAATGTTTTTCAAATAATGTTTGAATATTATAAATTACAATTTTTATAAGAATTTGTAAGTAAAATATTTTTTGAAACAACGGATATGCAATAAAATTTACCTTCTTCATTTGGAATTTAATTGTAGCTTTCACCTCATCAATTTTCCCTACCATTGACTCCTGGTGAGATAAAAGACCAGGGAATTTGCCAGCTTTGTTCAGACCAGGACCAAGAATACGTGGAATTTGTTTAATTAAGGATTCACTAGCTAAGAAGGCGTCATATTTTTTAGCTGTAAAAAGTACGTGCAAGTTAATTTTTAAATGAAATTATACTAAAGTTGATTTAAAAGATGTCTCGACACCGATTGAGGTACGAAGCAATGAAGTGCGACGTCCTCACCTTAGTGAAGAATTTTATTTTCTTCCAATGGACGACCACTACCACAAATTACAAACTAGCAATGGTGCTTTTTGGAAGGCACAAAGAAAAAAATTAAAGACAAAATAAGAAACTTCAAATTACCTAGTTTCTTCACAAGTTTTTTATTTTTATTTAATTTTTTCAATGCTTCTGCATCCATATATGGAATATTATTAGCTTTAGCTTCATCACAGTGTTGCTGATCTCCCAAAACACAAACTTGCATCTTTGGTCTTGGAATATTCTTCAACCTTTAATAGAGATAAATTTTGTATATAATTAAGCAATATTCCTTAATATGTTGTTTTTATATAAGTTATTATGAATAAATATTCAAAGTGATACTCAAAGTAAAATTTAACATTATTACAATTACTCAAAAATGAAAATATAATTATCAAAGTCAATATTCTCAGTATCATATTGGGTAACTACACGAAATATTCAGATAATACATGCATAGTTCAACATCACTGAACATTGGTTTTAATAATTGAATTGATTGAATAGTTGCCATAGTCAAATATTAACTTACCAGCAGGATCATAACTCATGATCCTGTAATAAATATAATGGCAAAAAACATTCCCAATTTATTTAAGACCCTGGGTAGAGGTCCGCTAGGTAAAACCTAGCTTCCTGACTATGCATGAGGCAACCTTTTCGGATGTTAGTTTAAAAAACAAAAAAAAGGAAAAAAAGAGGGGGGGGGAGTAAAGAGAATTTTATGATAATCATTAAAAACCGAAAAGAATCCTCAATGTCAGGTAGAAACATACTTGACAGTGCCTGAGAAACGTTTGTCCTTTTGAGGATCATAATTCTTCAAGCCAATTTGGAGTTCCACTGTTTCTAAGAATTTCCTCTTTTTGTCTTGTGAATTTTGGATAACACCATTCACACATTCATAGAGAGTATCACGTGATACTTTGGACCTATTAATTAAAATCATTATTACAATCAAATTTGAAATTTGAAGCAATTATTACTATTATTATAATAGTACAGAATACAAATAAAAAAGTAGGTCTTAGGAGTGAGATATAGACAAAAATTTGTCAGTTGCTTCATTGATACTAGCATGTTTCTAATGTTTCTAATGAAATTGTTTATAACTGAGAAATGAATTGCTACCAAAATTATTGTACATAAAATTTTTTTATTGCTTGGTGTTCACAATCAATCTTGTAAGCAGTGCCCATTTCCTTTATTTATATCCAACATATAGTGAATTTATGAGAATTCAATTATTAAAATAAAATTATATTAAAATAGTATATATATATATATATAAGTTGAATATTTTTAATACTGCTATGCTACAATGATAAAAAAAATTGATTAGAATTAGAACACAACTTAGATAAACTATGATATAAAACTGTTATAAAATAAAAAGATTTCAACGCATAATAGAAAAAAGTATTTATTTGTATTTATTAAATGTTTAAAATTCATTTTATAAAAGACTTTGAAAGACGCATTTGAAAAATTATAGTACAATGTGAAACATCATGTCTAGAAATTGGTACGATATAAAGTTTCAATAACGGTTATTTTTAAAAAAATATTGGTAATTATATTTAAAAAATATATCATAATAAATATTATTTATAATATTAAAGAACAAAAATTTCAGATTTATGAAATATGAAAAGATTAAATACTCACGTCATTCTATCTCCTTACAAAATCACCGAAAAGAAAACGTCCTATTCACAGCACGATTAAAACCAGAAAGGAAACTGCTAACAGCAGAAACAGTGAAAGTAATATATATTTGCTAGATGGGATCACGTTTATGAGCATCTTAGCTCATAGTTTTTGAAACTATCACAGATGTCGTACTTGCAATTTATGTGAACTCGGCTTTAGATGTAACTATGTCGGTATGCATCGATATGTATATAAACTATGTATATTAGACTATACATATTATGGACACAGAATTCCTATTATCAGGACCTACACTCATATATTGAAGCCTGTGAAAAACTGTCCGAAAATTAAGTCGTGACTAGTGGCGAAAAATTAACATCGAAGGCAAGAAGGTTCTCGTTCTGCAGAGAAAGAGACACTCTACTCATCTCTGTCTATCTCGTAAGAACGCAGACTTTGTTGATCTCCCATGTTGATTTTTCACAACTAGACATGATTCAATTTTCGAACGATTCTCCCTAGCGAGTGTCCAGATCTATTTATTTGATCGTGGTTCATGATACATATACATGTCAGTGATGTATACATATATACATATGTATGTATATGAAGTGGGTGGTTTTGTTTATTCTCGTAAACAAAATTGATAAATAAATCAGTGATTTGATTTATTTCATAAATGATAAATAATTAAACTATGAAAGGACACAATTCTAAGAGACAATTAAATATATTTTTATAAATGGTAATGGTTATAAGTATTCGTTGAGGTTAATAATGTAAATATCGATTTATAGTTTAAAATTTCGTAAAAATATATATTAACAAATCAAGTATGTATATTTTATAACTATTTCTTGTATTACATGATGTATTTTTTAATATATATGTAAATTTTTTGTCATTATTGAAATTAAATTCGTTATTTAAATATTGTTAAGATACTGTAAAATAATATGTTTTATTTTACAGTCGAAGATGTGTCCAGCACTTTTAGAAAACGAAGAACGATGTTTCGGAGGGATGACATTTTTTGCCCAAAGTCATCCAGTTGAAGTTTGTGGTAGTAATGGTTTACCTCTTACACCAAATTCAATAACCATATATGGAAAATCTCAATTTTTAAAGACTATTCATCATCCAAATTTATCTACATATCTTGATATAATTAGAAGTAAACATGGTAAATCTTATTATATTTAAAAATTAGGAATTTAAAAACATTTTATATGATTATCTAATTAAAATCAATTTTTATAGAACGGGTAGTAGTGGTTGCAGAATATAATGGAGATCCATTAAATAGCAAAGAAAATTTGAATATCGATGATATTATGAAAATAGCATTTCAGTGCCTGTTAGGTTTACAGCATATGAATAATTTAGGATTAGTACACAGACATTTAAATCCTGAAAATATATTAATCAATAAAAGTGGAAATGTACAGTTATATAATTTTGGTTTATATTATATGACAGATAGTGGAAAGAATGTATCTTTTCCTATCGGGTATGTCTTATAATAAAATATTTAGTTTAATAAAATTTAATTGTAATTGAATATTTGATAGAAATAAGAAATACTTATTTAAATACATAATGCCATTTTTTATTAGTTATCCAAAGTATACAGCTCCTGAAGTATTTCTGAGTTCTGGTGTCAGTAGCCCAAAAGTAGATTCTTGGTCTTTAGGTATGATTATAGCAGAATTGTTACTGGGAAAGTCAATGTGGCCAGGTGTAAAATTATCCCAATGTTTGCGGAAAGTTCTTAGTCTAATACATTGTGAAACTTCTGTTTTTGAACGTCTTGCAAGAGAAACTAATTGTTACAATATTTATAAGGTATAATTTATTTGACTGTTAAATCCTGGATCACACTGTATAGTTATTTCTTTGTATTTATTATTGTTCTAGGATTTACCTGATAAAGTAAAGGATTTTGTAGATTGTTGCTTACAAATTCATCCCTTAACGCGCAAAGTACCAGAGGAGTTACTGAAGTTACCTATATTTGAAGAATTTTTGTTACAAAATGAGAAAGAAAAAGAAAAAAATTTATATAAGAATGTTATTGTTAGAAAAATGGATGAATTGTATTATTTATGGCAATTAGCAGGAGGCGATATTACTGTGGAGTTAAAGAAACAGGGACTTATCCGATCAAGACCACCTATTTTATCCATTCCAAAGTAATAAAAGTTTCATAAATATCCTGTTCTGTGGAAAAAAGCACAATTTATTTTAGTTTTCTTTTTAGTTTAGTGATACTTTTAGGTCAAATGTTTGGCAGAAGAGACACTGCAGGATTACTTGATTTACGTGTGGTTAAAGTTCCTCTTGATACACTACATCAACGTTTGTCTCATATTCCATATATAGCTAATTATCCATGGTTAACAAATCAGTAGGTATAATAAAGATAAATGTAAATTTCACATTTTTCTTCAATCTTATATAAATCATCTTGTACATGCTTTATAGAATGCGCGTTCCATCACAAGAGGATTTGATAGATGCTGCTTCCCAATTACCTTTAATTATAAGAGAAAGAGATACAGAATATCAATTTTATAGGATTGTTTTATATGATAGATTACTACAGGTGATTATATTATTTTGAATATTTAATATATAATAGATTGTTACAGGTAATTACTTCACTTTGAATATCTTTGAAGTTTGAAATTATTTACTATGATTTCATTAATAAAAAATCTCACCAATAAATTATTCCAAAAATAGAATCTTTTCATAGAACATTTAAAATATTTACTTATGTATATTGATAATTTAGGTTTATCCAATTACACGGGAAGCAATAATTGAAGAAGCACACAAAGATATACCTCCACCTGTTAGGGGAGCTGTATGGGCAGCATTGCTTGGTATTACTGGTGATATTCAGAAACGTTATGATATGATTGATAAAGAAACACCTACGCACACAGATCGACAAGTAATTCATCATTAAGTCACATTACATTATTTATCTTTATGTTTTAATTTATTAATGATATCTTAGATAGAGGTAGACATACCAAGATGTCATCAGTACAGCGAATTATTGTCATCTGGTGCTGGTCACGAAAGATTACAAAGATTGCTCAAAGCATGGGTTCGAAATAATCCTCATTATGTTTATTGGCAAGGATTAGATTCGTTAACAGCTCCATTTCTATATCTTAATTTTAATAACGAAGGTAATAAATTAAGTAAATTATATAATATATATATGTAAACTTTATTAATATTTTTATTTTAGCGAGAGCATTCGAATGTCTATCTGCATTTATACCAAAATATCTCCACAAATTTTTTCTGAAAGATAATTCTGCTATTATACAAGAATATTTAGGAAAATTTTCACAAATTATAGCTTTCCACGATCCGCAATTAGCTAATCATCTTAGATCAATCAACTTTGTATTAGAATTGTTTGCAATTCCATGGTTTTTAACAATGTTTTCACGTAAGCCATTTATTATTACTATTTGGAATATGTAAAATTGTTCACATCATAAATTTTTTTATTTTGAAATTGTTGATTATTACATATTCTTGAATTTTCTTATTTTAGATGTGTTTCCACTTCACAAAATACTTCATTTATGGGATAAACTTCTATTAGGAGATTCATCATTTCCACTTTTAGTTGGACTAGCAATATTAAAACAATTACGAGATTCTCTTTTAACTTCAGGTTTCAATGAATGTATCCTCTTATTTTCTGATCTTCCTGAAATCGACATCGAATTATGTGTTAAAGATTCTATGATGATGTACCAAAATACACCACCTAGTATTACTTATAGAAAACATCAGTTTAATCAACCAAAAGTATAAATATAAACTTTATATGTTCTTCAAGATAATTTATTGAATACAAATTTTAAAAAATATGTTACGTTTTAGGATATAAATTGGTTAGAACCAGAACCAGGTACTGAAAAAATGCCAAGAATTTCTGTTGATGATTTTTTAGATTTATTAGACAATAGCCCTGAAAGATTAATAACTGTAGATGTACGCAATAACATACAGTGAGTAATTTACCTGTAAAGGAAATATTACATTATTCTAAATCATTTTTATATATGATAATCATTTTCTTTATATAGATTTGAAAGAGGTGCTGTAGTAGGCAGTATTAATATTCCATTTACAAGCGTACAACTTTCTTTAACTCATATTGAAACTCTTGGACCACATACAAAACCACTTGTAGAAAATAAAAATAGCGTTGTTGTAATTGTTGGGCCACATGATCAAAATAATGCATTGGTCAGTATTATAATACAAAATTTAGTTTTTCAGCATTGAAATAAAAATGTTTTATAGTTTGCAGATTTTTTGATAAAATGTGGAGTTGTGGGTGTATGTTCTTTACAAGGAGGAATTTCTATCTTACGGGCAAAATCTCCGAATGTTATAGTAGCACTACGATAAAAGTAATGTGTAAATGCTGCACTTTTTAATGTAATAAATTACAACACCACATTTTCATATTTGAGGATTATATAATTTGTATATATATGTATATATATATATATATATAATTTTAAATTACTCATATATTGTAATATTTTATTTAACTATATTATATGTAGAATATTATAAGGTAATTGTAAAATATTATATCTTTCTAACATTGAGATTATAAACGATAATATTACATATAAAATATGTATTATATTAATTAAAGAATTAAATTTTTGTTATATTATATACAGTATACTATATCTCCATTTGCTTTAAATGGTTACTATAGAAACATAGTCAAAACATTTTAGTATAAAGCTTTCATTTACATGTTCGAGTTACTCTAATTGTCTAAACATGATTGTATAGATAGAATTCATTTATTTTGTAAACATGGAAGGTGATATTTCTCCAAATCTTCAAAAGTGGATAAAAAGGTGTTTGAAAAAAGAATTTGAAGCAAATATACAAAAATCATTGAGAGAAGACGTGGACAATATTGATATTGCTCAAAAGATTATACGTTCAAAAGAAATGTCCATTTTAGTGAATTCTATAAGAGCTACAATCGTTGAACAATCTGCTTCGAGATCTACATCAACTTTACTTTCCGATTCGCGACCACAGTCATCCTTCTCTTGCATCAGTGATCAAACAAGTGAAGATTGGAATTCTCCATTAAATAATGATGAATGCTATAATGTTATTCTTGATAAAATTAATCAAAATAAACCTGCACATGTAAGATTAGCTGGTTACGAAATTTTATTAAAAAGTGAGCTATCGAATTTAAATAATAATCCCATATGGGATTCGCTTCAAAAAGCTTTATTAGATGGTCTTATAGATGAAAGTAGATCTATTTTTGAAGCTAGTTTACAGGTACATGCAAAATTGCTCTCTTGTTTACAATCGTGTGATGTATATACCAATTTATTGAATGGTTTTAATGCTCAATACCACTCGCAAACGACATTTGAAATTTTGCCTACATTAATTTCTGGAATTAATTTTAAATTCTTTTTCCATGAAAGAATATTTCGTATCATACATCTAATACTTCGTTATCACGAAGAAAAGTTAAAAAGTGCAAGAAATCCTGATAAAACTATAGAACAGTTGATAGAAGAATTTATAATATTTTTGAGTACACATGAATTTGGATCTGCAACACAGACAAAAACATTAAATATTCTGAATATTATTTCTGTACTAGAACCACGTGCTGACTGGAGTAGAAAATGGATTGTTAGTCTTGCTACTAGAAAAATATTTCTAACTGCTATAGGAAAATCACCAAATTTATTACAACAAATAATGCATTATGTACAAAAAGGACTGGAAGAGCCTCCTCATTCTATAGCAGTTTCTATTTACGATGATCCAATGGAAGTTATTATTAATGGAAATACGGTGGAAACAGTAACTTATCTTCATTGTTTATGTTTTGTATCCCAACTCTGTGTTTATAAAGCAGGTCGTGAACTTTTAAAGGAAAATACATTTGACATTCCATTTTCAGTTTCTGGATTTTTAACTGCTTCCCTGAGAACTTTAAATAAATTATCCATAGAAACATTAAGCAGTGTATATGATGTTTCTTGTTATGCTCTACAATTTGTTTTAGACCAACCAACTATATTATATGATTATGAATTTTATCATATTGCACTATGTCATTTATCATCTTTTTCTGAAAATAACATTAATATATGGCCACATACATTAAATATTATTCTATGTATGTTAGACACACCAGATGGTTCTACATTTCTTATCTCAGAATGCAAAGAACATACAGTAAATTTTGAAAGTAACATATCAAAATGTCCAGCTATGTTTATTATAATGATAGCATCAAATATGTTACGGCAACCTTTATCCATAATGAATATAGAATATCTTGTTAAATTATTTGAAGTAATACAAAAGTTATTTAATGTATTTGATGCATATGAAATAATACAGTATAAAGTAGAAAAAGAATTTTATCCTGCTGTATCATATTTTTATAAGAAATTGGATAAATCTTACTTTGAAAATGAAAATAAAGCTCAACAGATAAATAGGTAATTTAAATATATATGTCATCTGTTTTTATTAGTTAAATATAGTACTAAGAAAGTAAAATTTTATTTATAGTGCAGTCAATACACTATTACTTAAGATGGTATCTATACCATATGGATTGAAAAGTCTTGTTCAAGAATCATCAGTATTTCAAGAACTAATTGAAGGCTCTATTGCACCTTTAAGAATGTCATGGACATCAATTGAAGTAGTTAACTTTGTATCATCTGCTGCCTTTTTTCATTTGGGGTATAATGTAATTGCTAATCTTGCACCCCATGTTCTATCTACCTTACTCTCAGAAACATGTAAAATACTAGAAGATCCACACTATTTTCATGACCCATGGGATCATGAAAATATTCAGAAATTTTTACATATACTAAAAATTTTTTCTCTTAATTTTAAGTGTAAGAATAATGATAAAAATTTTTCATTATGTCATACTAATTTAATTTTAATTCATTTATATAAATTATTTATCTTTTATTTTATAGGTTTTTGTGCATTTATGTCAAATATAAAAGAATCATACAATAATGAAGAGCACAATTATCCACTTAATTTATCTGAATTATTTAATGAATCAATAAATCCTGAATCAAATTACCATTATTTAGGGCTTCTATCATTAAATATTGTAATTTGGAATTTGAATATTTGTTTATATCTATTAGAATTATTGAATTTTCAGGTAATACATCTATATGCTATAAGATTAAGATATTTTGATCTTCTTTTCTTTTTTATATTTTTATGATATAAATCCTTTCAGAATATCTTGTTAGGATTTCAAAATTTTAATACAGAAGTAATAAGTGAAGAACTGAATACAAAATACATTGATGATTATACTTTAATACAACATAAAATTATATCTAAAACATATTTTGTTAAAAGTAAAGACGAAGAAGAAGCTTCAGAATTAGAAGAATATAATCTACCAAAGTTACTTCCATTGGAATTAATCAAAGAAAATTCATTCTCAGAAACTGAATATGGCACGGAATTAGAAAGTTTACTTCGAGAATATAAATCTGGATTGTTAGATAGTAATTGGGTCCAACAAATTAGAGAAGCATATATAGCATCGCAAGATCCAATAAAAGTATATACAGGTTTTCTGCTTTTATTGGGTTCAGTTCATTAAGTTTAGTTTGTTATATTTTTATAAGATAAATTTTTTATTTATTAGAATACAGTATTAATTCAACTAGTGGATCAGATGCAGAAAGCAATTCCTACTTCAGAATGGGGAGAAATTTTTCAATGGAAGGAAAACATATCATCAAATATAGATTGTTGGTTTCCAGAAGAAATACACGGAATTGATTTAGTTCTGTATTATGCAGAACAAAATGATGTTTTAAAAAATACAATTGAAATGAAAGAAAAATTACAAGAATTTATAAATGCGTGTTATGCATTTATACAATATGAAAGACCAGCAAAATTTGATGGATTCGATTGGTTTTTATCAACAGTATTCATCATTTGTAAAGGAGATGTAGACAGGTACACACAAGATCACCAGTGGAAATTAAATTTTTGCATGATATAATTTTATATAAAAAACACAAACATTTTATAATTATTAAATAATTGTTTTATTCTCTACTATTGTACTTCATACATATATACCTCAGTTGACCGCGAATATACCCCTGGTAGCAATTTCTAAGTGCTGCAGTATCTTGATAAATAGTTCAAAAACTTTCTGAACAAAGTAATATTGAAATTGCTACTACTTGTTTGAGAAAAGATTATGGGGTAACTCTAGCTAGTCAATGTATCATCATTGGTAGGTCTCAGGTTGAAAACTTGGTCATCATTGCAATGACAATGCACATAAGACAACTATTTCACATCATTGACCTATATCATACTATGATATAACAGCATAAAATGTGATAATTACAGATGCAAAACATTTATTACTCAATTAATTCAGTTCCCAGTAACTCGGTTTTTATGGTATAATTTGGGAAAAGTTGTGGATAAAAATATTAAAGAAGAATGTGCTACACAATATACATTTATGCAAATTTTAGAAAGTATTGTTAGTAACGAACTTCCACATATTAAATTTGCACTTAAGGTATATATTGAAAAATAAATTTCATTCTTATTTGCCTCATATCACAGATTATTGTACATTAACTTATATTTCAATACAGAATGCTTCTGGAGTGGATTGGTCTTTAATGTGTAATTTAATGGTATCTCAATGTTTTTGGGGCATACTTCCATTGCCCCAAATTATGCATTTTTTCGCAATTTGTGTTTTGTTTTCGCCTGATTATATAATATATTATTGTGTATCACTTTTATATCATTGTCAATTTTCAATAATGGAAAGCGCAACAAATGGAAAACTGTGGCCAGAACATATGGTATGTATTATAACACATATTAAATATAATGCATATATATTGCGTATTACATATTATCTATGTTGTTTATATAGGTTTTGGATGATTATCAATGTCACAATTATATCAAATTTATGGACTCATTAGATAAAAGATATGGGAACAAAGTTCTACCAAAATTTTCGGTTAAAGGATTTAATTAAAAAGAATAAAATATAAAAATCTATACCCATTATAACAATAATAAAAAATTTCATTTTTTAATGACTTTTCATTATATTAATAAAATAAGATAATTATATAAAAATATATACATATATTAAATAGTAAAACTACCTTTTAATATATCAACACAAAACGACTTTTAAAACTATTATTTTGAAGTAAATTTATATATATGTATGAACGTTTTACACATATATGACTATTATTAGTATGATATAATATTAACCCCTTGCCCTACTTTGACGAGTCTGACTCGTGATTATAATTTTGAGACAAACCTGAATATCACAAGTCAGGCTCGTGGTCTAATTTCAAACGGGCGTGGCTATCTCGCACTCAGTCGCACAGATATATTTCAAGTTCTGACACTCTGTCTCTGCTGCTTTCCCGACCATACGGGCGCATCGTTTGAACCCGGATTCTTCCGAGTTAAATGGTATGGCGAGGGGTTAAACTCTGATTAACTAACAAAACATGTAGTAACTAGTTTAATAAACATATCTCATTGTCTATAAGAATGTTTCTATTTATTTTTATGGAAAATACTTTGTACGTAGTATGTGCGACATTTATAAAAATCGCACTTTATAAACTCAGGAAGCAGATACCAATTGTAGACTTTTTTTTTATTTGTAAAATGTTTTAGAACTGATAGATAAATAACCTTATGTACAATAATGACACAATATAGTCATATAGTTTTCGTATTAGTGGAATCAGTCATCATGAATAGTAAACAGTTTTGCTACTTCATTTAAATCGTCATATTTTGTGCCTCTTGCAAGCACCTGTAATAGATATATATATAAAAGAAATATATCTTTTAACAAATATTTTATAAAAAGTGAACTTTCTTCTGTTCTACGCATTTTATGAACGCACCTGCCTAGCAATAGACATCCGATTAGAGATATTCCAAAGAACTATGCCAACCACAATATCATCACGTAAATAAAAAACGACTCCTTTTCCAAAATCATCATATTTTTTAGGTTCCTCCAGTGAGATTTTCGAATTATCGGAATATTTTGATTTATCTGTTTCCTCTAAGCTTGATTGTATTTGTGTTGAATTCAATATCTGTGGTTTAAAAGTACGTAATATATAAACTGTAAAATTATGATTGTATTATTAGTATACTATTCATTACCTTCTTATCTGAAGATTGTGTGATTTCATTTGAACTATTAACAGATGTTATCGAAGCATCTGACTTTGTTGTTTTTACAAAAACTCCTACAGTTGGCAGTGATGAATCCACAATACCAATTGCTTCATATCCAACCTCTGGTCCTAAGTCGGACCAAAACATTGATTGATGTAGATATGGTTTTCCTAGTTTACACAGAAATATAGATTTTATCATTTTTCATTTTATCTCAATTTTTATATTAATAATTAACATAGCATATATTAACAAAATCTTAACTTACTTGCACCAGTCATATTTTCTCCTGCCAATCTTCCTGAAATTACAGCATGATCATGATGTTCTACTCTTCTTCTACCAAGTCTAATGTCATAAAAGCAAGCTGCATCTCCAGCAACCCAAAGATTACTCCTTGCTTCTAATTCCGCATTAACAAGAAAACCGCCTATTTCAGGATCTGTTTCTAAATGTGAAGCTTTTGCCAAATCAGTATTTGGTTCAACACCTACTGCTACAATCACTTGATCGGCATCAATCTTTCCATGTAAACAAAAAAAAGAAAAAAAAAATAATCATTCACTTATCAACAAACTACCACTTTCAGTATTATTTTTATTTTTGTGTAGATATTTAAATAAAACGTACAACACGATTATCTGAAAGGACGAGCGATAATTGTCCACCTTTATAAGAATAATCTTCTACTTCAGAATTAGCAATACAATTAACACCTTCTAATATTGCTTTTTTCGTTGCCCATTCGCTTAGGTATTGTGGTAATACTTGATCCATTATAAATTTCTCTTTATATACTTGATATACTTTTCTATTCTCAGGTACTAAATAATAATAAAATTAATTATTTTGTGTTAATAATTAAACAATGGTATTAATAATAAAAGATGTAATAAAAACCTACAATTACGAGCCAATGAACAGGCAAGTTCGGAACCAAGAAATCCTCCACCAATTATAACTATATTTTTATACTTAGGATTATGCACAGCATTTTCTAAATCAAGAAAATCTTCTTTTGTTCTGAAGGTTACGATTTTATCCTTAAGTTCATCTTGCATTGATTCAAAAACTGGGAGATTTTTTGGTGATGCACCTATAAATATATTGTAATGAAAATTGTATGCAAATTTTTAATATAAATTAATAAGACTCACCAGTTGCAATAAGACACTTGTCATACTTTATTTCATAACCATCATCAAGCATCACAGTTTTATTTGGAACATCAATTTTTTTAACTTTCCAACCTGTAGCTACAGCCACACCACCTTTATCAGATTGACTTAAATTAGTAATATCTGAATAAAATTCTGGTGGTTCATAAAATATGCTGTAAATATAATATATAATAAATTACTAACTATATAAAAACATAATAAATTTCTATTTGCATAAATGATCATTCAGTTATTACCTTCTTTGAGCACCATTCCATTGCTTAAAAAGTAATTGTGCATTTATTTTTCTATCTCTATTATACCAAAGTTCTTTGGATAATGGAGGTCTCATATATGGCAAATCTTCTTCTTCTGTTATTACTAAAACCTAAGGAAAATACTGGTT
Organism: Bombus confusus; assembly: GCA_014737475.1. Lineage (NCBI taxonomy): Eukaryota > Metazoa > Arthropoda > Insecta > Hymenoptera > Apidae > Bombus > Bombus confusus. Next base: position 84,384 of record JACXIV010000103.1, read on the forward strand.
GTGTTATTAGGTCCTAGTTCAGTAAGTGAAGAAACAAAATTATATAAAAGCACCTTAGCTCTAGGATCTCTAGATTTAATAGACCTAAATGCAGAAAATGCAGCTGTTCCACCTCCTATTAAAAGATAAGGTATTTCTGAAGGGAACGAACTAGAAGTAGGTGGAGATTTAGTTTTTTCAAGTGATCTTCTAATTCTCCAACCATCCTTTTTTCCTAGATACGTAACGTAAACATAAATTAATCGTGAACATCTACATTTAAAAAAACATTTTATAAGTACAAGCTCTTATTTAACTTACTCTTACTTACATCCCTTTGAGAATCTGTTTTTTTCGTAGTAAACCAATTTGAAGAAGATATCTACAGAATATGTTTCAATGAAAATATTAAAAAGAAAGGAGAAAACGAAAAATTTATAACATTATAATTTGTTATAATCAAGAATACAAATGAGACCATATACAAAGAAATCTCTAGTACCATACCGCATATATTGTAACTCCTGCTATGAATAAAGTTGCCAATATTTTCCAATATGGTGATGAAGGCTTTTTGTCATTTGGTTTCTTCGAATCATCTGGTTTTCCGCAAATTTCATAACAAGATGGTGGACAAGATGCATTAGGATGAGATTCACATATAGGGACAATTCTTTTTTGTTTGGAATACCTACTTTCAGGTACGCATTCTTCTGGTTTTATGGTGGTCCCTGGAGGTTTAAATGCTTTGTCATTTGTATTGCTACTATACCATAAATTATGAACACTAAATATTCCTAAAATCAGAAAAATATAATTATTAATTATAAATGTACCAAAAATAATAATACAGCAAAGAAACAGGATAAAATATAATAATAGTTAATTTTAAGACGAAATTTAAGAATAATTCTCATTAAACATTAATTTAGAAATTGTTTAAATATAAATAAAATTAGTAATTGCTTTACCGCAAGAAAAATAAGCATTATGAAATAATTGTAATAGAATAATATGCTCTATACAACTTTTAGGTTTCATTTAGTAAAAGGATTTTTTTCATCAATAATATCACATGAAACAAATACATTGAAAAAATGTATACATTGTCTGACTTTGAGGTTATATCGCATGGTGTACTTTCAAATAAATATACCGAATATAAATTTAACAGAATATTAATTAGAAAATAGTATCATTTGAACATGTATATACAATTATAAGATCTTACTGTCAATGTTTGTAATTAAAATGTCAAATAAAAGATTTAATTTGATTTTTAATTGGAAAATATTAACAAACTCAGTAGCAGAAGAAAAATTGATATAAATTAAGAAAAAATCACGTTTTTGAAAATTATGTATATCAGTACTTACCAACATATTTTGAAGGTCGACAGAAGTGATTGGCATATGAATGTCTCGTAAGTTTTGGCAATCGTCCTATAACTCTACCGTAGCTTAACATTTTTGACGGGCCAATTTTGGCCTTACGCAATATGGAGGAAGCGCGTGTGGCCGGTTCTATTATCCACACGCACGACTGGAAGTCGCTCTATAGTTTTCCCTTTATACTTGAATGGCACAGGACACTCCATTACCAAATTTCTTTAAGAAACAACTTGCCGTATTTACGATACATCGATTTTGAAACAGTTCCAAAGAAATTTATTATATAGCGGGAATAAGATTTGTAAATATGTTAAAATATTTATTACAATTTTAATTTATTAACGAATGACAGCCGCGCATACTCCACATTGATGATCGCGCAACTTCATGTTAATTCAAATGAAGCATACAGAGCGTGCATATGTACCTACCACTTAATTTTATCATCTGAAATATATATTTCCATTGTAACACAAAATTTGAAAAAATGTTCCTTACAAAAATTATATAGTTTTATAGGGACCAATGAATAGCAAAAATAGTTTTATTGTGTGTTACAAAAGGTTAATGAGATAAAAAGACCAACTTTGTCTTTTTATCGAATGTTACATTTTGTTTGTTTATAAATTATAGCCATTTTGGAGACAAATTCAACGATCTATAACATTAAGAATACCACTAAGTATAACACTAAACTGTTTTCTGCGTAAGTAATAAATATAATGTGATGTTAATCTTTAACTCTTGACAATTCTTCACTTGTTTTTCAACATCCCAGAGACATTTAAATAGAATTTAAATTCTTCTATATGAGTTTCGCTGGCCTTAAAGTACTTATATATACTGTTATAGTTCATTGAATCTGTCTTCAAAATGGCTATATATGAATATATGTACATATACATATAACATAAATATGTGACTTTTTCTTATAAATCATTATATTAAAGCATCATTATCATTATATTACTTTAAATCTTTTCCTTTTCTTCCCTTGAGAATCAATAGAAAAGCTAACAATAAAAGTTGATAATACATATATAATACATATAACGACGGAGCCTCCACATATATATGATGATTTTAAAACACCTATACTTAAGTTTGCCATGTTCGTTTAATTTGGACAAATGAAACTGATTAATGAATAGAGAAAATAATTAAAAACGTTTCCTTTAACATGAAATAATATTATATTTTTGATAAGAAATTGTAATTATATATAATAACGATTACATTAGTCGTATTATATATACTATTATGAATTGCAAGTTAATATGAATTATTTAAAAAGTCGAAGGATAATCATTAAATATACATTGTGTTTTTACTTACTTTTGTATAAGAACATATTCTGACGAATTCATTTATTAGTATTTATACAACCTTTGTAAGATTCAAGGTGGACAATAGTGACTCATATTATTTCCGAAAATGGTTCGTCTGCACCTTGAAATTCTTAAGATCTGATGTATCATCATTATTATCGTAGCGACTTTACTGTAGATACGAACTACTCTGAAACCAAATTATTCAACTCCATATTTTGTATTTAAGCAATCTGTATTTAAGCATTCAATAACTTGAAATACAACTTAATTTCGAGAATTTATGTATCATAAAGAAGCAGCATAAGTAATCATAAATTCCAAAGTAAAGTTCTAAAAGTAATATTTCTAATCGTTATTTTTTTGTAAATTTCAATTTATGGAATAGATCAGTATGGTTTTTGATTTCTGGCTTATATTAGATACATATAGTTTATTACATATGTATATGCATATGTTTTCTAATATGTAATATGTCTTGCCATTTACAAACGGTATCATTTTCAATTAAGCGTAAAATTACACTATATATATTTTTTAATACTATTGTATCTAATGTCTTTAATATTGAATATATGAATAATGTACATATCTTTATTTTTTGAATGTATCATTTTATTGTTTGAAATACCATGTAGAAGCATAAATATCTATAAAAGAATATAAAAGATAATTATGGCAATAATTAAAATAATTTTGCGAAAGCTAAGAAATGACAATTTGCAGAGGACGCTACTGTCTTAAATATTCCTAAGTTCACTGTTGAGCATCAACCTAAAAAGTTGTAAATACATAATTTGTAGTTGTTTGGAACAAAATTGATTTTTCAACATGACAATTTATATATAAAATTGCTGGTAAATTTATAATAGAAATGTGAATTGTATTATGAAAAAACATTGGAATGTTTTGGTAAAACATCAAGTCTAGATATTATTTTACGCATTTCGACTTTCTAGTGAAAGTGTAAATATGTTTCCTCAATTAAATTGCATATTATCAAATATAATTAAATCTAGAAAAAGGCACTTTCGTATTCTTTCATTTCTAAATAAATAAATGGTAAAAAACAAGTTTATGTATACAATATTGCAAATTTAGTTTTGTTTGTAAACAGATCAGCATATACATGCGTTGTTTGATTAGAAAGTAAAAAATATTTCGAGCAATATGCATAAATTGTTATTTTTGATATAAAATATTTAGAAACTAAACTTTTGCGAAAGGTGCATTTTTTTATAAAATATAGAAATTATGGTAAGTTTTAAATTCTAAACAAAGAATAGAAATATAATGTTAATCTATGAAAAAATTTTGTAAGTATACATATAGAAATTTTATTTATTTTTTGTTTTACAGACAAATACTTATAATGATTTTGTATTTAATATACATAGTATAAAATACTTTAGAAAATAGCATGAAATATATTATTATTAATAATTATTTTAATATCATATATTAAATATATAGCAGATATATGTGTAAATCTGAGATAGGTTATTAAAAATAAAAATATTATATCAGTCTTTTAAAATCAAATAAGAAGAGTTCTTATATGCACCTTGTGAATGTTCTTTTTATAGACAAAGTTTGACCTCCTTGTCTTCAATATCTATTGCATTTAAGTGCCAGCTGTTTCTCAGTGCTGATCATGTTACAACAAAACAGTTAAATCAAAAATTAATCATGCCAGATAGGTATATTTTTCATATATTTATAAAACATTTTAATCACATAGTAAAGAATATATGATAATTATATGAATTACTATATTTGTTATCTAATTATAAAAATAATCTGTTTATTAAAAAAAACTACTTTTGGAGGCAAATTTGAATTTTACGAGGTGAAATAATAAAATATTTCTTTTTTACAATATATCTGATTTAAAGAAATATTATTTGACACATATTTATTTTTCAATTTTATTTTTAAAGACAAGATTATTATGATAATTATATGTTGAATTGTATGAAATACAAATTTTCTATTATTTATATTGTTCAAAACAGATTTACATGTTTTTAGATATTGTTAAACATATGCTAATATGGTACATATTTTGTTAGGAATAAAATTTTAGTTGGTGCTGGAGTAATATGGGGTATTACTCTTTGCTGCATCTTTATTAGTCGCAAACTTTCATACTCAATGGCATTGTTAGATTTTATTCCTGGTATTTTGTTTTGGTCAGTGTACCTCTGCATAATCTGAGATCTGTAGTGTTATTTATATAACTGTTTATTAATTTTAATATACTAATTATAATTTTATGTGTAATGATTACTGTGTGTTATAAATCCTATCTATTTATTAATCAAATGTGAATATTAAGTATAATATTTAATAGTAAATAATTAATATTGTTTTATTGTCTATATTTTACAATGTGCGTTGTTTTTTATTATTTGCTATGTTATTTATTGCTATAGACTAATGGTATTTTCAAAACATTTATGAGTTCGTGCGTGTGTTATCACAATTAAATTTTAATAATACATATTATTATATAGGAATCAAAAAATGGAAAACAATGAAGAACAAAAATCCAATATCAATGAAGCTAGCACATCTGTACCTGTAGATTGTAAATCTGATTCTCATCTTGAGACAGAAGAAGAAAATACAAAGGGGTAAATTATTATTTTTTCAATTGAAATATAATATGATTATTTTCTTAATTTATTCATCAATAAATATATGTTCATATTTTATATTAATATTTTTCGTAATTAAATATGTATCACACAGGCAAAAAACACCAAATTTTGTGGTAGGTGAATTAATAGGAGCGTCACCACCAAAATTTGTTTCTCTCGAAGAAATCATAAATGCTGCAAATGGCATGAAAAATATGGCATTAGCACATGAAATTGCGGTGGATAAAAATTTTCAGTTACAAAAACTTGAACCTGATGATGGCACAATTCACAGAAAAGTAAAAGAAATTATGCATAAAGCTTTTTGGAATTTATTAGCAGAGCAATTAGATGAAGATCCCCCAAATTATACACAGGCATTGGTTTTACTAAAGGAAATTAAAGAAGTAGTATACTTATATGGATTTTATGAAATAATGTATGATTTTTATATCTACATATGTTCAATAATCTTTCTCTTTTATAGACATTAGATGAACTAGTACTACCACATCATGCAAAAATTCGAGAAAATTTAAAAGAAGTACTTGATGTGGATTTAATTAAACAACAAGCAGAAAACGGTGTTTTGGATTTTCATCATTATGCACAATATGTGATATCCATTATGAGTAAAGTTTGTGCGCCAGTAAGAGATGAGAAGATTCGAGAACTTAGTCAAAAAATGGATGTTATTGAAATATTCAAAGGAATAATGGAAGTACTGCAATTAATGCGACTTGATTTAGCAAATTTTACCATTACTATGATGAGACCAAATATAGTTGCTTCAAGTATTGAATATGAGAAAGCCAAGTTCGCTGAATTCTTAAAAGTTAATACAAATGGTCTACAATTTACAGAAAAATGGTTGTTGAGGCATTTTGATCCAACAAATGTTATAAACAGTTCGTCTGACATTAATGCAGCTCGTCAGCTTACCCATTGTCTTTTAGCTGAAGCGTATCTTGATCTTCTAGAATGGGATTTTAGTCCTGATGCAGAAGTACATATGCAAATATTTGTGTTAATAATATAATCAATTCTCGGTTATCTGAGTTAATAATAATACAAATTTTATTGCCATTTGTTTTACAGACTTTGATGCTTGATCAAAGTAGATTACTGGAATTGCGTGATAAGACCAGCAGATTAAGCATTATAGGATCTGTAATATTGCTAGTAAATAATACAGTAGGTGCACCAATTCATGGTGTATCAAATTTTAAGAAAAATATTAAACAACATCTTAATGTGTTGTTAGATTCTGTGCATTCAAATAAGTATGTACATAATAACATCTGACACATATATGTAAATAATCATAAATTAAATTTTTCATATTAATTATTAATAGGGATTTGGAAACTGTAATGCCAAATATTGTATTACAAGTAAAAACAGACCTGAAAACGACATTGCAAGAAATTAATGCTGCTTCCTTATTGCCAGAGATGGAAACATTACTAGAAGGACAGATATTGGATCTCATCAATCCAGAACATAAAATAAGGCATCTTATAAGTAAGTATTGTATGTAACCTACAAAATTTAATTTATATCTTATTTATTTTGTATATCTTTTTTAGATTTACGAATTCGGCAATTTTTACAAAAAATAATATTATCTCAATCTGCGGCACCACAACAAGTTCCACCTGGGCTTTCATCACTACAAGAAGAATTAACAGCTATAGTAGCTCAATTTTTGATACTTATTTCTCATAATCGAAGTGTATTTGGAGAATATTATCAAAAAATCGTTACTAATGCACTTATTAAAAAAGAAACTGAAAGTAATAAAGATGTGAGTGCAATTCATACCATGGACTTGTAAAGCAATTGAGATTTTAAATCAATTTTTGTAAGGGAAACATATTTATGTGTTCATAAAATAGCACATTAATTAAAAAAATAAGTGACATATGTATCTTAAAGTAACAATTTATTTGTTTTCATAAGTTAAGTTTTCTAACAAAAAAAAAAAAAAAAGAAAATAAAGAATATATATTAAAAACATAAAAACAAAAACGTTATACAGAAAAAGTTCTGATATTGATGTAAGTTATAAATGACACAATTAATTGTATGAGTGAAAAAATATATATAAAAAGGAAAAAGCAATTTTCACATATATTGCAAATAGTACTTATTTGTTTTTAACTATATGCAATCACTATTTTACATTCAAGTTAACTGTAACTTAATCTTTACTTTGTAGTTGCATATTATGACGAGCTACAACTTATTTTTTATACTTGATGCTTTAACATAATTTCCAAATGTTATTTTAAATATTATATTCAAAATCTACAATGAACAAATATGTAATATAAATTTGTATATACATGCAAAAATTAAATCAATTTGTAATTAAATTTTATTGCAATAACTAACTTTTGAAATAACTAAAATCATTTTAAGTTTATTTTATTACATCAAATGTAATTCAGAAATTGCTATGTGGATTCTGATATATATACAACATTCTATTTTTTTTATAAAAACATATTTCCGTATTTTTATTAGAAAACTTATATTATAACTTATATTTATTGTATATTATACAAATGACTTTTGAATATCAAGTAACAAACATTCACTGCTGAAATATAAGTTCTTTATAACCATAATAATATATATTTATTTACACAATCCTACTGCACAAAGATATTAATTTTCCTAAAACTTTTCCAAAAAAAAATGTTGAACAAATACAAGATACATTGTTGTTATAGAATTTTGAGATATATTTTGCAAAAATCATCATGTTAGTTGAAAACGACGTTACTTCCAAAACAATGGTGAAAAATTGTCAGACAACACAAGATTTGTGATCACAACCTCAGGCTATACTATATACAAAAACCAGGATGATCTAAGCTTAAATGATCTCGCTTAAACATGATCTTGAATTTATAGGAGTGTTACAAGTATCTCAGGGGTTGTGAGATCTTGATGCTGTGGATTTAGGAAATAAATATGAATCTATATTAATCTAGATATGGGTAAAGCTATAAAATATGTTTAATTCATTAATACCTACTTGTAACATGTTTTTAATAACAACTCTTTACATTAAAATGTTATAAATCTTTGAATTCTTTTCTATGTTTACTGTTACGTTTGTGTATTTGCGATCAAAGTAATATGCTCTTCAAATACAGGAATGTGTTGCTTCTTTACAAAATGTTTAAAACCTAGAAATTGTGTTAGATCAATAAGGGATTATAATATCACACAACTGATCTATATATATAGTTATTAATATATATAAAATACCTATAAATAAATGAAGCAATTCCTTATTAGGGGAAAATAGATTTTGAAGTATTTTTAACAGTTCTTCCAGATTACCTGTTCTTGTATAGTCTTGTATCATTTTCGCAAATATTTTATAATCAGGTTCTGATAAAGATCGTTTTACCTAAGGAATGTATTATATGCAAGTTATTGTAATATAAATTTCTTATTAATTAAATTTTTATTCATTATGCATATTTATAATTAATTATAATTAGTCATAATCACAGAAGATTACTTACTTCCTTTAAATATGCTTTACCCAAAGCTTTTTTATCAGTTTCTTCTAATTCTGTTCCTTCATTATTAGTTTCTTCAAATATTTGTTGAGAATACGTTGTATTGTCTGTATGATCCCTATTTACACATGAAGAAGTTGAAGCACCAGATAAATGTTTATTAAATTCTATTGGTAACATTTTTATTTTCCTTTTTTTTGTGGCAGGTCCACTGCTATTTTTTGTTAGTTCACAAGTGGTATAATCACTTCTTAATTTACAATTACTAAAATTAATTACAGGCTTTGATTCTGTTTCCAAAAGTTCAAACAAATTTTTTTTTTGTGTTTCAGCCGATTGTTTATTTTTCTCATCTTTTTTAGTATAAGAATCAATATTGAAGGTATCTTCAGTTGAAGGAGTTTCTATTTTCTGCTTCAAAGTAGTTTTTCCAGTACGAGACACGGTTGTATCAAATGATGCTGATATTGCTGGTAATGAAACACAACTACTTGTAAATTGTATACCAGTCATGTTCGGTTGTGGAAACTGAAAATAATTATAAATTAGCAATATTTAAGTATGTTTCCTTTTTTTATAAAATTAAACTTACAGTGTGTCCTGCATATCTGAAAAAATCTTTTAGCTCTTTCATAATAATACCAAAAGAGGTAAAATTTTTTATATGAGGTCTGAGCCAAGCAGATAAATGTTTCTTAAAGCTTGGATTATCAAATCGACAGTCACAGAGAATTATAGCTCCATAATCATTTTTATGGCGTATTATGCGGCCAATGGCTTGGTTAACAGCTCGTGATGCTTCAAGCTGATACCATTGTTGACCACACAAAGCCTAAAGTGCAATAAGATGCATAAAATTAACATACTTGACGAATGTTTAATATCTCAATTCTAATTACCTCTTTATTTTGTTTTTTCATTTCTTCTAAATACCGTTGTTTTAATATAACTCTTGGATCTTTTAAAGGTGGAAATGGAAGACCTGTAATTAATACAGCTCTTCCATTTGCATTAGCAAAATCAAGGCCTTCACTCACTTTACCCCTACAAACTGCCATAAAAATAGCACCTTTGCAAGAGGGATTTTTAATTTTTTCGTAATACTCATTCATAACATTTATAAAACCATCTCTGTACTGAGGTTCTACATATATAGGCTGATAAATATAAATGAATAAGTTTTACTATCTTAGTTATAATATATAGCTATAATCATTCGAATATTATTGAAATTAAAATTAATTAAAGATAATTACTTTACGATCTGCAATTTTAGTCCACAAACCTGTAGTTTGCCATTCTTCTTTACACTTTTTCATTATTGGGTATGAAGGAAAGAAAACTAATAGACCATGAGGAATAATACAACTAAAATTAAGCACTGTTCGCCCAAGAGATGCTATATATTTTGGATCATTTCTAAAACACAAATTATGTATTTTACATGATGTATTATAAAAGGGATTATGTATTACATACAATATATTTAATAAAAATACCTTGTATTAAAAGAAGAATTTAATGAATAACCATCAGGTCCTTGACTAAGGACACCGACACAAATTTGATCTCCTTTCACAATATGTGGATTTTCTAATTGAAGTTCAATTGGTATTCCAAGTTCAGATATGAAAGGTTTCAAAGGAGATAATGTACCACTTGTTAATATTATTGAACGCGCACCTTGGTCCATTAGTTGTTGCATACTTGATTATTGTAATTAATATACAAATACATCAATACAGTCTATTCAAAATTAAATGCAGTAATAAAAGAAAGATTTACCTAAATCCAGGGCTGAAACACCAATAACTGATAACTTTGCTTTCATTCTTTCTAGGTATTTTTTTCGTTTCCCAAACTTCATTTTGTTTTGTTTTTTTCTGTTCTTCTAATTGAATGTACACTTTATAACATTGTTTGATTTTTTCTCTATAGTGTGGACTATTACCACTGCTAAATACAGTTTTTAATAGATCGCTGAATTTCTGAAGTGCATGACCTTTTCTTGTAAATGGAGAAGTGCTTGTAGTTGTTAAGTAAAAAGCAATTTTCTCTAACTTCTCTATTACAAGTTGTTCTCTGCCATGAGTTAACTGTTGAGTATATTTATTATTTTTATCTACTTTACACAATTATACAGATTAGTAAATATTAATTATGTACTTGTGCCTTTCCTAGTAATTCAAAAATGTATCCACCAGGAAATGTATCTCCCTCATTGCGTTTTAGGATTTGTATAGCGTCAATAGCTTTCTCTAATTCCAAAAACATAGCTTTTAAAATACATAAGTCATCCGCAGTAAAATCTTTTAGAATATTTCCTGAATTTTCCATTGAAAACTCATTTTCTTGTTCAATATTATTAGCCATATCTTCCATTACAGCTGTTATTTCATCAATGCACATTGCAATATCTGTACTACATATCTATAAAAATTTTATGTAGAATAATTTTTCTTAGCTCAATAATAATCGCTATTAAATATAAATTAACTTAATACCTGCAATGATGCTGCTTCTTCACATGTTTTCTCAATATTGTGTGCTTCGTCTAAGAGAATAATATTATTTTGGATATCTATGCCTTGTGTTTTTCGTGATTTTGAATCTAGTAAGTAATTATATGGCATAAAGGTAATATCTGCATTCTGTTTAAGTTCCCTGGACAAAAAGTATGGACAACATTTAAATTTTTGTCCAGCTTTTACTAAGTCTTCTATGTCAAGTACTTCTTGTTTAAAAAGAGGATCATCCTTCCTAAAACATATATTTTTTCATTAATACTTTTTGCTAACAAATAAAATTTATCAAATTTATCAAATGTTAATGTTACAATACTTTACCTGCTTTCAACATTATTGTAATAGAAACATGTCCTAGATTTGATTTTAGAATGACACATATATATTTTGTTTGAACTACTAGTTTCTTTGGAAACTTCTGGATGAATACAAAGCTGATCTCGAGATCCTAAAACAGCTGTGCTTACATGTTTATAGGAAGTTCTTTTTAATTCTTGCATCGCTTGTGAAAGTTGGGAATGAGTTCTAGATGCATAGATAATTTTTGGCGCTGCCCAACCTAAATTACTAGTAGGTTCGGAATCTCCTGTTCCTTCTTTAAGTCCATTACTCAATTGTTTAAAAAAATGGCCACCAAAATCAGGCTTCTCAATTGCACCTATTAATGATTGTGCTTGTAATTGAGCTTTCTTTGTTAATAACCAACTTAAAGAAGAACACAGAAGACTGAGTGTTTTTCCTGTACCTATAACATTTCTATGAATTAGTTTTAATATTTCTTAACTAATATAAAATAATAAAAAGAATGAACAATACCAGTTGGAGATTCCAAAACACCATTTTTACCGTTTTGAAGACACTCTATCACTTTTGCCATATATTCTTCTTGTATCGAATATGGTTTAAAAGGAAAATTTACAATAACGTTATTAATTGTCACGTCTGGCATTGCAACGTTATAAATTTTATGTAATATACACAAAAATTAATATTTTCATAATATAAGAAATGTGAATCTCTCAGTTAGCATTTATAGAAACATCAAGATCGCATTCCCGCCAAATTCTGAGCTACTGTAAATTAAATTACATACACCATTAAAGTATTTACTTACATACATATGTATGTTAAGTACTAACTGATACTAAGTATACAATTTATATTTGTTCTTATACACATCTACATATAATTAACTTTTCTTTCTAAAATTATAATAAAAAGAAAATAATAGGAAATATATATGATTCGTTTATTAGATTTCGAAAATATATATATATATATATAATAAGGGTATATATTAAATTTTTTATTTTCGATTTATCAGTTTATTTTTTATAAAATTTATTTTCAATTATTGACAACACCTATAAGTGGAATATATATTAAATTTTCTGCTAAGTAGTAAAGGCTCGAGATTAGGTCAGTCGCATCAGTGGCATCAGTCGAATATCAGCTGATTTCATGTTTGACCAACTACTGTAAGAGTAGGTAATTCTTAATTTTTCTTCAGGTTAGTATACTTCTATCATCCTTCATTTTTTAGTTTCTTGCAGCAAATCATTATGTGTCAGGGTTGTTGTAGCATTCAAATTTATAAAAATTAATAACATATTAAAATTTATTAGCTAGAAAGATTTAATATTTGTTTTTTAAAGAGTAGCGACCATTGGTTATTGACCTTTAAAATAAATTACCGAAGTCCATTCAACATTCCTGCATTTAAACGGTTTAAAACATGCGCACCACATACGAAATAATAAATATGTATTCGAAATAAATTTTTGCCAGTAAAAGAATATGTATCTGTTTAATACATTTGCGTCTTTTTTAAGATTTTAAAAAATAAAGACCAATAGGGAGAAAAGAACGAAATAAAATTTTTATATAAAATTTCCTTTAATCAAATGAAATATTTCATATAAAAATAAAGATAATATAAAACTTGAATCTGAAATTCTGTGATCTCAATATTCTGTGTGTTCAGATAAGGTCTTTGTCATAACGATATCTCTGCATATATACTCGCATAAATATATTATCGAGAACTGATAAAACTATACTGTGCATATTTATATAATTAATTGAGATGTTAGTTATATTATTGAAAAATTATATTTCATTTTTATAAATTAATTAATTTTTTTCGATATATATTTTTCGATTGTGTTTACAATTTTATAATTTTTTCAGTGTTCAATTACAACATAATTGTAAAATGCGTTTAGTAATCTGTGATACAGTGGATTATGTGGCAGAATGGTCTGCTAAATATGTTTTAAAAAGAATTAATGATTTTCAACCAAATGAAAACAAATATTTTGTTCTTGGTCTTCCAACAGGTATGTATTACTGTATATATTATTATTTTTCATGTATTACAAATAGAAAAGAAAAAGAAAAAGAGAGGGAAATATTTAATGTATGTCCATTAGCAACGATTGTGGGCAATAAATTTACAATGGTTGATTATCATTTGTAGGTGGTACTCCTTTAGGAATGTACAGAAAACTTATAGAATACTATAAAGCAGGAAAAATTTCCTTCAAGTATGTAAAAACCTTTAATATGGATGAATATGTTGATTTGCCCAGGGATCATCCAGAATCTTATCATTACTATATGTATAATAATTTCTTTAAACATATAGATATAGATCCACAAAATGTACACATTCTTGATGGTAATGCACCTGATCTTATAAAGGAATGTGATAATTTTGAAACTAAGATTAAAGAAGCTGGTGGTATTGAATTGTTTATTGGTGGTATGTAATTCGTAATATAACAAATAAATTCATATAAAAAATTAGTTGGATACAAAACTAAATGTTGTGTTTCAGGTATTGGCCCAGATGGTCATATAGCTTTCAATGAACCAGGTTCATCTTTAGCTTCACGTACAAGAGTAAAAACTTTGGCACAAGACACGTTAGAAGCTAATGCGAGATTCTTTGGAAATGATATTTCTAAAGTTCCTAATCAAGCATTGACTGTTGGTGTTGGCACAGTGATGGACGCCAAAGAAGTAATGATTCTTATCACAGGATCTCATAAGGCATTTGCTCTTTATAAAGCAATAGAAGAAGGAATTAATCATATGTGGACTGTATCAGCTTTTCAACAACATCCCCGTACAATAATCATTTGTGACGAGGATGCAACTCTAGAATTACGTGTGAAGACAGTCAAATATTTCAAGGTATAAAATATAAATTTTCTACGATTTTAAAAACTTTTATTTAAAATATTTGAAAAGTAAAAATTTTAGAGATATTTGTATTCTAATTGGAACTTAATTCATAACTTTTGTATTTATATGATATATGCAGGCTCTCAGTGCTACACATCAAAAATTGATTGAAGAAGATGGAGATGCAATCCTTCGTCGTTCAATACAAAACAGTTAAAATGGTAATTATTTTTTTCAACATTGCATAAATATGAATTACACATCTATATTTTTGTTTTCTGTTTCTTTTTAAATTAGAGCAAATTGTGAATTCTGCACTCTTTATTTTGTTGTTTATTACAGAAACATTACATCTTTTTTTTATGTTGTTTATATAATTAATCTACATTAATAACGTCCATTAATTGTTTAATATTATTTAACAGTTTAATAATAATTTATTAATGGTATTGTATTACGGAATATTACTTGTAATATTATAATTGCATTAGATAATAAGTTATCTGAAAAATTATTATAAATTGTTTTTGTTATTATGATAAATTGTAAAATGTGTTATGTTTTACAGAATTTATGGAATATCCACAGCAAACTAATTGACGAAAATGGAAAAATATCGATTTAAAATAATATAAGATATTATTGTTATACATATATGAAAATGTATAAAGTCTCTCATAAAAAGAATTTCAATGGATGTGACGAACTTTACACGATGTACGTGTACATTATACGAAGCAATTGATATGAAAACTTTATATGATATATACACATTTGTTTCAATAAAGCACGAGTTATAATATTGTTATTGTTTCATATTTTTGTATCATTATATTTTTTCATAAATAAACTTATGCTTTTTGTCACAAAATTTTTGTCATATACTTACCTTTCCATTCTGTGAAATGAACTGTGATATAATTAAAAGAATACTTTTAATTAACAAATGTGTCTAAACGTGTAAAAGGAAAACATAAACTTTAAATAAAATAATTTTTAAGGTGTTAAACAAATAAAAAGATTTTGCAGAGAAAACACAGACATACATTTTGAAAGATTTGATTTCCTTCTTAAAATCGAGGTCGAACTGCAAGCAACAAGTGGGAGAGATCGTGCGTAGAAGCAATCATTATCATGAAGAACACATGATAAGTGGAACTGAGGACAATACGTAAGTTGGTTATGGGATCGTACTGACTTGCGAGAAAGAACCGTTAACATTTGTATCGGATAAAATTGCTGATAATAGTCATACACCGAGGTAATTGATAAGAACATTAATCTTGTGATCTTGTCAGTAGCCGATCTTATAAATTCAGTCAATACCTAAAACCTACAAATTGTTCTTCGGTGCTTCTCTCGTTAACTGTGATTGATCGATCGAAAACATACTATTAGATCGTTTTTCTCTCGTTCGTATACTTCTCTCTGCTATAATAATGAATGACAACAGCGGTGCGTTTGAAATTAAGAATGTTGTACTCCGTGATATCGAATCGGTTCTGCGTCAAAGGATCGGGGATCATATGATCATCGAAGATTATACCAGCAAATCATTATTACCCCCTGGAGAAAATTATGGAAGTTCGATTTTCAGCGTCGATGTTGAATTAAAAGATAAAAATACTGGAAAGAAGGAGGATCTTCATCTTATTGCAAAGATGTGTCCACCAACGGAATATCAGAGAGAACTTTTCAATAGTTCTCGTACATTTATGAAAGAGATCTTTATGTACGAGACTATTTTACCAGCTTATAATAAGTTGGAATTGGAGTGTGGATTGAGAAAGAACGAGGTGTTTGAGATTTTGCCAAAATTTTATGGGTCCAGACTGTCTCTCCAATCGGATAGAGAGTTCGATGATGATGCTGTTATCCTTATGGAGAATTTGAAAATTAAGGGTTACTACACGGGTGATCGATCTATAGGTATGTATACATACTGTAGTGTAATTTGTTAAGTAAATTCTTAACTACAGACTATTCGTCTCTGAGAATAGCCTAAATTTTAATTTCATTATTACAGTTTAGTACATAATTCTGGAAGTATTAAAGAAAGAGAAAATAATTATATTAAATCAATTTTCGTAATACAGTAGTTTAGTAAATAAAATATCGAATAATCTGAAAAAATATGTGCATATTTATGGTAATGAAAAAATATGGTCTGTATACTATCTTTTTATAAAATTATGCATCATTTTAAAATGTAGCTGTCTTTTTAATCATATCTCTTTGTATTTTTAATGTTTAAGTTCACAGGTTTAATTGTTCGAATTATTTGCCTGATAAAAAAATCGAGACACTCATTTTTACAAAGAAATGATAATGAAATTATCATTTAAAGTTTGCTTAAAACGAAAAACGTTAACACGAAATATTAGCGGTTTGATGTTAGGTATATTTTTAGCATCATAAAGAAATCAACTCTCTCCTAAAATCGTTTAAGATTATTAGTTATAGATTGCTTTGAAACAGTTCTTATGAAACAGTATCTTATGAACTAATAGAGGACAACTGTATTGTATTTTTACAGAAAAAATTAAAAACGAAATAATATAAATGAAAATAATATCGACACAAAGTAAAACTTAATACATTCACTGAAAAATTTAATTAACATAAAAATTTATATAAAATTTAAAAAATTAATTTATAAAAATTAAATATAAAAATTTTCCTTGCGAACTATGTTCATATGTTTTTAATTTATAAACTTATATGTTATTAATTACGAGTAACAATGTATAATTTTTCTACTAAGTTATGTTCAGTGTCTTACACAAGTATTTATGCACATAATCGTTTGATATCTACCGTCGAGATTTCTTACTCTGGTATTTTCGCTGAATCATGCTCATATATCCTTGACGATTTAAAGAAATCCTTAATATGTAAATACCTTGACTTGCTATATTAAGAACTCATTCTCAATGGTCTTCCGTACGATGAGAATTACAAGTTTATATATAAAATAGAATGCAAAATTTATTTAAATTTTAATGATCTTCCTATACGATACAACTTTATTTCGATCATCTTATACAAACTCCATTTATAATAAATAATATATATATATATATTTGTATTATCATAATATATATTATAAATTATTATTAATTTAGTTATTTATATTATATATATATGTATGTATATTATAAATATTATAAATAACACGTACAAATTTGTTTGCGCACAGCATTAAATTTTACTTTAAACAAGATCCTTAAAGATTTACTGAACCTAATATTTTGAAAGATATTTATACTTATAAAATGAAATTTTATTTTCTAATTATTCTATTTGATGGTATTATACAGGTTACGACTTAGAACACGCAGAGGAAGCAATCAAGGCTCTGGCTAGATTTCATGCTTTAGGAATAGCTACGAAAGAGAAAAGACCTGGTATTTTCGAGGTGTTCAAGATGTACGCAAGACCTTTACAACATGCAAGTGGCAACACGGATAATATGTTCGCGTTGGTACTCGATTATATAAAGAATGATCCAGAAACAAGTCCTTATTACGAGAAATGTGCGAAAATTTTAACAGATTTGAAAATGGAAGATCTTTGGGCGGACACTCTTCGAGAACCATGGACGAGCATCATTCATTCTGATTTCTGGGTGAACAACGTGATGTTCCATCGTGGTGAAAAAGGGAAAATCGATGGCGTAAAATTCGTCGATTTCCAAATATACCTTTACGGAAGTCCCCTGCGTGATTTGCTGTTTTTCCTTTACTCTAGCGTAAAGAACGACACGACGGAGGAACAAATCGATGATCTGTTGGATCTGTATTACGAAACTTTCATAAACACGCTAAGTAAAATGGGATGCAATACGAATCTGTATACCAAGGAAGGATTTAAGGAGAAATTGGCCGAGGATGCCGAACGTGAGTTCATCCACGTAAGCTGGATGATAAAGGTGCTCACATTGGATACGAAAGAAATTGAGAATTTTGACGTAGATAAAATGCAGTCTGTATTTGTGAGAAATAGCGGAAATCAATTATTTAAAGACCGACTACGGAGACTGGTGCTCGTCTTTGTTAAACGTAATTGGATATAAAAAAATTATTATGAAGGTCTTTCTTTGGATCTTTCCGTACCTATAAAGTGACATCGTATATATGTACCTACTTAATCATAGCATATCATTTTTTAAATGATCGTATCCGATTATTTCATATATCACAATCACAGGTATATCACATTAATAAGAATTACATTCTCAATGATTAATCCAATCCATATCTGTAATCTGCGACGAAATATACTCAATTCAATTAAATAAAATTCAGTAAAATAAATCAACGAGATAATATCGAGTCTAAATGACAAGCAACAATAGGAAAGAATTTGGTCGAAAAACAGATAACATTTAAAGATAAACTAAATCAATGATAAAGGACGAACTCATAAACAAACATTTGTTTTTTGGAGACAGACATTAATACAATTTTAATCGTCACAAATAAATTATTTTCAAGAAATATAAATGTAATTAATAGTATAATAAAAATACAGTAGTATTTTATATTTATTATGGTATTATCGTATGTAAAAGTTTCGTTATTCCAACTGTATAATTATACATACATAATAAGAAAATCTTTTTATATATAAATTACACAGAGATATAAATAAATAACTTTTTTATGTGTCAGAAAATTGTTCACAACTGCATAATAAAGATTAGTTGCTTTATTTTTAACGCGACTTAATGAATTCATATCAATGAATTATTTATCGGAGGATACGAATATTTAAAAATTGTACATTAATGGACAAAAGACACATATCTTTCATTATCATGAGAAAAAATGGAGTAAATTAATAAAACTTTTTTTAAACAAAATGTGTGTATTTTATTCAACTTACACGGAGATTAGTTTTATCTCTTATACATAAATGAACGTGATTTCTTATGATGAGGCAAACAAAATTTATGATTAATCCCGATCTATCATCGTTTTCAAGATAAATCAATAATTTTGATTAAGATTATTTAAATTTTGTTTGTATTACATAATTATTTTCAACTATATCTGAAGTATAAAGTATTAATTCACAATTGCTTCACATGCCTATTAATTGTATTCGTTCGAGGGGACTTTGACAAAATGAATTAGATGTTCTTATCAAACAAATATTTAGATAAGAACTAAAATGGGATTTCAATATAATCCTTCCTGGATAACAGAGTTATGAAAGTTAGTATATACAAGTAAGATCCAAACGTCAATGCATTGAAAATATCAAGAATGATATATTGTTTAGAATGTTTCTTTTACGAGAGTTTTATTCTCAGATAAATTCTACATTTATTTTAATTTACGGAAGTAAATAATATAAGAAAATAGGTATAGAAATGAAAACATGCGTATATATACGTGTTATTTATAGAAAGATAATATAAAAAAATAATGGCAATGATGATACTGAAGAAAGAATGACGAATGTGACCTTGTGAGTTATCTGATAATGAAATATCAAGAATCATTACAAGCGTATCTTTATCGCTTCTATAGAACAACAATTCTATAGGTATTATTATGAACCTGTGACGATATAGAACTATTAATCAATCATACAGCTTAGAAAATGGCGATAAAATCACTATTCAGTATTTTTTAGTGGAAAACTTTACGTTATAAATGATATCGTATGTATTAAAAAATTGCTAATGTACTTTTCATATTTGTGTTTCATTAAGACCCAATCTTGTAACACTATTATCACTCCAGAATGTTTTTTGACAGAATAATTTCTTAAACGCGATACATAAGTATATACAGAACGGACAAACAATATTTAATCCTTTACGAAGCTAGACAATCGTAACAAGCAGTAATGCAATATGCAATTGTAATTGTATATCAGAACTACGAGAAAATTTATTGATACTTACGATCGGAATACTGATCGGAATTGTGATGCAGAAAAGTAACTTAATATGCGGAATATAATTTATATAATAATACTTAATAAAATATTAAAAAGCATCTTTTTGATTATAAAAATGTTCAAAAATATCTCATTATAAAATTATTCTATAACTAAAAAAATATTTTTGTTTGTATAATTGAACTAACAAAATGTAATAACGTTGAAAATATAAATATGATGTTATATAATAATAAACATTTAGGTATATGCTATAATAATATAAATATAAGTATTGTCTGCTTCGAAGTACAATGTATACATGTGTAATGTTATATAATGTTCTTCGTGACGGTATGTAGGTATCACAAATGATAAGTTTATCGTATCGTGAATCTAATATAACTTTGTATAGTATTTTGAAATAATTGTCGATACGATTAATGCGAAAATTTATATTTTGCATTTTAGTATGTGATTGATTATTAACTCTTACTTTTTACATTAAGTAAACAATAAACAATTACTGTAATATTTTTTGTGTTAAACATATACTACAGATTTTTTTATGAATGAATGAGTAGCAAATGATTATACGAGTTGACAATTTTTTTAATATACTTGGTATTTTTAACATCACTCCTTCTATCCTTTTAGTACAAAAATTTTTATAGAAAAAACATAATCATTAAAATTCAAAATTAGCTAATAATTTAACGTATCTAATCAAATTTCTATGCTCCTATTAATAAAAATCTATAAAAGATTTATCTGCTAATCTTATTTGGTGTTTAAAGTGTAATTACATATTTAATTCCTGATATCAAATAAATCTTTATACTTTTACATAAAGATTATCCTCATCAATAATAAATTAATTCTTATTTTAAATAAAGCTTATTTGAAATCGGAAATATACATATTTTATATTTAGAAACTCCATTAACTTCATATTTTTTGTTGTCATTAGATATTCATTTATCCATAATAGTATAAAAACTTGATGTGAAAAATTTCAACAAAATATATATGCATAATTAATATATGCAATATCACATAATTGATCAAACACTCTTTCAAATAGAATAACTTTTTTAAAACAGGAACAAACAATTTGAATTATTCTGGATAGTTAGAAAAACTAGTTTACTAGATGACGTGTAAAAAATTTTGGAAAGATTGCAATTGGTCGAAATCATTAAGAAAGTAGTAGAGATCTCCTTTTACAACTTTTTTTTTCTGAGCCTGCAATAAAAATTTAAATAATAGGTACTGTAGACTTAAGTCAGTTATATATCTATATGTTGAAAATTTAATCGAAATCTGTTAACATTTCCATTACCTGCAAACAGTTAAAAATGGAAAAAGTCGCAGTCTTTCATAATTTTTGATCTAAAATGTAAAGATTCTTACATCTTTCAATGCCTACTGCTTGTTTTCGCATCAATCGATAAAATAATTTCGATCAAATTTTAAGCATTTAGGTATACAATTGACATAAATCTTCAAAATGTGTTGTTTAAATATTTTTTACAGATAAAAAAGTTGCAAAAAGAGTGCTTTACTTTTTTCCTTTGCGATCCGGCTCAATTGTAATATTTTCAAAACTTTTTTTTACGTCTAATCTATTATAGTTCTTCTAAATTTTGAAAAAATTTCAAGTCTGGCCCAATTTTTAAAAAGTTATTTTGTTTGTAAAAGTGTTTGATCAATTATGTGAGATGTATAGAGATAAAAAACAGGAAGAATAAAAGAAGTTAAATTTATATTTTCTTAAACATAAATTATTAAAATTGAATTATTTTAAATCATAACAAGAAAAAAAATGAAATCCTATGCATTCAATTAGTGGAATATATTTATACTATATGTTTCTACATGTATATTTACGCAATAGTTAATACCTGCTTACAATGGAACGAGAAGTTTCTTAGTGGTTGAGGCCACTTTTTTTTTTAGTTTTTCTATATTTTTATAAAAGTTTTAGCCAGATTTATCTGCAATCGCCCATATCACGAAATACAATTCTATAATTAAAATAATGAGTTTCTTTGTGATGCAGAAATTCCATAAATTAATTCTCTTTATATGGCTCGTATCTGTTCTAACCTTATCTATCAGTGATGAAATTAAAACAGATGGTGAAACGACTTTAACGTTAACGTTAAATGCAAGCTTTACTGATGGAGATTCCAAAACTGAACATCGAACTTTATCTTCTCCAATTCAATTTACATCTGAATCTGTTAATTCTGCTAAAACTCAAAAAGTATGTAGTAATGGTATTTGACAATTAGTAAGCATAGAAATAATTATCTTTAAACTTAAATCGTATCATTTAAAAAACGAACAATTTGTTTAATATGTTTACAATCTTTTTTATTTAAATAAGCTACATATAATGATAACAAGTAAATATATAACTGAAATATGTAAATGTTATTGCAGAAAAATGTTGCCACTCCTTTAGTTGCAGGGGAAGGTGGCCCAATTTCAATTATTTCTACTACTGAACCAACATTTTCTACTAATTCACATAAATATGTAATAAATGCTACTGACAGTTCAGATGTACAAGTTAATGTATCGACAGAAAATGATAATGTTCCTGATGTAAAAAGTAAAAAAACCACTTCTAAAATTGTATCAAGGAAAGGAGCAAATTCTTCCATTGAAACTATATCATCCAATGATACAGAGACAATAATTAAATCTTCAACAACAGATGTTCATAATATTGGAAAGATTGATACAAACATGAATGAATTAAAATCAAATATTACTGAGAAGCATACAATTACTGTTTCAAATACTACTGTAAATAGTACTTTGCAGGTTGCAAATGTGATACAACAGAAACTACCAAGTGCACCTGTAATAAGCAATGCATCATCAGTCCGAGAACATAAACATAAACCAACTAGAACACAGGCAGATTCTCATAATGATAAGCAAGCATTTATAGATCATGCTAACTCATACTACTCAGGTTCACACTTAGGAATGCCAAAGAAGATTGATTATGTTTTACCAGTTATTGTTACTCTTATAGCTCTGCCAGTTTTGGGTGGTATTATTTTCATGATATACAAACAAGGTAGAGATTGTTGGGATAAAAGACACTATAGGCGAATGGATTTCCTTATTGATGGGATGTATAACGATTAATGTCTACAAATATCATTTAAAAAGTGGGGTCCTAATGCTAGTTTCATATATGCAATATATAACAATTGAATATACTATCCTGCCTTTATTGCTGCAATGCACATATAGATATATTCCATTTATACAAACACTTATAAATTTTTTGGTTCACTATAACTTGCTGCATATATTTTTATTATTTTACTGCCTTGATATGAGATTTGTTACTTTATATATACTATGTCATGTATGAAATTTGAACATTAATGTTTATAAATTTAGATAAATGGTGCTTAGGAAAGACAATATGGAAATAATAATAAATTTACAATGATAGCAATAGCAATATTTTATAATTTGTACAAATAAAGTAGTTTCAAAGTCAAACTTTAATCTTATTTTGTAAGATAATTATTAACCTGTTTATAACTTTATAGGCGAAAAAGTGTACATTAAAATAATTTTTGAGATTAATGATTTTACTCAAATAATTTTATCTGTAAATGATTTATTATTAACTTACGCTAATCTATCACTAAAAGTTCTCAATAGAGCAATAAACGTATCACAAATTTGATTGTGAGAACAGTTGTTATAATTTCTTTTAATAACTCAAAGTAAAATTTTTCTGGTAACAATATGAAAAATGTTTTCACATTAAAGGAAATTGGTTTTTTCTATTTCCATATAATTTCCTTCTCACTATACCTTGGTGGTATTTTTAAATTCAATAATGCTCTTGAGATTAATTTACGAATTGTAAAATAATAATATTTAGCTTACCAAAGAAGTATCTGATTTGGATAATTTGATATCTCAATTTATTTCCTACAATTGTTATTTACATTTTGGGAAAGATATGTTTATGTAAAATAATAATTATTGCTATAAACATGCGAATGGAATAGGAATTAAATGTTCATTTGTAAATTTATTATACTATAGAAAATATAAGCAATGATTTATGTAATTACTTTATCCAATAAGGTTTCTGCAATTGTTATTAGTAATGATGGAATTTTATAAACTTCTTGTTTATTTAATGTTCGTAAAATTTCTATGTTATCTGGGTGTAATAAAGCAATAATTTATATATATATATATATATATATATATATATATATATATATATATATATATATGTAAAAAGATCATTCACATTCTTATGAAATATAAATACTTGTAACTAAAAATGTTTGATTACTTTCTACATTATATATTACGTTATATTACCTTTCATGTTATATATTATAATATATAACATGATTATATATTATAAATGTTTTAATGTAAATGAAAATTCGTAGTTTTGATTTTTTCCTTTTATTAGTAAGCCTGTTATGTAGATACATAAAATTATGCATATTAGCATTGCATATAAATTACAGAGTTTATAATGACAAAGAATAATGTAGCCATTTTTGATAATAATCGTTAACAAATTATAGGACAGTTATAAATATGATATATAATTTTGTATACATGTATATTTTACATAAAAAAAATTTATTATACGAAAAAGTAGATGAAGCTTCAATTCCGTGATTTGATTTGTTTTTCGGTATATAAATAAGTTTGCTTAGGGAAAGAAGTTATTGATATTAATGTCTTCAATATTTTTAAATAGTTTGACTTATTTTGCAAATTTAAAGCTTTAAAGTGCATAATCTTTGATGGCTAGTAACAATCTACAGCAATTATCATTTTTACTATAATGCTACAATCGTAATTTCATCTTAGATTAAATATTTATTGCTTTTATTATTGAATTAAATATAAAAATAGTAATTGTCACAAATACCTTTATCTTAATGTTGTAATTTCAATACAAACATAATTTTGTTAAGTAGATGTTCTCAGAATATTGCTATGTCATGTAATTATTAACAGGGTAATATCCAGATGAAATACTCAATATATTTCTAAATTTTCCAACAGTGTATTTGTCGTAAAAAAGATATTCTAATAATCTAAAATTCGCCCATTAAAGTTATGGTAAAATCTTTATAATATTTCAGGGATCTCTTTTTATAGATTTAAATTAAAAAACAGATGTAATATAATATTCCGTTATAAGTTTAGAACGATCATTTTTACATCTGAAAGTATTCGTTAAAAATACTCTCAGAAAGTTACATTTGTCGTGTTTCCGTACAAAAAAATTGTTTACGTGGATAAATTGTTTAATAATAATAATAATACAATCGCACCATTGTAAAGTTTATAGTAATTGAAACTGTTTACAAATTGGTAGTAATGAAAAATATGTAGTTTCTATATAAAAAAAAATGTACTTGGCCAACGAACGATAAGCATCGAAAAATTTTAACTTCTACTATATCTTGTTGATTAAATTTAATTTATCGATGGTTCTGCACGAAAATTAATAAAATAAGAAGTGAAACAGAAAAATACTACAAGTCTAGAAGTATTTATACTGCATTTCCATATTAAACATATTCTCGTACTGAACTTTCATATTTAATCACGATGTTCGATAAAACATTCTACTTAGATTTATACTTCACTTCATCCGGAAAAGCTTCTCTTGGAGGAACCAAGCTAAGCATCATTACATGACGTTGGTAAGCTCTGGAATTACGAAATTGCGTATCTGTTCCGTGAACTCGATCCAATACTCCCAAAACTCCAAAGCACTGATTAAATCTAAGATATAATAAATCCAATATTCAATATTAAACTTCCATGTAAAATATATTTATATCGCTAGAGACTTATGAAATACTAATAAGAAAATAAACACATTATTTTATTAGCACATGTATAACTCAGTTCAATCTGTTTAATATTAGGGGTAAATAATTTCAAAATATGTATGAAAAGTACTTACTTTAAGTGGTGAAAATCGTGAGCTTCCGGAGATGGAAAGAACGGTAGGTGGTAACCAGAATGAGCATTTAATGTAGAGAGAATAGCAAGCGAGAACCAAAGCCAAGCAGTAGCCACATGAGAACCTACGATGAATACTCCCAAAAACGGTGGTAATAGATTTGAGCCAATGTGTTCTAAAGGATGACAATACAGCGATGTTACAGCTATGGGGGCTGTCCATTCGTGGTGCTGCTTATGTATATACTTATAGAGATAACGGCTATGCAGAAATCTGTAATGTAATTTTACTTTTACATAAGTTTGTTTACAACAATATAGGCATATAAAACACTACATAATACATATATGTAATAATGCAGAGGAATATTTATTCAAACGTGATTTTAATTGCTCAGTAAGATAATTAAAAATTATTTTTCTGTTTATCTATACAAAAGTATTACTCCTTAATTACTTTAAGCAATATACATAATGAATCATTTTAATCTACTACACACATAAATAGACTTAGTACAAAAAATAGTACAAGAAAGATTTAGAAACTGATATTTGGCACATTTAATTTTCTTTTATCTCAATATACGTACCTTTCAAGATGAATTAATTTAGGGATTAATACAGGCCATCTCGTATAATCCATATTTATTAACGATAAAATGTTTTCTAATGAAGTTTTATGAGCGACTTAAGGGCAAATTTAACAGGATACCTTAATAGGGGAGGAAGAAAGGTATTGCATACCTATGTGAGTAATAAAACCCAATTTCCTCGCATAATATGTGGATGGCGATTTCAACGAGCACCCAGTGGAAGGTCGGCAATTCGCGTACAGGCGGATAACCGCGCCATTCCATAAAGTGATAACTGACGTACGCTAGAGGAACTCCAACAATGATCTGATTGAATAGTACTTGAGCGATTACTTTGCACAATTCCCTCATGTCGACTGGTTCGTTCGTACCCGGTTGTATTTTGTATCTTCGCAAAGCAGCCGGTCGATTAGTTATGTCTAGAATCGTGTAAATCCCACCGAAGAACCAATACACGAAGAACATTAATCCCAACGAGCCTGGAACGTATTAGTTCCAAATTTGTAATTTTTTACATTTTTGCAAGAAATTGGTAAACATACGTAAGACGACAAGAATGTTCCAAGATAAGTTTCAAATAACTTCTATCTTCGGTAGATCTTGCTTTTGTTCTCGTATAATAAAATATCGTATTTGTATAAACATCTTTTTTCTTAAATAAAAAAAGAGGAAATAAAAGATAACTCAATTGTATATTATAACATATCATGTTTCACAGAAGTGTAGCATCTTCCTTATTATTAATATCTCTAACGTACTTGAAATAGTTTTGTGATAAAATTCAATTCCGATAACGCATCATCATCAATCGATCTCGAACTTGATTTTTCATTTTAAATAGTACTTATCTAGGAACTGTTGTATATTCTATATATTCTCGTTGTTTTATCTTGATGTACCATGAACCCAAAGCGTGACAGGATCATCTCCTAATTTGTCTAAGATTTTGTCCCATTGTGCTTGCCAGAAATCACCAGAGGCTCCCCAAAATCTTTGTAAATGCCTATGAAATGAAAGGATCGAAACAGTGAAATTATGGTAAACGCGGGTCGTTCGATCTTAAAGGTAACAATATCTCTTAGTATTTGATCGAATTGTAAAAATGCGAAAGACATATTTATAGGTATACGTCATTCGTTAGAATTTACCATGTTAACGAGTTGCAGAACGCAGCGAACCCGATTACTACGGTTCCGATTACGAAAAGGACGCTTCTTAAACTCGAAAGCAAAGTTGATGGTGTTTGATTCTTACAATCATCGCCGGTCGCAGGCGTCACTGTAAAGAACAGATTGTTATTAACTTTGTGTATAGTTTTTATAGTTCTTTTGATTACATTAATTTTATATCATCACGAATGACATTTAATTTATGTAATTTAGAAGAGATATTCTTTGATCCTGTTGTTATTGTTCTTTAAGCTCGCCGTTTGTTTCAAAAATTTAAATTCACATTTAATAATTACATCGAGCGATTACTTATTTTAATTACTTATCCCGTATAATTCCTTTTCTATTATGTTTCAGAAAAGGATAGTAATGGCAGAAAGGGATAGTAAGTGCAGCTTCAAATAAAAATGTGTGAGGCAAGACGGCGCGGCGTTTGCACAACAGGACGTTATACAAGATAACCCGGATTCGATCGACAATGCACTGAACAGCCACTCGACTTTAGCCCTTTCAAACGTGCGATTACGTGCAATTACCGTTTTTAACGTGTTCGCGGACAAGTTGCACGAAGCCGATTATCGACGCTCGAATCGTTACATACCATGCGTATTTACGAATTCAACATTTTTACAAAATATAACAATTTTTACACGGGAATAGTATACGTGAAACATAAAAAAGGCTATTATAAACGGATACATTTATTAAAAAAGTTATGTCGATAAAATGCTGATATTTAAAGATTTTCTTTTTATTAAACTATCTTATAGATGTTTTAACAAGCAAAAAATGAATAAATACGTGGCAGTCAGGAAAGGTCGCATGCATGACTAACAATAGAAATTAATACAGTAAATTTTGTTGTAGATGATGCCTCGCTTGTTGTTTTAACGAATGGCATCTATGTTTAAATCAACTACGAACTTATTTGAACATGCCATCCTGTACATCAAGATCTAACTAAATACACATAGAACCATATTGTAATGAATTTACGAATTGATTTAAGTATTGCTTAATATGTATATGAGATGTCGTACAGCTAACAGCTTTGAAGCGATAGAAGGAAAATAAAAATCTCATTAGATGAAACGATATAATTTCGAATAGTGCATCATATGTGTATTATATATATGTATGTATGTATTATATTATATATATGTGACTGCTTTGAAAGTGGAGCTTAAAAATCTATGTGACTCATATTTTTCTTTCTTTTTTTTAAATGAAACTATTGATAAAGCGAATTTGATAAGAAAATAAGGGAGTTTAAATGAACTCTGAAATGAATCATTTGTTAGACATATTATTCTGCTGCTATCTATTGAGCATTTTATCGCGCATCAACGAGATTAACATGTCCTTGACTTTTCTGTGCTTCGATTTTCCTTCCTGCTAGCTAATGTTTATTTAAAGCCCTCTTTATCTTCCCTTATTCGATCTTTTCAATATACTTTAATTTTTTAAATATACCTCGACTTAATTTATTTTCTAAAATATATATACATATATATATATTACAAAATTTAGTTTATCTTTCACAGTAAGATCGGTTTAAATCACATCCTCCTAATGATTTCTCATGAAATTTGGACTGATTCGAAATACTGCGTTGTTTGATGAGATAAACGGATAAAATTAATCATAAATGGATATACTGTGTTGGAGAATTTTATTCGTCTAATCGAATAATTTTTATGCGTGGGACATCAATATGTCATGCTTTTATCATGTCTTTTGCTGATGTTTTGATTATTTATAATTTCTATAAATTTAAATAATTTCTATAAATCGTCAGACGTAGGATTTTCAAGTCACGTTAAAAAGCGACTTCTGCTATAATATCGTAATACGTAAGGGTGAAAGTTTCACGAGCTCTGAAAACATAATGAGATTTCACTTGTAAAATAAATACATAAATTCTCGAAGAGTTTATTTTTACGCTCTCGATAATATTGACAGACATACTTGTGTTAATCCGTATTCGTAACATTGATTTGTAATTTGCCATGGATACTCGTACTTGTTATATTTGTTTAAGTTATAAGTCTTCGAAAGTTATGATATTATCATTGTTATGTAATCGTGTTGCAAGTGCAACAGCTCCTACTCGAAAAACCAATATCATGATATCTCACCATCGTGAAAATTTTAAATTTTCGGTAACAATTCCTTGTGTAGCATCAATGGTTCATTGTTTTACCTATAATTCAATGATAGGATTTATGATACCATAGTAATCTTTCTAAGATAGAGTTTTTGAGTACGGATAGATTTCGTACTCATTATCTTTATTTCGAGATTGCTTTATTTAGAAAATGTATCATTTTCTATTATTGAAGATATATATATCTAGCTTCGTTTATGCATTTATGGTAAATTTAAAGATGCAAAAATGCACAGAGTGTACTTATACACATTATATACGAAAATATATAAGAAAATATATCTAAAATATATCATTACGTATAATATCTAGTGGACGAAAAAAATTTTTGTAGTGTGAATCCTCGTGAAAAAATAAGTCAAAAACGTACAGTACAGATTTTGCGTAAGTATACTTTAAACTTGGCTAATCAGAGACTAGATATGAATAGGAGATAATCGGTAGGAGATTATTCTATATGCAAAAATAAATCAATGTGAAATAAGATTTTTTCATTTCAAACCTTGTTTTCAAGAAGTTTTCAAGAGATTGGACATATTTGGCTAAGAACTGGTTTTGGTACAGGCGCATAATAAATCTTCAAATTTAGTTTTCTCGAAAACAAAGCGTCTTATGAAAAAATTTTATTCTACATTTCTTACTTATTGTCACATGTAGAATAACTTTCTGTCGATCATTTAGTCTTGTTCAGTTCGGAATTATACAAGTTCAAGCATACTTGTCAAATTTTCAAACTTGGTTTTCTCCAAAATAAAGTATCACACGCAAAAACTTTACTCTACATTTTTGATTAATTTTTTCACGAAGAATCATCCCCTGCCCGGTCATACCGCTATTGCCGGAACACTCTATAAATATCCGTAATTTACTCGTAATAACAAGATTCGAAGAAAGGTTTCCTCCTTAATGTGTCAAGTAAATACATAGCTCCCTCTTTGATTCACAAACTCCACTGAACATGTCGCACATGGTGTACGTCACAAAGCGCGGATTCGAAGAAAGGAGAATTCGAAGTATGTATTTATAATGTATATTCGCACAGTGACACGCTTCATTCACGTTTCGATACATATTCTCGTATTTGTTTTCATTGTTATTATACCTTTTCGTCGAAAAAATGTTTCGAGTAGTGCCATCGTGAAACTTGTCCTCAGGATCTGATCAAAACACGCACTTTTTATATTCACGCTTTTATGTTCAGACTCTGATGTACGGCATTGCGTTGTCGAGTGACACACACTGACCGAACTCGTGTTCTTTCATCCTTAACTATACCTCAGACAATATAATCGCCCCTCCACCACTCGCTCCTTTTTACTTATACCACTTAATTTTTTGCTAGTCCGTGTAAGTAAATATTAGATCGTCAAAAGTCCATTAACCGCTGCTAGAAATGTTTATGTTTGATTTCTGACGGCGACTCTTCGAGTATTTTAAATGGAATTTGAATCAATAGATTTATTAGATGTTCTAACTTTTGG
Source organism: Bombus confusus (assembly GCA_014737475.1). Taxonomy (NCBI): domain Eukaryota; kingdom Metazoa; phylum Arthropoda; class Insecta; order Hymenoptera; family Apidae; genus Bombus; species Bombus confusus. The sequence continues at coordinate 116,279 of JACXIV010000103.1, forward strand.
ATTAAAAATTTCTCGGAGATATGAATTCAACGGTTTTCTTATAATTGATTTATCTTTATATTTCCCAGTTTTATTATGAAAAATCATTTCAATTTTACCTTCACAAAGTATATACATAGCTTTAATTATTTTTAAAATATTTTCCTATTAATCATGAAATTCTTGTTTTATATGAATCTTAGTTCTTTGTTTTGTAAATATCTTTCATATAAAACTACAATGTTTTGTATAATATACATATGTACATATCTATATGTCATAATGTCAAATAGCGTGTACAATGCATTTCCGTTGATGCTTAAATATTTCAAATATGAACGTACTCGTTTAGATAAATCACCGTTAAAAGAATGTTTAAAACTAAAATGCTGCTCACAAGTCATTATGTATTAAATTATTTGATAAATATTAAAATAAAAATAATTAATTATACGAAAGCTTATACGAAAAGTATTAAAACAGTGACACTAAAAATTTAGATTGCAACATTTCATAACTCATGAATACAGTGTATGTATAATGCGTTGCTGGTAAGTTGGCAGATGGGAGGAATGCGGGCCCGATTGGTTATTTCTGTTAGACTCAACACAATCATAAAGATAAGCACGCGTATTGGCCAAAAGTGTCACATATGCAGATAAAACAATATAGCAATGCGTGACGGTAAGCGAAGAAAGCAGTACCTCTCTTGTCCCTATGACGTCCTGACGACCAGCGTTGTTTGATTCGTGAATATTCGAGTCACCGAACGCGTTACTTTACATCTAAACGATATGATTGAGAGATACTCTTTAAGTTTTAATTTACTTGCGCTATCTACATGAACATTATAGCACTTACAACTAATAATGATGATAGTATATTTGTGACCTCTATATATATTATCCTTTTTATTATCTGATGCATTTCATGTAGAATTATACTAGTTGGACACAAATGGATTCGATTGTAATATTTTTTACGCTATAGTTCTAATGTTTTACTTATGTTTGAGTAATAAATTTGTGAAAACAATAGTAGAGAACAAAGCATCACTGTTTTTTAATTTTCTATTCTAAATAAATACGATTTCTACTTTAAACATAACGGACAAGTACACATCTTTTTATACTAATTACATATATGTATTACAACATGTATGTGAGTCATATGATAAAAATGATGAAATAGATAATAACTTTTCATATAAAAAAATTGCTTTTATAGAAAAAATAAAGTAATCCAAAGTTTTAACTACTTGGTTAAGCTTAAAACTCCATAAACGGGTTAAAGGCTTAGGTAAGAGAGAACATATATAATTCAAATACTAAGCATACAACAGCTACCTTAAATGTCGAGCTAGATTAAAGGTGAAATACATATAACGTGTAAGCATTATACAAATTGAACCACCATTCATAATCTGCAAGCATCAACACAGTATATATAGTAATAGAAATACAAAAAATTCAACAATATTTTATATTTACATAATATATTTTTTATAGAAATAGTGTGAAATATTAGAATATTGCATTATTTTATTTCCATTAAGAACATAATGTAACGTACATATAAAATAATTGCATAAGGAAATATGTACGTATATATGAATTGTAACTACAATTAAGTATAGTTTCAGTCATGAACATTCGTTAAAAAAGGAGATAAAGAAAATGAATTTCATAACATCGTTGAACATTTTTGCTAGATTTTGTTAAAAATATTTACAATCAAGAAACTTTGCTTATTGTGACTTGATTCGAAAATTGAATCGCACGTGACAATTTAACCCGATTAAGGTCAAACATCGCTCTCGCATAATTTGTCCTATTGCACCGTATACCTTCAAACAGTTCAATTATAATTTTATTTGATTTATATCCGTGCAATAATCTGTTGTATAATATAAATTATGGATATATACTACTTTGTCTGGAATATAGTTCGATTCATAAAACATTACATGTCTATATCTTGCATGCAATAATTAGATAATATGAGTGGAATTAATTAATACATTACATGAAGAAATTTAAATTTAATGCAGACTATCTAATACATTCAACACATACTTACTTCTTGCGTGTTTGAGAATGTATTTATTTTATTGTAAAAAACAGTTCAATCTGTTATTTTTAGAAGTGAGTACATCGTAAATTGAAAAATATTGATGGTTACATATGATACTAAAATGTTTTCAATATTGAATAACTTCAATTTTTCAATTCGAAATCAATTTATAACTTCAATACTATTGTATGATGCATTCATCTTTCTATAACAAAAAGGATTACTTATTTAACTAGAGTAAAGGGTTTATTTAACACAAATAAATAAATAAACAGATTAATTTACGTTCATATTAACGTTGCAAATAAAATCAAATACATTGCAAATAAAAGCTTCCACAATGGAAACGGTATATATATCCTTATCTTTTTGCATGATACGATGAACGGGGTCATGTTAATGTCTTGATGAAAATACTAATTTCATTATTGATTAAATTCATATCGCTCACCTTGTGTCTGTGATCGTGGCTATGGACAAGTTGGTAAAATAGAAACGATCATTTCCTTTCGTAATTACGATAACCGTTATATAAAACAAGCTTATTAGCAAGCAAAAGACAAAAGACCAAATTGATCAATTAATGCGCGTTTATTTACATCTCCGCCTACAGCTTTCTTCCCTCCAAAAGTATATGTCAATAATCGAATGCATATCGACACATACACATACACATATACATCGACATCACATTTGAAATCGTAGAATAAGTAAAAAAATGCAGAGAAGGTGAAAGAAGTACAATCAACTGCCAATGAACTATACTTAATAAACGAAAACATACAGTTCAACGAATTATGGTATTGCTTGTGGTAACTGTCACAGTGCCGCCGTAGGTTCACTCGACTTGTTCGACGTGTTTTATTCAAGTGTCAACAGGAAGAAATCGAAATGGTCTCTTCCTACCTTTGAACTGGTTCTGCACGTCCATCATGGTTGAAGATGGTAGCGTTTAATGAAAAAGCCACAGAAATTCTTGCGTTTGAAGTCAATGGATCGCATTTGCCACAGTATACATGATAGTCGATAAACGCAGACCGTTGATACTGGCAAATGCGCCGTAGCACCAAGCGCGTACCTCCAGCTCAAATATACGTATACATATACATACACTTTCATGTGTACTACATATATATACATGTGTGTATACATATATATATAGATGTGTATAGATTTGTATAGATGAGTATATATAATAAACCGTATTCTATAGTGTACTATGCAGTCTATATATACATGTGTATGTAGAACCGTGCGTTTACGCATACGTATTAGGTTAGAACTGTACTTATGTTTTTTTCTTTTCTTGTTAGAGCTGACTACCATCAACGTGCTAAAAGAGAAAGAAACTTGATTAGAATAATATTTGAAATGTATTTATTCATTCACATTCATTTCCTTTTTTATTCTTTATATAATTTATTAATAATTGTTAATAAATACTATGTATTTACTGTTAGGTGTTTAACATTTAAAAAGAGTGCTATAAAAAGTAACTGGATTTTGCATGTTATTCTGTAGGTGTGGAAATGCTTTCTGTTGCACAACACACATAAGAATCAGCTGTTATCACCTGTTGTGTTACGATGTATGTACCTATATTGAAACGTACGTGGTAGGTTACAATAGGATTATTTTCTTTACTGCTAAATGATCGTCTGGAGTTAAACAATTCTTTATTTGTAAAATACAATAATCCAATTATTATAAACTGACTATTAATTTTATAAAAGTAAAGAAATAAAAAATAATTAATATACAGTTATATTTTTAATTATTTATACCAAAATAATAAAAGAATAAAAAATTGTATAAAAATTTTTTTAATTTTAATGAACAATTTATTAAATATACTCCTGTATTAAAACATGAATAAAAAATGGTACAGTGAATCTTGCTAAGAAATTATTTTCAATAACAATACTTCTTATGCAATCTTATATTTTTACAATTGTGGTATATTTATACCCTACATAATTTTGTCTGACAAATATAAACAATTTTATTAAAGTTTTCAATAAATTATCGCAAAATTAAAACATTAAATCTGTGGTTTTCATAGTATGTATATAATAGACATTTCCAATTTGTACTTTATTAATATTAAAATGAAAATTCTAATATATGAAGAAAAATTAGGGAATGTATTCGGAATAGAATCGTATAAGTTTTAGATTTTTGTTCTAAATCTTCTAACAGTCATAAAGACTTCCGTAATGTGGCAGCACATATGCGCTTAAGAGATCCAACCAACACTTCAAACTCCCATTGCTTCCGTCTGTAAAGGGAGTAATGTAGACTTTACATTTTGAGGCACAGAATTACAATTTGCCTGGTATTTTTATGTACTTAATAGTAAAATTATTGTAAATATTGTAAAATTAATGAAATATGGACCTGAATGCGTTCGGTATTGATTACATACAGATGTGAGTGATAAAAATACTTTAATAAAATATGTGCACGAATGTTAACGGGTTTCCATCTTGACAATTTCAGAAATATAAATAAAGGTAAATATAGTTTGAAAAATAATTATTCTGTGTTCTTATAAAAATACAAGTTTATTTAGAACATATATAAAAATCAATTATTTTGATACGATTTCTAGTTTTTAATGTCAAAAAATGTTAGAATATGTGCTTTTCTCTTGTAACATAAATTACGTCATCTCATTACTATCTTAAACTTATCTATGTAATTTTATTTATTGTTTATCATATTATCTATTTACTTCGTAATTTATGTATAGCATGTTCTTTTTCTAATTAAACATGTTTTGAGGTTAACTTCTGTAGTTATCCATTCATTAGATAGCCATATGTGTCATGTTATAATTTCAGTTTAGAATATTGTATGTAGAATTCGCTTAATTATTTGTTAATATTATATTAAGCAAATATATAAATGTTTTATATATGTTTTATATTGTAGCTGTATAAATTTTTTGATATATAAAAAGAAATTCATATTAAATATATATAAGTACTAAATTTTTATATCTATATTTATATTAAATGTACATTTCTTATTGTTGCATATAATGTGTATACATGAAAATTAATATATGTGATATATAAGTATGCATTAATGAAAATGTTTGTGTAAAATAAATAAGTCAGATTATAATATTAGTATATTTCTTATCTGATAGTTTATATAAGATGTCATTGAAAAAGTTCCTACTTAAATGCTATGTTGTAAGCATTAAATATGCCACAAGGTAACTCTTGTGTATTCTGACATTCAATATCTATACACGTAGATAATACAATTAGTTTACCCCCATTTAGCTTTCATCCAATTAGTCTATGAAAATGAGAGCAGTGGGTGACATACTGTCTGACCACTTTATAGAAACTTTCACTGCCATTGACATCATAATTTCTTACTAAGAGTTTGTTTGTTTTATACAAACTATAATGAAGTGGTTTTTATTGTTGTTAATTCTACAGTTTATAATGTGGGGTGCATCAGAAGAACCACCAGGAACCACGGAAGGGGAAACATCTGAATCTATGGCGCATGCGAAAGAAAAATGTGAACAAAATAAAATTCAATTGAAGTCTCTTAAAGAAATTATGTTGAAAAATAAACAGAGTTTAAAAAAGAAAGAAGAGGAAGTTCAGGTAATAAATATTAATTTGTAAAATTTTAATGTAAAGATTTGAATATTTCACTGAAAATTTAAATTTAAATTTAGGAATATGCAAGGAGACTTTCCAAAATTAAATCCAGAGCTAAATTATCACGTAGGAGTCAAGAAAGAAATTTGACTTCTAAAGATGTAACTCATACATCTGAGACATCTTTAGTAGATACATCTGAAGAAAGTATTGATGATATTAGTCAGGCAAAAACTGCAAAAGCAAAGTCTACTTTACTCCAAAAGAAGCTAGCAGAAAATAGAAAAGCGTTTGAACAACGTAACAAAGAAATAATAGAAACTAAACGTGCGGTTGAAGAAAAAGTAGAAGCTATTAGGCAACAGTTAGAAGAAAAAGATGTGGCAGTAATGGGTTTTCAAAAGGATCAATTATCATCCATTACCCCTGTTAAACCGGTCATGATTACTTCTGATGTTAGCAAATAATTGTTACAACCTTTTAATAATAAATATTTTTATTATGCTATTGGTAATTACACTTAATATTTTAATTATAGGTCATGTCACCAATACAAATTGAGAGTATTCAGGAAAAAGAAAATAAAATTGCAGAACTTACTAATAAAATTTTGGAGCTTGAAGCTATAATTATGGATCTTCAAGAAAACTTAAAAGAAAAAGACTCTGTTATTGAATCTAAAACAAAGGCAGTTACCCTTTTGTCTGCAGATCTTTCAAAAAAGGGTAAAACAACGTTAGATACTCTCGAAGATACGAAAGACGAAATGCGAACGATGCAGGAACATTTTGTACTTTTAGAGACATCCCTGAAAAATAAGAACGAAAATCTCTTAATACAATTGCAAGAAAGGGATAATAAAATAACAGAACTAGAAAATTCGATTGATGGGTAATTTTATAAACTTGTTAAATATATTTTATAACTGATTAAAATATATTTATTTATTACTTCTTTTATCTATTACTTTATTTAGATTTAAGAAAGAAATTAACAAGCAAAAATTGTCTGAGTCAGCAATTGCTGACTTTTCTCGTTCTACAATGGATGCTTTGGTAAAAACTAAAGAAGCAATGAATTCAATGCAAGAAAGTTTTGAACCAATGGAATCTTCCCTTAAAGCAAAAAATGAGATTTTATTACAACAGTTAGAAGATTATGAGTTGAAGTTAGCAGAAGCTAATGAACGGGCATTTAAATCGGAAGTTGGTTTTGGAATGGTCCAAGATCAGATTGTTAATGATTTGCAGTTTAAATTGGAAAAATTAGAACATAATAATAAGCAGTTGCAAGATGAAAAATATGAGTTACAAAAAAGTGTTGCAGAATTACAAGATAAAATTGTAAATATATCTATGCATGGTAATGGTGCAATAATAGAAAAGGATAATAGAATAGTTGAACTTGAAAATTTAGTAGAAGAGTTAAAACAATCTAATAAGCTTCTTGAAGAAGAATCTAAAGCAGAATTGCAAAATCAAGTAGCAGATTTAACATTAAAAAATGAAGAATATTCAAATAAAATAACCGATCTGGAAAATTTGGTACATAAACTTGAAGAACAAAAAAATGAAATTGTGGCAAAATTACCTGAAGAAAGTACTATTAAAGAGGCTGAAAAAGTGACGAAACTTACCAAAGAATTGGAAGAATTAAATAAGAGTATGATTAAGATTAAAGCACAACATAAAAGTAAAGTAAAAAGTCTACAAAAACAGTTGGAGAACTTTAAAAAGGTAAAATGTATTAATACTATTGTTTATAAGGCCAAAAATTGATTAATCATTTCAAAGTTTTATAATTTTTAAATTGATCAATTATTTTAAAGTATAAGTAATTATTTACTTACAATAATAGTGAAATTCATTTACATGTAATTTTGTAATTTAGGTGTCTGATACAAATGCAGAACTTGTCAGATTGGGGAACCAAGTGGCATTATTAGAGGAAGAGAAAGGTAACCTTCAGCTGAGTCTGGTAGACTTTGACGAGCTTAAAGGTAGGAACCAGGGCAGAAATTCTGTCATTGTTGTTTTCATTGTTCTAGTTTTGTTATCAATTTTATGTGCAATGCATTGTCTATTTATATTATTCTTAAAATAATTGTCCATAAGTCCTGTTGTTGTTTTCCTTACTGCAGAGAAATTTCAATGCCTATATACATATTTATACGTATGTATTTAATGATTCATATAAGAAATTTATATTGAATTTTTGATAACTGATTTTGTATATATGAAATAGTTATATATATATATATACACACACATATATATAGTACAAATTGTTAATATCTTTTGTATTCTTGTTGTTTACCCCATAAGAGAAATATTGCTATTGAGACAATTGTAATTATGCTAATTTTTGGTGATGGAATCTTTTTACCTGATTAGTTAGATATTTATACTAAATTATATAAATATTTATTGAGAATACTAATCAATTATATTATATCAAGTTTATTATTTTAACATAACATGGTACCTACTTTACTTGTCAAAGTTTGCTACACTCTGATTCATAGAACTAGATTTATTTGTTAGCAAATATTTAATTTTGTATTATCTTTTACATGATTTTTTGCGTAATTAACGTACTTGCATGAACAATTAGAAAAAAAGCAATTTTGTCATCTTTGCAGTATATTGTATAGTATTATTAATATTATATAAAATAACTGTCTAATATGGATCAATATATACAAGTTAACACTTGGATATATTAATAAATAAACAGGCGATAATTAAATTAACAAACAGACCAATTTATATTTGCTTTAAATTTAGGAATTTGTTTGTTAAATTAATGATTTGAAGAAAATTAATCATGCTTAATGTAAGATCAATTAATCCTTGGAGAACGGTTGATATGTTTAATTAAAAATTGTTGAATCTAAGCTTGTTGAATATGGATTTACTTGTAATAATGTAATATTTAAGTTGCTTGCTTTTGCATTTACTATCAATTAATATCAATTATATATATACATCATTGGCATGTTGTACGATTTGCATAGCCTCAGCAGGAGATTGGCAAGAACGTGTTGTTGATCTTGAAAGTAAAGTTTCTGCTCAAACGAAAGAAATTGAAATGCAAATTGAAGCCATTGCTACTCTAGAGAATCAAAAATTGGATCTTATGCAAGGTAATCTATGTATTGCACTTTTTGTATTAATTTGAATATAAAATTAATATTAAATACCAGATTTAAAAAACATTTTAAAGGGCATAAAAAATAGATTTAATTATTCCACAATGAGTATTTGATTTTCACTTTAGTGCTCCACATGGCGAAGCGGGAAATTTCGTGTCTAGAGGCAGAAAATGCAGAATCCGAAAATCTTAGAGTAACTGCAGAAATGAAAGTGGTCGATCTTGAAGAGCAATTAGAAGCTATGCACAGATTGCAAAATGAAAGTAAATTAGAATCTTCAACGGAAGCTAATCATACAGAATTGATCAAACAAGTGGCAACCTTAACACAAGAAAATGCCGAGTTATATAATAGAATATCAAAACTCGAGGAAAAAGGAACATCTGACACTGGATCAACTGAGTCGTTTGAAACTGTACAAGAATTAGACAAAACTGATTTATTGAAAAAGGTTGAAGATTTGACACAGAAAAATAGTGATTTAACCTTTAAATTAAATAAACTACAAGAAAAAGAAAATTTCCATGTTGAATCTACAGAATCTATAAATGACTCGGATAAAAATGAATTATTGAAGAAGATTGATCAATTAACCCAAGAAAACACAGATTTAACAATGAAGTTAAGCAGAGTGGAAGAGAAAGGATCTGATACGGGTTCGACAGAATCATTTGAACGGATTCCAGAACACAACGAAAGTATAACAAAAATCGAGGTTCTCACACAAGAAAATAGCGAACTTGTAATTAAACTCACAAAACTTGAGGAACAACTAGAACATGTAGAATCTAAATCAAACGTTGATTTGAAATTAAAAGTTGATACTTTATTACAAGAAAATGATAATCAGTCTGCAGAATTATCTAATCTCAGAATTCAAATAACAAATCTTATTGAAGAGAATAGTAAATTGCAGAAACAAATTGAAACATTGTCTACAAACAATAGTGATTCAACTGCTCTATGTGTCAAATTAGATGATGATTCTCAAATTGAAACAAAATTATCTGAAGCTTCTGAGATATCAATTAGAGAAATTGATTACAAAGCACAAATTGATATATTAATGGAAGAAAAAAGTCTTTTACAAAAAGAGGTAAAAGAATTACGTAATTCATTAGATCAGTGGCATGAAACGACTCAGGATCTTCAAATCAATGATTTGAGAACCAAAATAGAAGAATTACTGAAAGAAAACGAAGAAGTAGTTACGAAGGTGTCAGAACTTAAAAGTTTTAATCAAAAGTTGAAAGATAATTTAACTGAAGTAATGCAGGAAAAAGAAAAATTACATCTAAAAATGAATCAAATGTTGCAAGATGACCCTGATAATGAGAAGTTAGAACTTATTGAAAAATTAGAAAAACTAAATCAAGAAAAACAAGATGCACTGGTTCAAGATAGCACTGGTTTACAGAAATCGGGTCAGGAAGTATTTGAAACACCACAATCCGATGATGCCTTGTCTCAACAAACCGAATCCATGATTGTTGCTTCCTTAGAACATGAGATAGAAAAATGCAAAAGCTTAATTACAGAACAAACAGGCCTAATTGAAGAAATGAAAATAAAACTTGCAAACAAAGAAGAAGAATTAGAGGAAAAAGGTAAACAGATTATGGAATGTGAAAAATCTGGGAAGAAAGCAGAAAGCTTGGAAAATGAATTAAAGGAAATGTTTAATACTTTAGAAGAATGGAAATATAAGTGCAATGAAATGCAAGAAAAGATGGAGAAACTGGAAGCAGGAAAAGCTTCCATCGAAGAGGGATTCAGAATTTTGCAAAATGAATATAAGATATTGCTAGATGAAAAGGAAAAGAAAGATGCAGAAATTATTTCACTGCAACAACAATTGCATAGTACAACGACGACATTTGAATTAAAGCTTCAGGAGCAGATTGCAGCTGTCTCTGAAAAGGATAACGAAATTGCTAATTTTAAAGCAATTATTGAAGACAAAAATCAAGAGTTACAAGCTAAAAATGCGGAATTACAAAATAAAATGATTATGATAGATAGTTTACAGGATGAACTTAATAACTATAAAATATTAATCCAAGACAAAGATTCATTACTAACGTCGATATCTAACGAAGTAGCAAATCTTAGTAATCTAGTGAAAAGTAAAGAAGAAGAAATACATTCTTTGAGAAAAGACGTTGTCGAATTGAATAACAAAGTAAAGGAATCAAAGCCTGCAAAAGATTATGATGCTTTGGTAGAGCAATTGAAAGATAAGGATATGATCCTTGATGAACTAGAGTGTAAGATCAATGCAACCACGAAAGAAAATAGTAATCTATTGGAAAAAGTAAAAAATCTGTCTCAGCAAAATTACGATATTCAAAACCAATTAGTCGAGAAGCAACGAGAATTTGTTGATTTAATTACAATGAAAGATCATCTAGAAGTACAGATTGTGGAAACTAAGAATGAAAAAAGTGAAGCTGAGAGGAAAGTTTGGAAATTACAGAGCATTATAGATAATAATACAGATTTTATGAATGATGTGCAAACAGAATTAAGAAGCACATATAAACAAATGGAACAATTAAAAGTGAAGCATACTGAAGATACCCAACTACAAAATCAGAGACTTGAAGATATAATTGAAGAATTGAATGACAAGATGCAAGAATGTGAAATCTTGAAAGGTGAGTTGGAAGAAAAGGAAAGACTAGTTGGCCACAATGTAACTGAAGAAGTTAAACTTGCTTTAGAAGCTAAAGTTGCCGATTTGGAGCAAAAGTTAAAGGATTCGGACGACAAGATACAAATGCAGTTAGAAAAGATGAAAAAGATTGCCGCTAATCTAAAGAAGAAGACAGCGGTATGTCAAGAGCTTGAGAGTAGAGTTACCGAGCTCGAAGAGAAGTGGACGACCGAAAAAGATGAAAAAGAAGCTAAAAACAAGCAAATTCAGGATGTGGAGATTGCAATGCGCGAAAAGGATAATAGAATAGCCGATTTAGAAGAGAAACTAATGCAAGCTAGAAACGAGTCCATGGAAGCTTCCAAAAATATCGAAAAATTAACAAATGATTTGACTAATTCAAAGGAGAAGATATCTCTCCTTATGCAGCAGCTTACAGAAATGGAAGAGGACATTGTAAAGTTACGTAAAGATATTGAATCCTCTACAGCAGAACTTGCAACAGAAAGAGAAAGCAAACAGAATATAATCTCGGAATATGAATCTTATAAACAGCAGGTTACTCAAGAAAATGAACGTAAACAATTGGAGCTAGAGGACATAAAGGAGAAAGCTAGAGAGCTTAGTGTACGAATGCAAGTTATGGAAGCAGAGTATGTTGACCAGCTTGCATTAATTAATGATCTTAAGGCTCAAAATGGCTTATTACTGTCAAAGCAGGCGCATATTAGTGAAAAATTGGAAATTGTTGAAAAAGAGTCGGAAGAACGCAGATTGTTGATCGAGCAGATGGAGAAAGCAGTTATTAACACATCGACGGAAACCACTCAAACTTTGGAAGAAGAAGTTACTGAGGATGATACAAAAATGACTGGAGTCCAACATTGTAATCATTGTGAACAATGCCAGACTTTGGTGCAAGCATTGGAAGCAAAATTACAAGAACGAGAAGCTGAAATTGAGAATTTGGATAATGAATTAGCTAATTCCATTGGTAACTTTGTTCAGATGAGAGAATCTCTTAGATTCAACGATTTGATGAATCAAACTAGTATGAGAAACAGATCATTAGAGGATCCATACAATGATCTTTTGTTCCAATATAATTCATTGATAGCAAGTCACGAGGAGGTGAAAACAAAATTGGAGGAGACATTGAAAGAAAATAAAGAATTGATAGGAAAAGTTGAAGAGCAGCAATCTAGAAATGCCACTTTGGAAGAGAAGATAGCTAGAACAGAGCAGATATTGGAAGACAATAAACAGAACACAGAAAGGTTGGAAAGTGCTGATTCATTAAATTCTGATTTAACTAAAGAATGCAAAATACGAGCAACAGAATTATTAAACATGCAACAAAAAATGCAAATTGTTCAGAAACGCGCTGATGAACTAGAACAACAATTGAACTTTCAAATAGATTCTCTTAAATCAATGGAAGCACAGAGAGAAATGGCAGAAAAATTGTTGCAGGATACTAAACACAGTTTGGAACAAGAAATTGATTCTCTTAAAGTCGATAAAGAATCCAGTGAAAAGAGAATAGAGGAATTAAAGATGGAATTAGATGCGTATAGAAATTTGAATACAGAATCTATAGAGAAATCAAAGAAAGAGTCACCCGTTTCTGACAGTGCTCCTCAGAATAATGCTCCCCAATTATTTGATGCTTCTAAAATCTTTGGTACATCATCTGCTTCCAATTCCGATCTTTTGGCTAACAAAGAAGTGAGAAGGTTGCAGACTTTATTAAACGAAAAGGAAGTACAGTGCTCTAATCTAACTCAAGAGATTAATCATCTGCAGAAATTGATGACACAGATATCTCAGAATTATAGTCAACGTGTTGAAGAATTAGAAGTTTCACAGAAAGAATTACATGCTGCAGAGGCAAATGTAGAAAAACTAAAAGAAGTACTGAATGAAAAAGAAAAACAGGTTGATTCATTGAATGCAGAGTTATATAATCTTAGTATGCAAATAATGGAACAGCAAAATGATATCGAAAATAAGTACAAGGATTCCTTGTTAGCTAAAGATAATCAGATAGAGGAATTAAACACGAGTTTAATCTCCATGAAGGAAGAATTAAACAAAACTGTTGAAGACCGAAACCAACAAAAGGTCCTTTTAGACTCATGCAAATTACAAATAAGTAACTTAGAGGCAGAACTGAAAAATTCTACCGACCTTGAAGTGATATCAGAGCTGGAAAATCGTGTATCAATTCTTACTAAGGAGAGAGATTTGCTACAACTGCAAGTGAATGACTTGTCTAGGTCCATGGAGGAGTTGAAGGACTCTATGAACGTTGAACGACACTTGCAGATGGAAATTGAGAAAACTGTGCATGAGAGAGACGAAGCTAGAGAACTAGTTGTAAATCTTACTCGAGCTCTGGAAGAAGCAAATAAACAGTCCGATAAAACGCCTACCATCACGGATACGTCGAAAGAATCTACTCCATTAGAGGAAATTACTGTTGGACAACAGACAGAAACGGAGACCACGAAAGTTACAACAGAGGAAATTCAGCAGGAGGTTTCTTCAGATGTGGAAGCAGCATGGGATGCTGGATCGATGGAAAAACTCGATGAGGAAGCCTGGGGATGGAATGCGGATGATGCTCAGTTAGCTGATGAACAACATCTCACTACTACGTTGATTCCAAGCAAGCAAATGCAGTTACAAGCCAAAATATATGATCTTCAGGATCAGATCAAAGATTTGGAGAAGGAGAAGAAGAAGATGATGGAAGAAAGTAAGGTTACTCAATTAAAGAATGCGAAAATGATAAAAAAATTGAAGGAGTATAAGGTACAGGTGGAGAGTCTCCAGCAACAGATAAAAATACAGAAGTCAGCAAGTGATTTTTATGAATTGGATTCTGCAATAGAAGAGGAATTGAAGTCTCAGATTATTAAATTGGAAAAGACCGTGGTAGAGCTTAAAGAAGAACAGAAAAATACTGTGGCTGAGAAAGAGGCTTTGATAAAACGTTTAGATGTGGTAGTTTCTGCGAATGAAAGGTATATGGAAATGAAAGAAAGACAGGACATGGATATGGAAGTATTACGTATTCAAAATAAGGAATTATTTGATAAAATCGAGGCTCTTGACAAACGACTACAGGGAAGTGCAATTAGTTTAGACGAAAATGACATTTCTCAAAATGAAAACATTTCTTTGAACGAAGAGTCTAAGCCAGCTATAGAGGAACGTTCTCGAGAAAAGCGATCTGTTCAGGAAGCAGATTATGAAAATTTGTGTAAAACATATAAGGATGAGATCGACGATCTTAAGGATGAGATGGAGGCGCTTGCAACTGAAAATGAGCAACTTCAACATTTCTTAGAAGAGCAAAAGATGAAATTATCTGCTTTAGAATCAAAACGAACTGCGGAAGAAAATGAATCTATCCAGATCGTAGACGATTTAAATAAAAGAATTTCTGAATTGCAGGGAATGTTAAGCAAATCTAGAGAAGAATATGATTTATTGAGGAAGCAGTATGAACAGAGTTTGATGGATGCCAATGATCAAGTTACGGCCATGAGACAAAATACTGATTTTTTGAAGGAGGAAGCATTTGAAAAAACTAGTAAATTGGAAATGAAAATAGCCGATTTGCTTCAACAAATCGAAACCTCCGAATCAAATGCCATCGAACTACAGAAAAGATTACAGGATGTTCTACAAGAAAAAGTATCTGCAGAAGAAAAGCTTACCGCTTTAACGGCATCTTCAGAGAAACAATTATCTTCTATGAATGCGTCGATGGTGGAAGTGATCGATCTTTTGAATATCAGAATACAAGAAGTAGCGGACTTGAAGCAGGAACTTCAAAAACAGTATACAGACAATGAAGGTGCAAAGTTAAAATTGCAGGATACTATACAAGGTCTGAATCAGGAGCTTAGTGAAAAGAAACAACAGCTGGAAATTCTGAAGAAATCTCTTAGTGACAAAGAAAATGAATGTATTCAGCAACAAAGTATGGAAACGGTTAGCGCTACCGTCAGTCAAGCTACTCAAGAGTTAGTGCAAAAACATGCAATAGAAATTGAGGAAAAAGAAAAACAGATACAAAATCTTAATGAAAGACTATCGACATTAGAAAAAGTTATAAGCGAGCATTCACTTGAAAAACAGAATAATATTTCTCAGTTTCATGCTCTGCAACAAGAACTGGAACTTTTAAAGCAGAATTTGATGGAAAAGGAGTCAAGTCTAGAATCTATTCAAGCTAATTTAATATCAATAACTGACCAGTTAACTGAGAAACAACTAGAGTTATCTGAAAGCAAGGAAAAAGTTCAGAAATTGTCGTTGGATAATCAGAGATATACGGAAACTATTGAAGAACTGAATAAGCGTTTGAATGAAACTGAAGCAGCATCAGTCAGTGTAAATGAATACGTGTTACGTATTCAGACTTTAGAGCAAGAAGTTCAAAGCACGAGGTTAACTTTGATGGAGAAAGAGTCGATTTTGCAGCAGCATATTCAGGAAACCACAGAGCAGAAAACAGTTTTAGACAATAATAAAATTGAAATTGATAAACTTCGTACAGAGGTACAAAACGTAGAAGATGTGAAAAATGAGCTCTTAAGGAAAACAGAACAAGTAGACAATTTAAATTTGGAATTAGAAACCATTCGTAAGACATTAGAAGAAACTCATCATAGTTTGAATGAGAAGGTATTTCTATTAGAGAACAGTAATCAAATGTTAAATGAGAAACAAATGGAAATTGATAGATTATCAACTACTGCACAGCAGAGTCAATGCCAACAGAGCTCTTCTAATACTATAGATGGTTTACCAGTTTTTAGAATGGGCAATAATGAACAAAATTTACAGCGTACAATAGATAACATGCAGGTTCAATTAGAAAAGAAGGAAGAAGAGATTGAGCATTTGAAATACATTCTAAATGAAAATACATATCCCAGTATAATTCAAGAAATGCAACAAAGAATCAATTGCCTGTATAATGAAAAGGCTGAGTTGGAATCTGCTTTGGAAGTAGCTACTATAAGAGCCGAAGAAAAGGAAAAACAAATTGACGTTTTGAAACAACGAATAGAGATACAAAATCAAGAATTTGTTTCCAAAGAAGAGGCAAGTCTTTATTCCAAAGATCGAAGATCGGTTCAAGATCAAGAACAAATTGTTAGGCTTCAGAATGAGTTGTATGCCAAGGAACAGGAAATTAACGAATTAAAGTATGTCATAGGTGAGAAAGACTCTCAATTGTCTCTTCAAGCCAGCATGGAGCCTCAATCAGATGAATTTGAATTGCGTGAAATGGTACAGAGATTGACTACTGAATTATACGGTAAGGAACAGGAAATTCAACATTTGAAATTAACAATTGTTGAATTGCAGAAAGAAGTTTCTCGTTTGCAAGAATTTGAGAGGCTCTCGGAAACAACTAAAGAAGCTATACAAAAACTTGGTATCGAGAAAGAACAGGTTCGTTTGGAAGCTCAAGAATTCTTGGAGAAGAAGCTGAGAGAGAAAGAAATAGAGATCGACGAAATAAAGCAAAGATTAGCTAAGGAGAATCAAAGTATTTTAAACGAACTACGATTGAGGGATACGGACATTGAAAATCTGAAGAGGCAACTGAAAGAATTTTCTACGATAGAGCAGACAATGAAAAACGAATTGCACCAGAAAGACGAGGAATTGATTCGAGTAAGCTCCGACCTGGCAGAGAAGGAACGTAGGTTGGCCGAACTGAGTATCACCAAAGATACGGAGCTTCACAATTTGAAAATTCAAATTCATGAGAAGGAGGAACGTATAGAGGAAGTTTTAGCGTCATACGATGAAGCAGAAAAACAACTTACCGAGCTCAAAAACACTTTAGCGGCCAGAGAAACGGAAATAAATTCACTGAAGACACTTTTAGAAGAGAAAGTAAAGGAATATGAATTAATTCAAAATGTTTTAACGAAAGACGTTCCTGCGATTGATACTTCTGCAGTTCGAAACGTAGAAGCTTCTGATGAAGAAAGCAAAGCGTCGACTTCGCAAGAACTAGATCTTGCATTGTATATGCTTCATCAAAGGGACGTCAGATGCGAGGAATTGACGCATGAATTGATGCAGTTACTCGAAGAACGTGACACATTGCAATTACGTCTCTCTAACGCGATCAGAGTGAACGAAGAGCTGAGAAAAATGGGCAGTTCAGCGAGCTCCGACCTCAGCCCAAAAAGGGAGGCATCATCTTCTAGTACTGTGGAACCAATCGTGGAACATCCTTCACCGTCAAAGTCTGAGGGACCAGTCGAGATAGCAAAGGAGGCTATTGATGCTCCAATTGGAGAAGACAAGGAAACTCTTGCCCTGAAGTATGTATTATATTCTTTTATCTTAATTAAATTGTATATATACTACATAATTCATTGATATCTATCATTATTTACTATAGTCGCTATATAGTGCTATACAAATTCCTTTTTGGAATAGTTGAGGCATTAATATTTAACTTTATATGAGGTAATATATTAGGTTGTCCCAAAAGTTTCTTTCGTTTTATAGTTCCAATGGAACAAAATGGTTCATACGTAATTCAACAAAATAACATAAAACAAAAGAATGTTGTGCATCTATTATTTCCTTATGAAACTGAAGAAACTTTTTGGACAACCTAATACATATGATATATCTTTATGTTTTTAAATAGAAGTGGTTTTCAGGCATCGTTCATCTTGATTCTTTTTTGTTCACAAAGCAAAAATGTATTATTATTGAAGGACATAGCGTCTTTTATAAATTTCAATTCAAACATCTCATTGAAGAATTATTATTCTAAAATAATGCTTTTTAGTGTCAAGGAAAATAATTACACGTTTGATTCTAGCGTATTATCCTCTGTAATATTTTTTATTCATTTAGCTGATAGTTTCTATTAAATAGGATATCATAATTCAATAAAAAGAGTTTTTAAAATTGTGTTAATTAAAGGATTACACATTTGTTTAGCCCCTAAATTTGCTTAGCGCATAGCAGATCTGGAAATAAGCTTTCCAAGTTGATTCATCCTTTCCTCTGTAGCCCTGTATGATCTGTTCATGTTGTTTGAAGCTCTGCATCAATTAATCTGAACAAGACAAATGTTTTCAATTAAATATGAATGCGTTTCAAGAAACGAATGAGCATCAATTTTTTGGAGCTCCTGTTACGTCCAGCACATTAAAGATTCAAAGGTTTGATAAGCAAAATTTTCTTTCAAATCTCCTTTCTTGAATTATATACAAGATGCCTCCGAAATAATGGTACAAGCGGTGGGGTGGCGATTCTACGTGCAAAAGTAAACTGAAAAGGAGAAATGACATTTTTTCGTTTAAGGCTACATTTTTGAGAATAATGTGTTTGAAAGCTCAGCAAATCCTGATATTGTCCATGTTTAATAATACAGACACGAGCAGAAACAGAAGTTTCATAATAAGAAATTTCCAGCTAATACATGGGTGCCTGATGGGTTTTCAAACTTAATTTTTTCGAAAACGGAGCCTTAAATGAAAAAGTGATATTCTTTTCTTTTTCTGACCTATTTTTGCATGTAGAATCACCACCCGATCGCTTGTAGCATGATTTCGGAGACACTCTGTATAGTATCTCTAGATTGAACAAAAGAAAAGAAAACATAGAAATTGGACTTTAATGGGTTTATTTTAATAATTTCACGAATCGGCTGGTTGTAAAGACATAAGCTACTCATAAGAGCTTTAAATGTGTGAATGCAGTGATAAATTCGTTTCTGAGCACTTCATTCGTAAGGAGAGAATTAACTTTACATTTTCCTCGGCGGAAATATGTTAAGATGTGTTTGCAAGTAGTATAGTAAGCTCCTTATTTCATTGTATAAGCTAGTTTTCCCTTTAGGCTGTCGCAGTTGCAAACGGTGAGCCACGCAAAAGACGTGCGATTAAGGGATGAGCGAGAATTGAGGCACACACAGCAAATGTCTTTGCTAGCGCACAAAGACGTTCTAAGTACCTTGCCCCCAGAAGCAGCTGCCCGGCTCGTCAATGCAAATTATACACTCTGTATGTATCCTCAGGCAAATTTAACATTTCCAGTTTTCATCTTCCAGAGTATTAAGCAATAGTACGTAGGACTCTCGTTTGGCTTTGTACGTGTTTTGTTTTTCATTATATTTTAAGCTTTTTTCTTTTTTAATCTTAATCATTATCATCAAAGTGATGTAGTAGAACATTTGATTAGTTTAAAGAGAAATTTAACAAGATATAAGATTTTGGGAAAATATACATTTTGTAGGATTCTTATAGAAGTTTAAAGGTATTTAAAGCATTGGCTATAAACCTGATTTTCTGCTTACAGCTAGGGATGTTCAGAGTCAATCGAGCGTTTTGCTAAATTGGCTGTGGGGAAAAAGGTAGATTTCTAATTATATCAGTATAGATTAGTTTTGATTAATAAAAAGAGATAATAATAGTCATTGACCTTTTAACTAATCATTTCTAATTCTATAAAATATTTGGATGCTTAATTTCAATGGTAATTTTTTAAATTCATCCGTTACTTTCATTTTATATTTTGATTTATAAATTCAAGAAAATATTTAGATTCGCGAGACAATGCATTATTATTTCTTTTTTCGAAATTTGAATATTCAAAAAATATTTACCATAAAATAATTAATATTAACACGATGTTAACGTAATTGTAGCACGCCAAAGGTGGTACACATGTGATGGAGTATTAATGACGGTGAAGTGAACACTACCCTTGCCTTCTGGATACATTCCTGCCAAGTGCCAACTGCCGGGACTATTCCTGTAATTAGACTAGATCGAACGAGACAAACACGATTAAAGATGTGACGCACGTATTCCTGTGATTCAAGGATGCAAAGATGTCTGTATTTTTAATGTGACATATCTGAGCGTTGCGATATTAATCGCGTCATGCTTTTAAAGGAACTTGTGAAGCTTTTAAAACGAAAAAATCGCTCCATCTCTTCAGAAGAAAAGAGTGTGAGAGCTGATGACTAAACTGTATTATAATCGTTGTATAGCTTTCGTGTTTAGATATGTTATAAACGAAACATTGCCTTGGAGAAAAACTGTATATTTCAGTTATTTTATTAGTTATGAAATTGTTAATAGTATAAGATGTTTCTCGGATATCGAGTTCTGATATCCGATGGAAGAATATTTGTTCCGATGATTACTCTTTATAGTTTTTGCAAACTGTTTTGTTCAAAATGCGTTTCATGCAAATTCTCTGTGATTTGCCAGCCGTTTATTGACGTAAACGTTTCTAGAGAATGGTATCGATGAAATGCAGAGTAAATTGAAATAAAATGTTGGCAAAACACAAGATCATCGAAATCTAGACATCGATCGTAAATGGAAGAGCCGTACTTGTTGCTTTTTAAACACGATGATTTGAACTTTCTATTTCCACGAAATTTTGTACAGAGACAGAAAAGTGTCGGTGAATAAATAAATTATGAAACTGAAGTATTTATTCATAAAAGTGTTTTTATTGTTGATCATTCATATGACAGATCTTAGTTAAATGGACGCAGGTGCGTGTGTGTGTGTGTTTAATTCTGTTAGAAGTGGTATAACCTAGTCGTGGGTATAATTTTTTTTTAATCAGCATGAATATTTTGTAAGCATTAATTAAGATTGTCGACTATTTACAAATGTTGCGAACTATTCGATGAATTTTTCTCAAAGTACAACAAACTTGCTAAACAAGCGGTACCTTTAAACTTGGAATTTGTATTTTATCCTATCGTTATCATCCTATTGACGATATAATACTCCTGTATATCGTGTGGATCACATTTTCTATAGGAAAGTAAAGAACGAGATGACACGAGATAAAAGCCATGAAACTTTTATACACGCTTTCATGCAACTCATTCCTGAGTTTATAAATGAACAATTATCGTGTGTAGTTTAACTATTAGAATATTATTAATATTTTTGTAAAAGAGTACGACGAGCGTAATAAATTTTTACGATAATTAAGAAAGGTTTAGCGCTCGTGTATCTCGTTCGAAGATGTCAATTTATATATTCGTGTCTAGATATTCTTCACTATCGTCTATAGTACAAGTGACTCTTTCATGCTTATCCTGATATTCAGGATTTTGCAAGTTGCTCGAATTAGTTTTTCCACACTTAAAAGCGAACATCATTACTCCAACGAAGAAGAAACAAAAAATGATAGACATTACTGCGATCGCTGGATCGGTGTAATATTCAGACTGCTTAATAGTTGTATAAGCAAGCATTAATGGATTAGGTTCGGCCCAACTGGTCCAGGTATTGTTCCAAAGCGATGGATCTGATCTGGGATCTCCATCCAAATTACTAGGAGGTATCACAGTTAATCTGTGCCTTGTAAGAATCTTTTTAAATATGGCTAAAATCACAGGTCTTTTCTCAGCAAGATTCACCATTTCGCAAGGATCTTTTTCTATATTAAAGAGACATGGTGCTATCATTGGTTCGCAAGGGATCTGTAATAAAATTATAGATACATTTTTTAACGGTTTGCAACACAAGATGGTTATAAAAATTATAAGCTATGGTATTTTTGCCAGTGAAAATAAAAACAGAATAACGTAGAAAATTTATACGTGACATATGTAATTTCAAATAGAATCTTTCTACACTGACCTTATCTCTCTCTGCAACGTTACACTTTATCTGTGCTTTTTTTCGCATTTCGATAATGTCCTCGTTGGTAAGTATTTTCTGTCGAAAGTTGCTTTCTGAAGTAGTATCGTACACGATTCCTTTGTTTTCTTTTTTCCTTTTGTTTAGTTCCATCGCTTGTTTAGCGATAATAATACCAGAAATAGCGATACCAGTTTTGCTGTACAACACTTTGTAAGGATCGTATGGAGGGGAAACGCCCTCGGATGGGTCTCCACTTGCCCCAAGCCAGGCGATACCAGTTTCTGTCCGACCGATAATATATTTAAAATTGCCTCGTCTAATAGCAGCGTAATCAGCGAGGTCATCGATGTTGATCACTATTTCGGATCTGGGGCTGATTTTGCCCGACACCAAGGATGGCCAGAGATCGAATCCATCGATGTTTCCGAGTTGTATCCTGTCCACTCCTGAAGGTTACATGAATTTTAATAAAATAAACTTTACTGTGCGTCAATCTTATTTCCTAAACATTTCAATGGTAATTAATCTAGCATTCGTTAACGTTTTTAGTAATTTTACCGTAATATCTTGCAATATCAATATGGTAAAGCATTTCTATAGAGACGTGGACGTGAAGTGACTTATAGCAAAATCGTGATCCTTTTAATAATTTGTCTTACACTTGTGTACATTTGCATTTGTCTTGAAAATTTTGCAAGAAATGAGAATTTGATGGAACGCGAATTTCTAATACCGTAGAATGATTTTAATACTTTTAACGTTATTCTATTAACCTGCTGCAGACAAAAGCGTAGGTAGCCAATCGGACATGAACATCATTTGATTCGACACTCTGTTAGATTTTTTAATCAGGGGACTCCAGATAGCTGCGACTCCTCTCGTTCCACCTTCCCATGGACTGTTCTTTATCTGAAAAATTTTCAGAGTTTCAGGTGTTCCAGACGAACGTACAATCTATAAATTCTATGTAGAATATATTTACGCCACGAAGAGGATAATTGCTGCCTTGATTGCTCAGTATACCGTTGGTTGGGGCACCGTTGTCGCTCATGAAGACTACTATGCTATTTTCCAACATGCCGCGATTTCGTAGTGCGTCTATCACATCGCCGACGCTTTGGTCCAATTTCGATACAACGGCTGTAAGTACAGGTATAAATTATACTATTTGAACTCAGCGCGATATTAGAATACTATTTCCATGTTTTATTCCTTTGACACGCACGCAGAAACTTCGAAAGAACGTTTCATTGTTTTCGAAGGAAATTGTTTCTTTACTTAGAAAAACGTAGAATTCGATAAGGAAGTACGATAATTGGTATTTTAATTGTAGAGTGCTAAATATCTGTTTACATTACGATCACTATTTTGAATCGTTTAAAAGAACAGATCCGCGGTCTGAAGGTACGTTGTAAACGCTGTTATTTGAAAATGTTGAAAAACGATAGAGTTACTTTTACACTTTGCGATGATATTGAACAAATCATACCGTCACGGAACCAACTAGCATTATACCAATCCTACATACGTGATTCAGTAAAATAATAGAAAACGCAAAATGTCGTGCGTCTATTGTTTCCTTATAAAACGAAAGAAACTTTCGGACAACCTAATATAATTGAAATAGATAATTTGTCAAGAAAAAGGGTAACGCTTACCTGCTTGGATCCTTCTTTCCAGGTCGAGAATGTATGAAAATTTGGCGATCTCTTCGTTCGGTGCTCGTAGCAGTTCATTCTCGTTGCCTTTATGGGCAGCCAAATGAGCCAGGTATAGAAACATGGGACGTTCAGTATTGTGTTCGTTAATCAGTCGCACAGCTTCGTTTGTGAACAGATCGGTAGCGTATTTTCCTGCGGTGTCCCATGCCACTGTCAGATTTCGCCTCATATCGAAGCCCTTGTATTCTTCATATTGTGGATCCTGAGGAAATTTTTCTTATACGAAACTGATTTATATAAGTTTTATATTCTAACGTTTCATATTTAGAAAAATAAAACTTCAGAGATGACAAATTACTACGAAGTTAACTTTTAAGATATTTACTGGTTCTTGCGCGATATGTGTGTAATAATCCTCAAGACCGTTCCAATATCCAAAGTGTGAGTCAAATCCACGATAAGTCGGAGTATATTCTTTCTGGAAATATCCTAAATGCCATTTCCCCACAGCGTGTGTTTTATAGCCTATCTCCCGTAAATACTGAAACGAAGATTCGTTCGAAAAATGTATTAAGTTTTTGTCCAAGTAGTTTAATGCATTAAACTTAAATTAATGATTCGCTTAGTGTTTTGAAAATGTTTTGATGTCGGCTACAGGAATATGGAATAAAAACATATAAACATACATGACATAAAAACATATACATAATTAATATCGTAATAGTAGTAAGTAAATATCGGCAAGATGCGTACCCCTCGAAATCGCACAACATTTGTTTCAAATCTTTTTTTGTATCATCTATAGTTTTCGAGATATTTACGTATTTGCCATGATATCGATAACGCGGAGAAAATCATAGCAGATAGTCTCTTATAATTAATTTTGATAATTTAATCCAGTAATTTGATTAGAGTAAGATTTTCTTTTTACAAAAAACATACGAATACTCAATCGAAATTACGATATAATTAAACGTATTTTTACTGACGAAGTTACGAATTCTGACAATTTGGTACACTCGAGATCTGAGCAGTGCCAAGTTACTAAACTACATTTGCGAGAAAGTAACTTAGAAGAATGCTCACTACACATATATGATATAAGCTATGCTAATAGTACTAATGCAAAGTAGCTATGTAATATTTAATGTAATATAATATATTATATTATATATTTAATATAACATAGTATTTAGTAAGCTTTCTGATAAATGATATTTTATTAAAGAGATAAGAGCGAAAGAAACTCACGTTGCGTGATTTGTTCAGAAACCTACCTGTGGTAATAGTTTCTCGCTTAGAGGAAGCCCTCGTGGTTCGGTCGGGTAGAGAACAGAATGTTGCATACCCAGATGAATCGGGTTTTTTCCAGTCATCAAAGCGGATCTGCTTGGCGTGCACAATGCCGGAACGTAATGATTATTTAAGATGATGCCATTGTATGCAAGGGCGTCGATGTTCGGTGTGGGAATTTGATCGGATCCGTGAAAGCTTACGTCGTTCCATCCCTATGCAGTGATTTTAAATAAACATTTTTTAAGTAATCGAGGATACGAGTATTATTGTCTTTTATTTTCAGTACGTCTGAATGATATATTATGTGATTTATATTAAATATATATAAATATTAATACCAATAGATGAATATCAGGAATATCATCAAAGCGGCACGATGAAAATATATTGTAGGTATAGCTATATGTTTCTAACTCGATAAAAATTGATACACAAATGATAAAACAATTGATAAAACAAAGATACAAAATTCTTAATTCTTTGGTATATTTATATTTTTATTTTTAGAATATCTTTCTTCGCATCTGATTTAACGTTACTTTGTTTAATTGTAACGTTCTTCTTTACTAACACGATATATCGATTCTCTGCTGTTATTTGTACATACCATGTCATCAGCAAGAATAATGATGATATGTGGCTTTTGTTTAGTTTTCGGCGGTTGAAAGGTAACTTCCGCTTTCGGCAGCGAAAATAAAGATGAGAAGAAAATCGAGCCCACGGTTGTTACTGTCAGCTCCGAGAGAAATAGCACGATAAGGAGCTTTAGTACCAATGCGAGCTTCATCTCGAAATCAGCTGCAACAAATAAAATAAAATTTACCATTCACAGAAGTTGATTACAGATCAAATTTAAAAACTGATCCAGTCTATTAAGGTACCCATACAGTTCGTAGAACTGATTGTAAAGCAAATAGTTATAATTTGATCAGCTGTTATCACAAATATTGATTAAGTAAATTAAAAATTTGATTGAACACGAAGTGTAAAGTTTCAAAGTACAAATATCAATAAAATACTATCCCGAGATTGAGCTTCCAATATAAAAGTTAATTAGATAAGGAAATAAATTAATAATTTAACAATAGTATAATAAACAATAATAATAATTAAAGTAATTAAGTAAATTAATAATACAGTGTCTTACATGGTTGGCGATAGTAATAGTCCAATATCAGATACTTTTACGCTTAGTGTAGTACTTGTAACGAAAGTGCCCATGGCACTACTGATCCGAAAATCCCGGAGACCTGTGCTTATATACGAAATGTTAAACAAAAGAGCAATAGGTCCCTCGGTCAATTGTCTAATCCAAGAAAAGTGAAGAACGTCCTATAACCGTTATTCGCCTTACTGTATTTCAATCCATGTTCAGGTAAATTCATATATTGCTGTCCATAAATATTCGATAGTAACAGTATTTGTTGTAACAATATTTAATTAGTTGTAGTATACATATCTTTCTTTTTAATCAAATAATTAAATATTAAATATTAAATATTAAATAAATAAATAAAAAATTAACCTTCATTTGACGTATGAAACAATGTCAGTAGTTTTATGAATTTAGAAGATCGCTTCGTTATTTTATTTATACAGGAGGGACCGTAACTATTAATACAATTGGGTGTACAGTGTTTCTACGAGAAAAAATAAGGCGAAAATATTCAATAAGAGTTTATCATATGACATTTCGTTTCTGAGAAGATCCAGTTTGAAAATGTGACAATAAGTATATTTAAACTTGGCTAATCCCAGACTGAACAAGAGCAAACGATCGGTAGGAGACTAGTATAGTTCGGATAATTAAACAGTTTGAGCTTTCCAAACAATAAAATAGTTCCCAAACAGTAAAATATTCGTAAGCTTTAACAAATTTGTTATTGCAACTTAGCCCTAAAAAATCACCCTCATTGCGCTGTAACGATGCTAGGGAGCAACATAATTTCAAATATTTCTTGCCTGCGATTTCATGATTCGATTATCCTGTTAAAGAGAAGCAAATTGATAAACTAAAAGTTCGTTACTTCAAATGTCCACTTCTTTTTAAGATACTTAATTTGCAAACCTAAGAGTAGAATTATAATCTTCTTATTCATTAAAGAAGACCAAACATTATGGCGGAGTAAGTTTTGGACATTTCTCTCCATGCTACAGTTAATCATTAAAGGTAGTGAATATGCTCGTCGTGCCATAAACATCAGGATGATCAATGATTCTAAACACTTTCACTGTACGAAGCTGTCCTTCATCAATCAATGAAATTTATTACTGAGGTGTTAAAATTTCTCTCATATTTTGAGGCGACTAACGACGATAAAAATCACTCTGTCACTCGGCGATTCATCTATTAGCATTAAAATATTATATATTTGAAAATTACGTTAATTAATAACGTTCTATCTATGACACGATTTCGGCCGCGTTAAATGGAAACGCGTAAATATCTTTCAAATACGCGAGAGCGAAGGAAGAAAGTTCTTCTTACGTTCATGGTAAAGGAGAAGAATGACTGTCGTGTATCCAACTATTCGTTGTAAGCTGTACATTTTTTCCGTTTATGTCCGGGTGGCATCTTTCCGTGGAATAAAAGAGATCAGCTTCGTTCGGCTGGTCTTTGCCAACGCGAGAACCGACTGACTGGGAAACTCAAGACGCGTTGGCTTATTACCACTTTAGATTTTCCGTATGGCTAGCGGCGAGGAGCAAAGGGAGGATCTGGAGCATAACGAAAGTACTGTTCTGGGGGAGGAAAATAAAGGAGGCGAGTGCGAGAAGTCGCAGCGATGTGCCGTGTGTGTACACGTGAAAATTCAACGATACTTTAAAATCACTGAGGTTTTTGTGCATGTAAAATAATATAATATATTTTTTAATAAAATAAATGTTTTATAAGTATTGAGATAAACATAACACTAAGATAATTTTTGTTTAATAATATTCTTAAATCTATTCTGTTATTATTATTTATATGATGCAAAGACACTAGTTGAGAACGAACAACTTTTTACTTCAAGAAACTGAGGTGATATAGCTTTTGATATAGCATTTTGATTCGACCAATAATTCCCGTGGAATTATTATATTATATTAATGATATAGCGCATATTATTGGTTGGAACGGTGCCGCAGTTTGGACAAATGCGATTTGAATAATTAGATGGAAACACAAGTGAAGCTTGCAGTAGTCCGCGTCGTGATATGTAATTAAATTTTCAATCGACATGACATTCAGATTGTCATAAGCAGAATGCTGCGAAAACGTTCGCTAATTGTCGCTAATTTCTTCGATTTGTTCCGATTGTTACGTTTCGCTGTTAGTTTTACACAGAGCATTCCATCATTTCATATTTATCTATCTTTATACAGCGAAAACAAAATACTTGCATATATGAGATCGTGTCGACCGGAATATACTATATTTATATTATTACGTTACTTACTTAATAATATTTGTTATGGTTTAAAATCAGTATAAACGAAGATGATGTTTACAATGAAAGCTTCTATATATAGTTCGTTCAATTAGATATGTTTTTATTCTTTGACATCTCGTATTTCGTTTTATTATAATTTATGATTTCTTTTGCGATCTCTTGCCTGTATGAAGGCTATCTTTTTCAAAGATTTTCTACATACAGCTACGCGTGACTGCAGCTGATATAAAAAGCATATGCGCATTGTTATGGTTATTAATTTGATACTGACTTTTTGTAATTGAATGAAGATATTATTAAATGATAGAAACTTTATATGTATGCACCTATACAATGAATAAATTAATAAATGAATATTGGATTTAACGAACCACTATTTATACATTATGATAGATAAATTATGGATATACAAATATTTTTATCGTTTACTCCGTATCATACTACATATACAGGACTGCACTTAATTATTGTTGTGTAGCTCTGCTTCGATGAATGTAGTCGGTTTCTTTCAAATTAAGTAGCAAATTGATTCCGGTGTAAAAAGAAACGACGTAGTGAAACACGATTTATATTGCGAGTAAATTAACCGAAATCAAAGATGTAGCTGGATGCGCGTTAATAATGTACAGTGCGTAGAAAAAGTAATTAGCAGACGAATTAATTTGATGAAATACAAACATATATTTAAATACCTCATTCGTTTGCATTCTGAAAGCTATTTATTTCGTAGAAATTCAATTTATTTATTACAAAGTCCATCATATTGTAGTTTTGTTATTTGATATCGGTATAAATATTGGAATAGCAAGGAAAATGCTTTTATGCAATTTTCTCCCAGATTTGGTGAAATATCTTATATAATCCTTTTCGATCTTAAATCCTCGAAGAATGTTTGATTTTTATGGTATTGACAAGAATGTCGTAGGTGCGACCTATTTTATAAGATAAAACGTATTTTCTTTGTTTCTGTCATTTCTGGACTTTCTTTGCATACAAAATATCGTTGGTCTCTCTGTGCAGCCGTAGCAAATATTATCAAATCCCATAGTCTAGAAGTTTGAAGTTTTACAGCATAAATTTCTAAAACTTTGATTTGTATTATGTACTTTCGTATTCCTTATATATTTCTTAGATTTGGAATTTCGTGAAAATGAAACCAATATTTACTTTTTCTTACCATTTATTACTTATTTAAATATTAATTAAAGGACTTGTAATTTAGATTTTTTAATACAGACTATCCGAAACTTTCAAATTCTAATGTCGAATTTAAAAATTTAGACGAGAAACCAAATTTAATTTACATTTTAATTATACGTATATTGACATATATTTCAATTTCTTAATATACGGAACAAATTTTTAAGTGCATATTATCTATCTAGTATTTATCTACATATATCTACAGTTTAAATAGACAGACTTTAATAAATCTTATATCATCTTACGAATACTAATATGATATTTCAGTCAATGAAGAAGTTAATAAATATCGGTACAATTAAGAGTTTGCTAAAATTTTTCTTTATTCTATTTAAGATTAAATTTACAATTTGATTTTAGTACGACGCTCGTTCGTTGTGTGGTATCATTTAACGGTCGCGTCGCGAGCAGGAGCATTTGTATATCGTATTGTTGACTTTAGTCGACTTTCGACGATGGAGTCGCATTGGGTTGTTCTCGATCATTAGGTTACGCGCACAAACGTTAATTTGTCGCGCAACAGTTTTACTGCGTTCGCTCGCATCATTCAAAAGTCCAGTTTCTTCTTCTTGTAGATATTAAAAAAAGAATCGTCCTGCAGTCGTGTCGTCCATATTTAAAGAATGCCCTTTTCGTGCTTTCGTAAGTGAAAAAATTGTGACGCGAAAAATTGTCGCTAGTACGCTCATAGTTTTATAATCGACGCGTGTACCGGAGAGGTTAAGATGGGTGAAACGTAATATGATTTATGTGTAAACGACGTGAACGGAGTTTATGCACTGATTCGCGTAGTAAAATGCGTACATAGTACACGCGACACTACTTGATTTTCATTAGTTTTACATTTACTGCAGTAAACTCGTTTCATTCCTAATTCACGCATTTCAATTTTTCGAAACTCGATGGATATCCTATTCGTTTCTGACACTTTTTCTCTAGCATACGCATTTTTGCTTATTGTGTATACCTAAAAACGACGTTATGTCATAGGCACTTCTAGTCTTGTACTTTTACTTCCGCGAAAGGTAGAAAATAGTTTCTTACGAACGTAAAATGAAAATGGACTACATAGTTTTCTTAGACGGTAATTTATTCGAAGTGAGTGCATCAACGAAAACCAGAGTTACTGACGACGAAGCTGTTACTTTCTACGAATTATTTTACATTCCGCAAATATCTCGAGGTAATTAAAATTTGTTTGAAATTTTATTTCATTGTATCGGAACTTTTATTCTATAATTTAGTTCTATCGGATTCGATAGATTCATTGTGTAATGGTCGCTCAATGATCCGACTACATATTTCGAACGCAGCACATGTTTTAATGGCCGTTGATAAAAGTACCTATTAAAAAGTAATCGACAAAAGTAGTATAAAGTATGAATATTAATTTTATAGATGTTTTTTTGTGCACTAATAATGTATTGTGTTAGATATATAGTTAAGTATTATGGCAATAGTTACTAGATAGTAGTTAATATTTACTAGTTACTATAAACTTAGCGAATGATAATGATTATTCCATTTACTTAGTTGTTCTTCCAGTTTAAAAATAAATTTAATTCTTCATAAAGGAAAAGAAATTGTTATACACAAATATTACATTGTTGTTGGAATGTAATTTAGAGTATGTACCTAGTGCAATAAGTCATATATATTACTTTGAAAAGAATCAGATATGGAACAGTGATTAAGGAAGTAGGTAAATATAAGGTATAATTACATACTCGTTAAAAAAACAGAGGGAAAGTAGTAGTATTTTTTTTTAGTATACTTTAAAGATATGATAGAAAGTATTAAGAAATAAGAGTGATATGTAAAAGGCTTTAGACATAATATGTTTTACTCATTTACATCATACGCAATTGTATTAATCTTGAAATTATTATATATATAAGATATAAATTCACACAATAATCTTGAAGTTATAACATAAAATAATAACGAATCACTAAGATTACAATTTTCACATAATTAAAATTACAATGTTTTAAAATTGTAAAAATGTAAGTTTTATGAATTAATTTTGCTAATTATATTTTTATAATTATTGATATAATGGAATTATTTTTATACAAATATCGACGTAATATATTGAGTATATAGACTGAATATTTCTCGATTATGTTTAACCTACCACCTTGTGCACAGGAATCAGTTTAAAAGCAATCAATTATCTAGGCGAGATTTCATGTAAAATTCACATGAAACAATAATTGGAATTATTTATTTATGTTTATATTATTATTTATATTATATACATTTAATAATGTACATAAGAAGGCGAGAACTTACCTTAAAATACAATGGTACACTTTCTTGTTTGCCAGACTGAAGGAGACTGCGATTTATCTAATTCACGCTTAAGTTGCGCGTTCCGACAACCTCGAGAACAGTTTTTGTATTTCGTCCATGAACGATTGTGCCTCGAAAGGAAATAATCGAATCCACTGTGGTACTATGCACAATATGAAAAAAATTATTCTGGTTTAACGAATTTCTTAAAATAAATATCGGTGTTGCTTCTTGTGGATCGCCTTCTATTTTTTTTAAGTTTATTATATAACTTCGTGTCGTTAATATTTGTGACAAGATAGAAAAATTTATCGTATAATTAATTATTTATTCTCCCTTAGAGTTTATAATTGCATAATTATTTAAAAAAAAATCATCTTGAACATTTAAATCAATTTCATAATAGATAAGTTTGCGAGAGATTTTGCGATATTTTTAAATGAAATAAAAAAGTTTTCAAGAGTGCAATGAACAGAAAGAATAAAATTAAGCAGAGTTTGTGTACATATTTCGTGTTTATTCGATCGCCGACGTGTGATTAAAAAACGAGTAAAACACAGACGCTTCTTTTTCTATTTTCGCGTAAACTTACTAAACATATTCGCTGAATGGGCTTGCGTTCTCAGATTCTACGCTCCGTGGAATAACTTTCAATTAATTCAAACCATTTAAATTCATTTCAAACTATTAATTCGGCAGAATATGAAGTTATGAACGGATAACTGCAGCTATCTGAATAAGTTGATTCCTGTTCTTTTTCATTTAAGTCAGCCACTGTATTTGGCGATTATAATGCGAAACTCTTTCGTTTCATCTAGATTGAGAAAGTTATGAAGTTCTTAGCTACTGTGTGGTTAATACCGTCTTCTACTCAATATCGTTCTGCAAAATCATGGATTTTCAAATCGACGCTTGCTTCCAGAAATATAAATTTAGTTTGACTCTATCTCTATAGTTAAATTGAGTCGACAAATATTTCACCTAATTTCTTGCTCGCCAAGGGTTTCATACCATGAATATATACTTTAAAGCTATTTTAATGATTAGTACAATTTTTCTACAATTAAGAAATCTATATAAGTTGAACAAGAAATTAATCGATATTACTCACATGTCAAGGAAGTATTTACATACGAAGGAAATGTTTATAATTACATTGTTTCATAGCCACAAAATTTTAAATTCGACATATTTTACAGCGCTTCTGTTAAGTGCACTTAAAAAAAAATTACAAACTCCTACTTTCTTCTTACAACTGGAACGAATATGAAATCCTGAATCACGATCAATAGAATTTCAAACGGAGAACGTATCTGAATCACAATGATCGATGTTACGAATTTTTAATTTCTTCAAAATGAAATAAGAAATTCGATACTTATTATAGCTTAACTTGTTACATATCTTTAACAAAAATATAAAAATATAAGAAAATAAATATAGAGAATATAGATATATTTTATATTGTAATGTTATCTATTGTATTCGTTTCTTTGCTATCACCTAAAAAGATTTTAAAATTCTTTTCTATGGTATTATTAAGAATTCTGATTTTTAACTTGAATATATCTGTATATTTCCATAACCATGCGATTTTAAATAGATTGTATAAATTTCATAACGTAGAATTTACTTATGATCCATAACAAACATGACAATTGTTATTTATATTTTGCACCGTGTTAGTTGCCTTTAATTGCCTTTCACTTTCCAAATTCCATTGACGAAAAACATGCAAATCGCTGACAGCTGAATTGTTGGCGAAAACTCCATGTAATTCGTTACGCAAGTGCAAACCAATTTCAGGCAAAGAACATAAATCTGCACGGAACGAAGCATTTCAATGTTAGGTTAATATCTCTATTGTACCTTGACCACATAGTTATTTACGCTATTATTGTTCAACAAAGCGGTCAGTCATCAGCAGTAAAGGCGTTTTACGTGTTGGTTCTGTTTTTAATTAGTACATATAGCGTGTCATAGAAAATTGGAACAGTTTACGACGTCGAAATAATTCGAAATAAAACAACTTTTTTTAGTTGCTTAAGGAAATAGTAGTGCAACGTGATATTAACCATACGATGAGTTTGAGAATAGCGATTTAATGTAATTTATGCAGCAAAATCTTCTGTCGGAGTTTGTTTTTTCAAGCAATTTGGATTATTGCATATATATATTTTTTTATAGATTTTTTTAGATTATTGCATGCCGTGAGAAAAATAATTCTATAGCTCTTGTAATAGTTCTAAGGCTAAAGTTGGAGAGCTCAAAATTAACGACGGGGGATTATATAAAGGGACGATACAAAAATAGTATAAGCAGTAAAACCTCGCTTATCCGAACTAATATGGAAAAACAAAATTGTTCGGATAATTGAATATCACTTTTCTCATATGAAATTTCATTTATTCAAATACAGATTAAAATTAATTGGCAGTTTCTTTAAATATTTCTGGATCCCATATCTTTTTGGTTGCTGAGTCGCGTAATTCTTTCAGCATAAATAACTGCATAGAGTTATATTCTTTTTGTATTTAGAACTATCGAAACGCTTTTTCCAATGTCTCGGATGCTTCGGCGTCAGAAGATGGCGCCTCTCCATTACTAGCAGCGTTCACTGTTTCCATTTCTATGAAATCGTCTCTATCGCGATGAAAACATTTCGTTGCATTAGTACATTTAAGGTTTTCTACTGTTGCCAGGGAAATCCACGTGCTTTAGACAATATTCGATATCAAGCTTGTGCTTTTGAATGTTCTTTAATATAGTTCTTTAATTATGTTAGAACGCTATTAGTTTCATATTAAGTCCTTATAATCAGAATTCACTGAATCGAATACTAAAGGAAAGGATACATTGTGCACGAACACTAATAAAATATATACGTATTTGAAACGGAGAAAGGTATCCAGTAGTGGGAAATATATGGAATTATTAATTTAATAATTAATTATGGGAGGTATATGAATTCATCAACAAAAACGGGTAATAAGGACTGGAAAATAAAATGCAGTCTTCGTAGGAACATATTAACGTCATTAGCCGCCAATAAGTAAATTTGATTAATCGACGAAGGACTAACGGACGTTGAAAGCGATAGAAGATCGCGGATAATATAAGAGATCATGATAATTGTGTGAATTTTGAAACTCGAAATGTTTCTATGTATAATTTTATGGGAATATTGATATAATATTTCGGGTGCCGTATCTCTACGAGTCTCCTCGAATTAGGAGTCGAAAGCTTTAATCTTCGCGGAAGATTCGTACGTGACTGTCTTGAACGAGATGGCCGGCATACATTTTCGAAATGCAACAGCTGCGTCGATTTTGAGCGACACGTGCTACAGCTATGAAATATGCCCTCCTGAGAATCGTTTTGTCATGAGAATCGGACGTGTTATCTTGGTCGAATGTGGGGGATTATAGTCGGAAGACGAACAGTATAGAGGGTGTAATAAATTAAACGAAGATTTTGTGATTCTTAACGAACGAATGTCATGTACGTTTATTTCGATTATACGAATTTTTGGAAGGTGTATTTATTTTATTTTATTTACACATTTTACATATTGTTCATTCACATTACATATCATCGCTATTTTATTTACATGAGAAATAATTAAATACATGAATTTTTATTTACACGAGAATAATTTGTAATCTAGGAACCTTATGAATGTAAAATAATCCTTGTAGTTAAGAGATTATTGTTTTTGTAGTAACATTCGGGTTACGGATTTTATATACTTACATTTTTCGTTCGTTAGTTTGGCTTTTTAATAACGGTGTGTTTACTGTTAGAACTCATATGTGTGTTATATTGATGCAAAGTATTCATTTTTTAAGAATATGTATTAAATATTATATTTCGTTGAATTAAATCATATTACTACTGGGCGAATTTTTGTAAATGAAAAGTTATTATTTTAGTAGAAAGAAAATCTGAACACACCCGGTATATAATACGAAGCTGTAGCACGCGAGAGAAGTAGTAAATGAGCTGCACAAAAAGTAGAATGCATTATTTATTTAGCGATCAAGGATCGAAGATAACGATGCATGGAAAACTTCTCGGGCATCTGTCTGGGTGAAAATAAGAGTCGTGTAAAGTGGATTTTAATGCATGCTAGATTTTCATCGCGTTATCGACAATTCCGTTTCGTGATCGCGTGTTCTAAAAATCTTGTTTCTAGTTTGATTCGCACATCTCATTTGGCTAAATAAATTCACAAAATACATTGTACATGAATATATGTAGCGTAGCGTCTCGTTAAAGAATCAGAATAATTTGAAATCGACTTTCACACGAAGATCGAAATTAATTTAAATGATCCTTCTTATCTGCATTACAGCGGACTATCGTTGCTACGATAAACTGCCGATGCAATCAATTGAGAGTTCGGTCTAAGTTCGGTCTTCTTTTTCAGAAGAATTTGATAACGGAGCTGTAAAAAATTTTGCCCTTTTATCCAATTAAGTGGAGGATAAAAGAAATGTTATAAGATAAGGTGTATAAAAAAACAACGTAATTTTGTTAACTAGACCTACATTCAATAAGAGCAATATAACGCAAAATTAACGACTGTAACGAATATTTGTAAAAGATTTCTAACCCAAAACTTACTAAAATTCACAACGTGTTCTTCTATCCATTACTGTAGGTTTACTTTTCTGAGCTAATGCTCGCTCGTGGTTGTACCACTAAGCGTGTTTAGACCAAGCGAACCAATGTCTATTATTCTTCTACTTTATTAAGGTTAAAGTATAAACGAGCATTTATTTGTCGTTTGCTCGTCAAAATCGAAATCGAGAATCGAACCTTTTGCGACTCGATGACTGTTTACACTAAACGTTCTTGCTCGTTTGGTCTAAACACACCTTTAGATGGTTTCGAGCGGCGTCCAAATTAATTTCATAAGAAGTGGAAGTTCTGATACGGCTTTGTCGGTGTTCGCGAACATCGACACTCTGCTTCGTGCAGAGTTGAACAGGATTAAGAGTACGTTATAGAGACACGTACTCCTTCTGCATTACGAAACTCCTTAGTTTGCGGATCATTCGCGGCGCTAATAGTTTCTGTCCCTGTTGTCCTACGCGTTTCTAATTTTATTAAACACGCATCGAGTTAATTGTAAAAATAAGAGGGACTACGCTGTACATTTGTTACTACGGTAACAGGAACATTGATTTCATAAAATACAGTTCTAAGTTTTTAATGGAAATAAATATATCTTTTGTAAATTGGCGCAATAACAAACACAGACGAGAAAAAGAAACGCGAGATCATACAGAACATTCGAGAATGCCTGCTCGGACCTCATAAACAATAATAGATATTTGATACTTTATTTGGGTCCCGGCTCAGCAAAGCATTCCTGGAAACAAAAAAACGGACACAATAAGCAAGGGGACAACGATGGGCCATTAAACTATAGAAAAAAAAAAAAAAAACAATAGAAAACTAATCCCTTATGAAGACCTCGGATTGATTTACAATATCGAGAAAGAGGAATGAAACACGACGAAAGGAACAAAAATACGACTTGGTAAAAGACTCTTCTATCAACAAACGCGCATTCTTAACTTGAACAGAAAAGAAAAGTCGACTATGACAAGGCTCAGAATCCGACACACGAAAATCACTCACGAATACCTCCTATGAAAGACAACATCAACAATTTGCATCTTATGCAACCAAATAACATCCATATGAGATAAGGATAGCTGCTACATGCTAGATAATAATATCTTCTGTCTGAACCCAAAGACTTAAGTACAATTGAATTTAAACATCGCTTTGATATCAAAGAACCACATCATAGACGCTCTAAATTAGCTGAAAGAGATAAAGGATAAATAAGAGAAAAGATAAAGGACAACGAGCTGAAATTGTCGCTAATGGCCCGGTCGTTGCTGCGACATAAAGCAACGAAATAAAAAAGTAACAGAAAATATTTTTTCTCTTAATTATTACGAATGGGTAAAATGGAAATGTGTTGATTATTTGGTTCTGATGTTTCGGTACAAAATAAATATCTAAACTCGTGAGTTGTAGTTGTAAGGCTCGCATCGAAGATTACTTGCAAGAAAAGGTCGTGAACAGTTACGATAACCAAAAATGTTGGATACTATTAGTATTTTCTCTCTGTTTTTTATAGCTACAATCGCTCAAGTCAAAGGAGCGCGACCATCCTTCATAAGAAAAGATTAGAAACATATAATATATGATATGTAACGAATAATTACAAAAGGGTACAAGAGATCAGTATGAAAGAGTTTGAAGAAGTAGCCTCGAAGGCTCCAACTTCCAGCTGAAATTGAATTTCGTTCAGCCTTTGTTAAATGTAACCCCTGGTCGTCCCTTTTCCATTTACCCTTCGTACCAATTCATTCTGGAGACGGGAGCAGGTGGTATTGAAAAATAGATACAGCCGAAATCTTAAAGGAATCGTTAGCGGTTTCGCTCCACGTAGACAGCGCGAGGACACTGTACGTTGAAATCTCTTCAAGAAACTTTTCTCGTTTCAGTCTCTGCTTTTTCGTACCAAGCTTCAGCTTTGCAAACTCTCCGGAATTTCAACTACAGAAACCTTTACAAGCAAAAGTACAGCGATAAGGAATAACGTTTAATTTGTTTGTACTTCTGGGAAGTATTTGCATGTGCTTGAAAACTACGTTAAAGGCTGCAAGCTTCGCTCGAAATTACAAACGTTATGTTCGAACAACTCGTGGAATAATATATATATATATATATATATATATATATGTTTAGAATAGAAAATATTTAATTTATTTAGACGTGGAAGGTTTCCAAGATTATTCGATGGTCAACTTTTTTTTTAATTAGGAAAATATATTGTTTTCTGTAGGTTCCTATTAAGGATTCGGTTAATCAGATTCTTATGAGGGAAAAGATGAAACTTTTGTACTTGACATTCTCTTTTACAACCATAGTTTCCATATTTCCTCGGCACTGGAGTTCACAATGTGTTTGGAATAAATTAAATATTCAAACCCTTGAAAGTAGTAAATATTCTTGTTTGTATTGTAAAATTTGGACAGTTGTACCGTTAGGAATCGATTTTCTCTAATTATACAGCGAAGTAAAGTAATTTACAACGTGCGATAGATTTTTATTCGGATGATGATGTAATCGGTACGAAAAGAGTATTTTTTAGAAGGGATAATATTGAATACATTATACGTGAGAATTCATTTTACGGCATCTTTCTATGCGTGGTAAGATTGTTTTCTGGAATTCTGCCAAGATCAAGACTCTCGAACGATAATCGACTTCAAGAACTTGAAAGGATTCTGTCTCATCCGCAGTGACGTTTTCCATCGTGTCTCCGTTAAGGTAGTTCGCAATTTCCGGATCTTCCGGGAAGAACATCTTCGGATGGAGAAATCATCAGAACCTCGTCGATTGAGCAGGAAATAATGAGAAAATTACTTTACGCGTTTATTAAGTCTCGATGCTTGAACGAGGACTAAAACGGAAGAATAGCTTTTCTGACGTAGAATGTACGCTTATTATTTAAGAAACTTAAGAATTACATTTGATGGATAATTCAATTGAATGAGATGTCATAAAGATTGTCGGTTTATTAAATCTTTTTTACATAAAAACGCCTATGTTGCGTATTTATTCTCAACAATATTTTAACGAAATGAATAGTTTTGTCGTGTGTCTCGTAGTTATTAAACTATTTTGACATATGCGTAGAATAAGTGAAATATAAGTCGATAATTCGAGATCGAAATCTGAATTTACGAGTGGCGTGATAAATTTGGCGCACAACGAAGACGGCTTTAAAAAAGAATCTTAAGAAAGTTCTGTTGCTCGGTTATAAGCGAAAGCATAGGCAGAACAGAAGACAAAGGATCAGGTGTCAAGGACGATATCGAGAACCCTTGAAAGCGTTCGCGATCAATCGTCACTGGTTTATCTCCATTTCGCTAGACTGCATTCTTGACTTACGATCGAGGCTGTGCCAGCAGATCGATGAACATCTGCGAGATAAACAGCGGAAACCGGGAGAAATATGAACGAAAAATCGAGAGAAGTTTGAGAACCAACTGACATATTTTTCGATCTGAGATCTTTTACATAGCTGTTCGGAAGTATGAAGGCGCGATTAAATTTATTTCAAAAAATTAGAAGCCAATGGGAATAAAGTAGAATTTTGAAAATAGTAGATTATTCGGTGATAGACGAACTTTTCTACGGACGAGATAATTATCTTCGAGAGATACGTATACTTCAAAAGATATATCGATCAATTCCATAAATGGAAAAGTAAAAGCGACGATATTATATACGCCGTTTTTAAATGGTCGAGTAAAGGGAGTAGGTTTAGGTACATTTTATTTTATTACCTTATTATACTATTCTTCGTTTTATACCTTCTTTTTACATTATTCTATTTTATTTATTATATCGTAACATTATATAAGTGCGCAAATAAGTGAGCAATCGATTAATAATTATAATTATTGGAAGCTTAGCAGCTAATTGTAACGCTAACTCTGACTAATAAGTAATTAACAAAAAATACCTAAGTACTTGAATATAACTGAAGTATCAAGAATTACTAACTAATAAAGTAAGAACAAAAACAACCAGACAGGCAAGATCTAAAGCGATATAAGAAATCGTTGCTGTGTGTTTAAGTAAGAGCTATGCATGCTAAAGGCATGTAATATTATATGCGGCTGAAGCAGCTAAAATAACCGTACAATGTACGACGATGTTCAACTCGCAGTAGTTCATAACAACGTAAATTTTTGGATGGAACATCAAGTATAAATTTCTCTATAATGTCAGGACCGATTATTAGATCAGATGTACAGGCTGATTTATTTTGATTTTTCTTCTACCTTGACCAAAGTAGAGAGAGTTGAACAGTGTATAGGATGTTTTAAAAAATGTGGACAAGAATTTGAGTATATAAGTTGCGCCGTTCAGGAGTCACGTTGCTCAACTCCATAAGTTGGAAAGTAAAAGAAAGTGACGATATATCGCAAACATTATTTTCGAAACTTGCAATTCGTTATTATTCGTATTATCTCCTTCTAACAAACGAATTCATGGCGGCGAATAATTAACGTTTTTTTCAGAATCGGACACCGATCGTGTATTTATGCAATACAATTGAAAAATTGACAAAGAACGGGGTTGATCAGTGACACCCTTCTTTCTTTTTTTTTTTTTTTATAATTTATAAACTTGTAATAATTCTTTTTGCCCCTTAACGTTTATCCCTTCAAGGTTGCTTCCGTATTCGATATTGACAGACCGTGCTGTTCAAAATTCCATTATACCGTTAGTCGAAACGTACGATTCCGGTCTCAAGGTGTTTCTCGTGGCAGAACTTACTCGCGAAAGTAATTTCGGTATATCCGAAAGTCGTGAAGTCAATTCGATAGGAAACTTTTGACGCAAAGCGCCGGTGTATCACATTATTCACGGGAAACTTTAAAGCGGAATATTGATTAAAAACGACGCATTATAATACGAATTTCAGTTTAAAGAATATACCAAAGAGAAGAACACAAGTTTCAAGTAATTAAACGACAGGTGAAAGATATTCGCGCTTTCTCCAACTTCCCACATTCTTCTTTCTGAATCTTCGTTATCCCCGTTGGAAATGATTCTTTCGTTGATTCGCTTTTATCTTCGTTACGCTAATTACTTGTTCGCTAAGGTGAAGACATTTTGCGGTATTTTATTCGAAAGCCTGAAAAGCGAAACTCACCGAGATGGTTTTTTCCTGCGCTGTGTTGCGACGAATGTTCACAAATTCATTTCGCCAGACGATGAGGCGACCCCGAATTGAGGGTTCTCAGGAAAGTAGAAGACTTTCGTGAGCATCGTGGGCCAAGCAAACATGGAATATTGCAAATGAAACTCGGCTCCGTGCCTATTCGTATCTACCCTTTTCTTGCCTCGTGTGCGAGGCAAGTTTTGACTTCCTATTTCAAATTCTTTCCTTTTCTGTTTGATGATTCTTTGCTCACTTATCGCTTTTCAATTTTTCATACAGCCGAAAAAATATAATTTCCATTGGTACAATTTCCGCGAAAAGACATAAAATTGAAATCAGGTATGCAGCGTCCAAATAAAAAGTGAACGACAGTTTCGTGTGTCTATAAAATTAATTTGTTTGTCGAGTATACAACGCTACTGTTCAAATATCGGACCTCCAAATACTTTGAGTACACAAGTTTTCGTGCTCGTTGATTGTGTTTGTACATGTTAATTGCTCGAACAATCGTTAAACGATGACAGACTACGTCACGATTGTTCTTCCCGATCCTTCCAACATAAACAGTTCAACACGCTAGAACGAATTAACAATGTACAGGGCAATATGTGTACGCGTTGCAATCGAATATCAAAATATCAAATTTCAAATGTATCTTTTTTATTTTGAAATTAACGTACGTAAATTGCTCGCGATAAAGCGAAATCTAAATACGTTCTATCGAGTTTTAACTTTGAGCCAGAAGCTGATAAATCTGAATAATTTTTATATTCGCATACACCTTTGTTCTGCAGTGAAATATTTTTTCATCGTATTCTACACTTCATTTTCGCAGATCTTGAATTTTCATAGTCGCATAAAATTAGCATTAAGTGCTAATACTTGGTGCTGATTGATCAGTATCTATGTAAATGTTGCGATACAACGATGTGCAAATACTTTTTGCGACCATTGTATGTCGACAGCAATCATTCCAATTATGACTAGAAGAGTTGAGAAAATTGTTGGAGTCCCTCTTGACAGATTACGGTAAATCGAGGTATAAGTTTATCCTCGATTGTTAGAAGCTCGTTAAAGCTCCGTATCGATCGGACCAACTACTTTTTCTGCCGAACAATACAACGGAAAAAGAATAGAAAGGGGAAGAATTTGATGTTCGGCTGACCAATTCTGCTTCTCTTAATCTTCAAGAATGTACCTGCAGTTGAATATCTTGACAGTGTATTATTTTCTGTAATTTCGCTGGAAATCTCGGATCGATGGGATTACAAAAGAAGGACGAAAAAGCGCAAGATACGTCGCTTTTTTCTCCGTATCTCGGGCACTGAGCTTTCTACAGCGGAGATTTAGTGCATCTCGGGAGAATACTCTGAGGCAAAATCGAACGTTTTCGAAGAAGAATTTTAGAACGCGGGACGGTGTCTTTGCTCATCTTTTTTGCACGATGCTTAAGTGGAAGGATCGAATTCAAATATTTGATGTCACATGTATGTAAGTTAAGATATGTTAGCACGGCGATGAAACGCATAGACGTTGAATTTATGAATTAAAAATACGTTGGAAATCTGTTATATCGCTATATCATGGGAGTATTTGTAGAGAAAAAGGAAAAGTTTTCGTATCGCAGCGCTGCTTCGTAACGAATCCAGCTACTTGTAATAAACAGTAACCAAGTAACGGATAATTACAATTAACAACAGTATTTACGATTATAACAATAACGATCTATGTCTATTATTATGATACGCAAGTATCTAAATGCTTTACCTTTTTCAACGAAGTAGCAGGCGTTAAAAAATAAAGAAATACGTGATATCAGAAACTAACAAAGGTAATGAAAAGAATCGATACGAAAATTAATAATAATTGGAACGATTCATAAAGACTGTAAATATAAAAACAAAAATGGTACGATCATTAGCT
This sequence comes from Bombus confusus, assembly GCA_014737475.1. Taxonomy (NCBI): domain Eukaryota; kingdom Metazoa; phylum Arthropoda; class Insecta; order Hymenoptera; family Apidae; genus Bombus; species Bombus confusus. The sequence continues at coordinate 160,033 of JACXIV010000103.1, forward strand.
CTTCTCTTATAAAGGCTTGATCTCCTTTTCCAGAGGAAATCTTCCTGAAGATTGTTCTTGACTTCCGTTTCAGATTGCCAGTGTATAATTTAACTTTCTCAGAAAAAAAAGAAAACAAGCCGGCTTCCCGTTATGAGATCTTAAAAGCGCCTAAAACTTCTGTTTCTTTTTCTTTGCGCTTTTTTTGCAGAAAATCAGCAATGCCCGTAACAAGTAGATGTACGTCCGACTTGTAGAGATGAAAAGAGAAGGAAATAGGAAAAAGAAGGACGATGAAGAGAGATAGTGTGAGCTGGACGCGAGCTTGCTCGACTGAAGCCTCTTTACCTAAGAACTTTCGCAGAGTACTTTCGATGCTTTTCCACGATCTCGAGTATATCCCACCTTCCGTTCAACATTCTGCCGCTTCTGGATCGAGTACTGATTAATTTCATTCGAGACACCGACGTTTTACCTCGTTTCGTGGAATACAAATGAAGAAGCTGTTCGTAGAGATCATTTCGAAATGTCAAAGTAAACTTTTCCTTCTCTTTTCTTACATGCGTGAATATCTGTTTGCTCGTGATGAAATAACGTTCCGTGTTTGGGACGCGAGCGCGTATATACAGTGGCGGACAAAAGAAAGCTTGAACTACGTACTTGCGTATAATAATTTTGTACTAAATATTCGTTACCACGTTGATAACGCTCGCTTATTCTAGACACATCGATTCGCACATTTATTACGTTCACTCACAATGTAAACGTTCTTATCAATCACGAGCCTGTTTTCTACAATCGTGGCGTTCTTTCTACCACTTATCCCTTGAATTTACCTTTCGCGCTCCGCTGTATAATTCAAATTTAGTTGAAAATTTAATCCGCATACTCGACGCACCGATCATCGACTCGTCCAACTGACATAAAACCGTCGCCCGGTTCGTCCAAATACTACTATTACCCCAACTCAAGACAATAATACCTCGACTCATCGTACCGTCGATATCCAATTAAAATGAATAATTACGCAATTATTAATTTCTATAAATATCTGACTGATCTATACAAGCACGCGTTCGCCACATAATACCAGTGGAACCTATCAAAACCAATCTATCTGCTCCGCTCTCTTCCCTAGCCGCGTCCTTCAAATAGCTTCCATTCTCCCCCAAACCCTGCTCCCCGTCTCTTTCGCCCAACAAAGACTTGGTAAATTTCATCGTTGAAACGGTTCGATTGTCTTAAAGAGAGTCGTTCTGGTCGGTGGCGCGGTATAAAAAGGGCAGGATATCCTTTTATGATTCCTCGGGAATTTCCGGGTTCATTCTACCGTCGATGAAAATCAACGGGCTTGGCGTTAGCGTGTATACAGGTTAAGAGGGAAATTCTTTCCTTGAGGTTCCGCGGTTGCAACGCCGAATATAGGTTATCGAGGGTATAAGGCGAAAAGAGGGTATCTGCGTCGGAGGTCGAAGTCAAAGTGTAGGTAGGCTGGCAGAGGAAGCGAGACAGACACAAAGGGGCGAAGGTGGGACAAAGAAGATTCCTGAATATCGCTGACGATGCCATCTTGGAGCACCCTTCATGCGGAGTTTCTCCGTTTAACTCGCTGTTTCCCCGGCATCCTTCTTTCCCATCATCCATCTTTTATCGTGCTTTCACGGGCCGGCTCGATCTCCGGATATCTGGAAAGAACACGCGGCTGATCCGAAAACGTGGTGACGAGAGCCTGTACACGTCCCATACGTAGGCGCGCTGCCTACGAAATACCTTTCACCTTTACGATCACATCTGGCGACGTTATCCGATTTAATACACGCTCGACGAGCATCGAGCTCAAAGGATTCGTCGAAGTTGGAAGTCGTTTCGGCTATTTCCTCTTCCTTACTAATCTTTCTCTTGATATCGAAGGTGGTTCGGGTGAAGCCCGCATCAATTCCTAATGCGTTTTAATTGTTCTTCGCGGTGTGTCGTTTATCGTAATCTTTTTTTGTTGAATCGTCCTTAATGTTTCATTCCTTCTTGAGATATATCGTTTATCCGCTGTCGTAATCTTTTTTTGTCTAATCGTCCTTAATGTTTGATTAGTCTTTTTTCGTTGAATTGTGATTCCTTTGTGATATCCTTTGTGTGTATCGTTTATCTTAATTTTTTGCTTCGCTTCAATCTTATAGATTCTATGTAAGAATTTTTATATTACGCGAAGAAATAGCAGCTATACAATAAGCCTTCTTTCACACGGCGATACACATGTGCGACACGTGTATGATGGATACCGATTATACATCGCTTTCATAATAGCTTCCATAATATCATACACGTATCGCGATATGTGTATCGGCATGTGAAAGAGGCCTAACGCTATCGCGTACTCAGAGAGTCCGTACAATTTTGAGAATAGGTATTTTATGAAGCTTCTTCGTAATTATAAATTTTTTTTCAAATTTCTGCATACGTAATACGCACACGTAGTATGTATACGTATAAAGTATGCCATAGAATACGTAAATAAAAATATTCCTCCTATTGGAATCGAGAAAAGGTTTTTAAATCGTTAATCTCGACATTATTCTCGAAGTAATATATTAATGTGTGACGCGTTAATGTATATCCGTTATGAAGATTTGCTTTAGTCTCTTTATATTTCGTACTAATACGGTGCGCTTAGACTAACAATAAGCGAACGTTGCTCGCTCCTCTTCCCTTTTAGCAGCATTTGATAAAAGTTAACGAAAGTGTAAACAAGTATTCGTTCGACGTTTGACGATTGCTCGCCGAATCGGAAATCGAACACTCGAATGCTGTAAGGATACTCCAAGGACGTTTGTTCGATTCTTTCAGATATTATAATCTGTATGAACGTTTCCTCGCGTTTACTGTGAAGGAGTAGAGCGTTCTTAGAACACTGTACATACTTATATATTTACATATGTACCTATGTGGTATCTATATCGTCAATATATCGCTGATGATACAAGCAGGCCCCTATAATCCATCAAGCAGCGCCAACAAGAACAGTAAAAAAAATGTATAAAACGTGTTATCAAAGAAATGGTTTTTCGCGAGAACCTGCAGATGTTCCTCAGCGATCCCTTCGAAATCGTAAATGAATCTTACAGGCATTCCTCTGACCGATAAGGGGAAGATAGTTCTGCCATTTAGTACCCAGTCAGGATCAATCTGAATCCTAAAGTGGTACACCGATACGGATAGGTGTGACACACAATTTACTTTTTTCTGTACATGTAGTTGCATCGTAAAATTCTAAATTTAAATTAGATCGTATGCTTTTTGATATAGTAAAAAAAAAAATACTATTTACATCAAAATACCCAAATAAGAATTGAAAGAAGATTCAAATAGGATATCTTTTCTGGAACATCTGCTATCAATTTTTTTTATATGTATAATAAATAAATAAATAAATATATATATATATATATATATGCATGTAAATATATGAATAAAACATTTGTACAAATTTTTCAACATAGTTAGGTGCATAAATTATCTGGTGAAAACAATTGTGTTTAAAGAGCGGAACGTGTTTTCATTAGAAAATTATGCAATATTAAACATTCGTACCTGTAAACCAAATGTGGATATCACAAAGATTATCACAAGAATCGAAAACAGCGATAAATTTAATTTCCAACAATTTGCACAGAAGAGAAGACACGTATTATATTCATTTCCCTTTCTATGTTGTAAAAACTAACTATCTATATAAACCAAGTGCAAACGTGTTCGTATTGTATCATATATATAATGATACTATAATAATTATTATATATTTGTTATTAATATATATATTATCATACGTTAAGAGAGTTTAGGTTATAATATACATACTGTATACTTATATTATACATATATAGAAGAGTAGGATTAGTTTCATGAATTTCGTGTGCCAAATGAGCTGAAGCCAAGTGTAAGAAGCGTGTAAGTATGCGTGAGTTTCAGAAAATATTGTAAAAGCAAGTTCATCTTCGGGCTGTGAATACGGAGTTAGATAAAATAAAAAATAAAATAGCAACTATCGTAAATGAATAAATAAAAAGTTATTAAACGCTGCCGATATGACGAACGGAAAAATATATCGTCTGGAAAGTAAAATCGTAACACTGGAAGTGATTCTTTCGGAGAAACGTCGAGAACTCGGCAAAGTCTGAAAATTACGCTTCGCGATTTTGCGGTGAAATCTGCCATTAAGTTGCCGTCGTAACGATGAAAATACCGAGGAAAAAAATTGAGATCGTTGCCTGTATTTCTTCAGAAACGATCGCGGCTGCAATCAGGGAGGGTGGGGGAAAGACGCGAGATCGATTTCCGGATTAAATTACCAATTCCTTGAGATCTCACTGGTACTTCGATGGAGAAAAAGGCTACGTAAATAGTAGTAATCACTAGCAACCTCGATTCGAGAAATATGGTTCCCTAGCTCCTCCATTAATAAGACGATAACGAGGCTTTAAATCGATGCGATGTCCGCGTTCCTTTATACTTCGTAGTGTTACTAGCGGAAATAATATTATCGGCGAAGCCATGATATGCTTATAAAAATTATTTTGTCTTAATCGTATCTAGATCTTTTATACGAACGATAATTATCAGATTATCGCGTGGTATGTATCTTCGTGGGATGCTTGTGAAGCATACTAGTGAAGTATACTAAATCCTAAGAGATACTTGGCAATTTACAAAGCGAATTAATCGATTTCCTGGCTGACATTTTTTCAGAATTTTATTCTTAGTCGCAATTATTAAGAAAGGATTAAGTAATATAATGTAAGAAGAAATAAAATCACCATATAATATAGGAATTAAGAATTCGATGTGAAAATATAATACAGCGTAAGAAGCTAGGAATAAGAGCGCAACATCTTCCTTCTAATAGGCTATGTTCTTAAAGTACAAATAAATCAGTATTATTATCGTTACAATAGTTAGTCATGTTTGGCATTTTCAAACAGAAAGAATATTATAATCATTACGACGAGAAGCGATTGAAATTTTGTCTTTTCCGTCTTATTCGGCAACAAAATGATTCGATTCGATTTAACAAAGCTTTTCCTCTATCTTTTCAAGTTCAAGCCCTCTGCTAAATACTAGCATCGAAATACTCAAAATTATAAATTAAAACCAAGATTTATAACGTTTTCGTAATACGCTATACATAGTAACGACGCGTTTCAATCAATAGCGAAACGTGCCTCATTCTCGAAAAACGTCGTCCACTTCAGACATTATCGAAGAATCGATTGGAAATTTTGCTTAATGCGCATAGCGGTACCGCTCAATCTTGGAAATGTTTTTTTATATTTCGTGCTGCGATCTTCCTTCCGGCGAGGTTTGTCGGATTTTAATAACTTCCGTTCACGGGTTTGGTATCGATAATCCCATTGTCGAGTGGATATCGAGAAAACTCCACCGTTGAATGGAGTACCGTAGAACCGCAGGAGACTGCTAATGCACTGTCAACAATGGATCTCTCACCAGGAAATCTCTCTCTCTCTCACACACTCTCTGTTGCAATGAATTCGAGCTCTGTTGACTTCAACTACTTCACAAATACTTCGCAAACGCCACGATGCCTGCACGAACTGTAATTAATTCTTATAAAATTTAACCTATATTTCTATCGTACTATATTATTGTATTACAGTAGAACCTCGCTTTAAACGCACCTCGTTTGTACAAACAAATTCAGACCCAACCTTAGAAATACGAACTCCTAAGGGACCTCTATTATCCGAACTATTCAGTTATCCGAACTGCCTTGTCCCCCGAATTGTTCGGATAAACGAGGTTCTACTGTTTATTATTAATCAAAACTATATTTCTTTTTCATTTCTTTTCTTTCGTACATATATATTATACGTATACGTCGTATTGGACAATGCAATTCTATCTCTGTTAAGAACGCAGGATATTATTTATTTATTTTACAGATATTTTCTGCTCGTATTATCGATCAATTAAAATATAGGATAAAATTGTGAATTATAGGGAACTTCTTCTTCCGCAATATGATTTCAAGCAATTGAATATAGGAGAAAATGCAAGGAGTGATATCAGCACGCTAGCTTTAAACTTAGCACGTGCGTACCATTCCTCAAATTTCGGTCGATATTCAACTTTGCAACTTTGAAAAGTATTTCTTCGATGAGCGAGACGAGGAGATTCCTTTAGAGTGGTAGATCCAAGTATACCGCATATGTACGAGGTGTATCGAAAGTTGTAATATAACCGCGAAACAGGTCACACGAAAGTATAAGACATTTTCGTTCGTTCGAAATAACGTAACGTCTGGCCAAAAAAATGATGTATCGTCTAAGCAATCGTTGTTAAAAGAAAAATCTTAAACGAATATAAACGTTTAATTTCTGATCTATCGTCTAACGTCAAATTACCTTTTAGCATCTAGTCCGATCACATACAGAAAAAACATCTGCTGACGATAATGCTTCCATTTAAAACATTTCAGGTCTCGTGCTTTAACAAGATGGAAAATCCTGAAAGAAGAGGAAGAAGGGAGAAACAGAGGCCATCGATAGATCATCGATCTGATCAATTTTGGGAAACTGGTGGGGGATCGGGGAACCAGAGGTACATACACAGCGAAAGAGTAAGAGGGAAAGCGCAGGGTGGCAAACGCGGAGTCGCCACCCCTCGTCAGCTGTCCTGTACGAGGCAGCCAGTACGCGTCGTGGCTTCGCCACGTGCTTCTCGTCTCTTTGCAAAGTTCGCGTTCACCATCGTCCACGATGTTTTCATATTTGACCGTGATCTTGTTGTGTTGACTCGCCGATCGAATCGAACCGCGATTTCACGGGTTCTCCGCGATGCGATCGATTCGGGGCATCTCGATCCGTCGTGACCATCAGTCGTACATACTGTTCCGAAGACAATGTGACGCTTATCTTCGATACGAGATTATCATGGAGATTCATGGAGAATTTCATTGAGCGCAATAACAGGTGAGTTTGTGAAAAATATCGTTCTTTTAATATGCAGTTTACCAACAAACTTAGCTTCAGTTTCGTTTCGAAGCAAAGTCAAGATCGACGTTTATATATGAAATTTCAGTTGAAACGAATCAGCAGTTTTATCTTGAAAAAGAAAAGAAAGGGAAGAGAAATGAGGTTTTTAATAATCGAAAATCTTACTCGTTCAATTATTGTATGATATTCGTTGCTGTTTGCGTATTTTGAATTGTTTATCGCAGTTCTTCGAGCATTTTTTGTATCTCGACGACTCACTTTTTACTTTATCTTGACAATAAATTTTGTGAATGGTACGACGCACAATCAGAATCGTTTGATCTTCGGTGAGAATTTTTAACACTCTCCTTGTACCTTGCTCGTGGGTATAATTTTTGGTTCGACGACGTAACACTAGTTTCTATTGAAATTTAGTTTGAAAATGAATTTTTCTTTTTTTCTTTTTTGCAATGAATTTGTTCTTTCTTCGTGTGTTTAACATCTGCGATTCGTTACCGAGAAAAAAGATCAGGGTGCAAGTCGGAGACAAATGAAACTGAGACGTGTAATAATGATAATTATTTACTGGCGCGAGATAAAATAATTGGATGATAAAAGCAAATGTTACATCGTGCTTTACCAAGAATTTCAATTATAAGAAGCAAAAGCAAGTTGTTTTAATTGGAAGTAAGTTAGGCAGTTATTTGTTTTAAAATATGATTTTATAAACTGAAGGTGGAATATTAATTATATGGACGGCGTACAAATTGAAATTCGAAATGCATCTTTTTGAAGAAGCACGTACAGAGAACAAATATTTATTTTAGTATTGTGCTAATTTTCTACACGTCAAAATAACAATTAATCGTTTAACATTATTCTCGAATTGCAGAAGACGCAATGTCAAATTATTCTTGCCACTTTAAGAATTTAAGAATTCAAGTCTAAAAATGACGATAAAAAACTTCACTTTCTTAAGAATAAAATCACGAAAGTGCAATAAAAAGTTCTTAAAAATCGTCGGTTTATCTAAAAATTAGGCATCTTTATCCGCGGTAGCAAAGATTATGCTTCGCCCTCTTCTTCGGCAAAGTTGTTCGCCACTTTCATGAAGAATACTTCAAAAGGTCGAAAAGTGTATTTTCATAACAGCGAGTGCAAAAAAAGTTTGAAGCGTGTCTTAATTCGCTAAGCTTAGGAACATTTCGAAAGTTGAGATAAGCTATACTTTCACTTCATCTTCTACTTCGTCGTTATGGTCAACACGTTCGGCAAAGTTACTGGTTTGACAACTTTGCTCCAGTTGAATTAGAAAAAACTTGCAATATTGGTAATTATTTACCGATGCGAAATAGAATAATTGGATTTTATCAAAATGATGTTGCAACAACAAAACTCGTTGAAAAAGATTGACTCATTCATTGGTTTTTTCATTGAATTCCAAGCAAAAGGTAAATTAGAGAAACAAACGAAGAGCTGACTATACATATGTACAAGCATATGATATTCGTAAAAACAAATAGAAAATTTCACGTTAACGTAAACTTTATAAAACTGATGCTTAATACGTGATCTTAGTAAAGTTATAATTAATGGTAAATATAACGTAATAAATACGAGTCATATCTGGTAAATATAAATCTACAATTCATTTTTCGAAGAAATACGTTCCTTAGCTTTTCACATCCGAGTTTAGTAAAAGATGGGAAAGATATCGCGCCGGAGGAGAAATTATTTCTTGGGATGGACCTTCTTTCAAGAAATTCGTTTAAGGATCTTTTCGTACGACATCGTATAAACTTACACTTGATGCTCGTAAATTGGTTTCACATGCTATGGAACGTTAGTTATTCAACGAATCGTACTTTTATTATGTACACGCGCGCCGGTAACGCTTGAAGAGAAAATGTGACAAGAAGTACGAGGAGGTAAGCTGTTTCTTTACGGTGAAAAGAAGCTTGTAGGTAGAACGATATCTAAATGAGACTTAATAGAGATGATCTTTGCTAGATGAATGAGAGAGTTGGTATATTATCCTTGCAAAGCGAAATAATTGCGTTAATGAACATTTATAGGAGTCGTTTTTACATGGGAAATTTGTAGCTTTCGCTGCGAAATTCGAAGAAGTTAATGTGTTTCTTTTCAGGAGAAACAATCTATCTTTTTATGTCGAAAAATTAAATTAACATAATATACTTATTATTGTAATTTATTATATTTTTTGTAATTCAGTGCTGTATATATTTAGCAATTTAATTTGCACGAAGGAAGACTTTATACATTTTTGCCATACATGGAAGGTTATCTTTATCGATTAAGGAAATACTTTAAATAACAAGATTATTTAAAAAACAAATTTTGAAAGAAATTATCTCTTTATCTGAATGAAATAGATGAAAAGATCGACCGAATAAAATATATTGCGACGCATTTTCCGTATAAAAACGTCATTCGTGAAATCTTTCCTTGGAGACATTTCTCGAAGAAACTTCCTTGCAGGAAAAAAAATCATTAAAATAAGATCACGAATTCATACAAGTTATATTTCTCGAAGAATGTTTACTCGAATAAAATTAAAAATATTGCATTGATACACGATAATAAGAAAAAGAAATATCACGTAGTTTAAAATTTTAGTTTATTAAATTGAAATTCAAACATATCACCGATCGTAATTTGTATGGAAAATAACTAAAGTTATACTAAAAAAAAATAAAGATATTCAATTAAAAATTCAATTAGATATCGATAATATTCAATTAGAAATTTAATTGGATATCGATAATATTCAACAAAAAAATTATATGTGGGAAATAAATTAAGTACTTGAAGAATTATCATAGTATTACATCATTATTACCATTAATTATAAAATTGCTAATACTAATATCGATTCATATTAATTCCTATTATACCGTACAACGTCGAATCACATTTTCAATCGTTCAGTTCAATCAAACAGTTTTCATCGTCGAATCGATAATTATGTTGTTCATCACCACCCACAAGCTTTTCAATCGTTTGTTCTGCCGATCTTTTCAGTAAACTCGATGATTGTCAATACGCGAAGCATATACAATGTATCGGCAATCTGATTTCGCGGGAACGAAACGAAGTTATTCCCAGGATGATTAGAAATTTTCGTCATAAAAGTTTGCCTCTCTCGCTGAAAAATCTTTTCTATATTTTAAACAATTAAAGAAAAATAAATGAAGCATCGCGACCGAAGCAAATCTCCAACACCTCGAGGCTGACCCTGTTGTTAGAAGGAAAACATGCTTAAAAAACAACCATCAAAACCAACCACGGCAAAAAATATGGAAAATTAGAAATGCGAATTTCATATAAAGATATTCTGTTGTCAATTGTTACAACGACCAACTTATTTTCCAAGAAAATTTCAAAATAGCTTACAAAAATGCTAAATAGAAACATAAAAAAATATGGAATATAAAAAATCGCTGCGGAAAGAAATCGCGAACACCGTAAGACTATTCTTCGAAGGAAAACGCGTTGCAAGATATATTCTGCTATCAATTGTTGCGATGACCGGACACGGCTTTGGTTATTGGGACAAAATGAGTAGGAGGGCGTGTGATGCCTTGACTGCAAGCTTATGCCTTAAGACGCAGATTACGTTGTACGTGGTGGTCCAAAGTGCAGCGTACGCGTGGTTCTCGAGATATTAACAAAATTCTATTAGTACTATGTACATTATATTCTGCCTGTGCATACATGTATGCGACTACGTACAGAAACGCAGCCGACGCGATAGTCGCTTCGCTCGCCGGTCGTCGAACTATTTATAATTTATAGTTTGTACGTAGGTATAGGATTATATAGGTTTACGTCATCCTTTGCTTTCCGACCGTGACGTTTAGGTGGCCTGTTACGAGCGAAGCGACTATCGCCTCGACCGCATGCAGTCACGTATGTATATCTAGGCAAGATGCAATGTAGTGATACTAATATATTTTTCTCGATACAATCTCGTGAACTGTGAGTTCCTTGCGTTTCGGACCACCATCGTTGCAATTCTCGAGGAATTATCAAGGTATCGCACGTCCTCCTAATCGTTGTCCCAATGAGTAAAACGAAAGCCAACGATCGACTGATCGCTGTAAAAGTGTGAAAGTATCTTCGAAAAATATGAAATAGCGAAAAAAAAATATAGAAAATAAGAAATTGCTACGAAAGGAAATCTCGGATACCGCGAGGCTCTTTTTCGAAGAACCTTCGCTTTCGAACGCTTTATTCTCGTCCGGAAAAACCGTCTCACAGTTACGGAATCGTGTAGCGACTATCGCGAAAACACAAAAGCCAGCGGAGTGGTCGCGATAAAGTCCTGGCACCCTTGAAAAGTGAGAAGAGAGTCAGTATCATTATTTACCCGGGACGTTTTCACGGCGAGAGACCTTGTCGACGACGGCAGATTTCGTTTCCTCGAGAATCGTGTGCCGACCGAATATCGCGACCCCTGTGTTCACGGGGGTGCGATGTAATTTCTCGTTGACCCATCTGTGATGTTTTGCTCGATATTAGCAGGCTCTCGACGTTAAAGCCGGCCATTTAGAATGGAAACGGCAGCCGTACAATTTCGCGCAACCGTGGTGTTATTTTGTAACAAACGGTTCGTAATAACATCACTCGAGATTGCGAGGTTCAACGAAGTCGATGTTTCGTTTGCATCGTAGTCGAGGCTCTTGATTCCGTTGTAACATAGTTAGAAATTGCGACGAGATTGTAGTTTACGTATTACCTTATAACTCTGTTTGGTTTCTTTTCGTTTTCACCTTTCGATTATAAGCTTCGCATATTTTCGAGTCGCATCTATCGCCAATTGCGAGCCATTCATTGGCGAAACTCACGCGATTCTATGATTTTCTTTTATTATTTCTTTTATTATTGCACTGTTAATATATATAAAATAATAATTAATATATAAAATAAATTTAGAAGTGGTGTGAGGATCGCGGACTCCAAGAAATTTGACACGAAATTAGATCGCTCGTACTGTTATTTTTGTGCTGGGACTCTAAATTACATGTATACTTTGAACAAACACATACATACGCAAATCGAAGTTAAGGAGATTTTTATTAGCCATTCAGTAAAACTTCGTGTTTAGTTCAAAAGAAACTACTTCTGGTGTTTTTAGCTGATACAGTCGTTGATATAAAGTACAAAGCGAAAGCTTAATGCACCTGTTACTTTCTTGCCCTTTAATGCGCGCGTTAATCTCTCGGGAGAATTTCTCGAAGATAAACATCTTACATACGATCAAGATTCATAAACTTTTCTTTTCATAAACGATTCTTCGTGAACTTTCATTTGTTTCTTCGCGTTTCTTTATGGGCGATTTGAAACTTTTCACAGCCACTGTGTTTGTAGATATGTACTTGATGTGTCTGGTCGTAATTATTCGTAACAAATCGTAGCGCGGATTATGTAGATTCAAGTGAAAGTTTATAAGCATCAATCGAATGGTAACATTAACGAACGTCGATAACTGTACTAATTGTAACGACGTAATTTGTAACACTAAAATTAGGTTGTATTCATTCCCAATGAGTCATAAAATTCTCTCTTTCTGTCCACGTTACATTTTCTCTATCTTGACCATTCTTATATTTTATTTTCTTGCCTAATATTTTTGCTATCCATTGCTGGTTAATTTTTTTTTTTGTTATTATATTTTTAAGGTGGAACTGACTTTAAGTCAATAAATAAATAGTGATATTCAGAACGGATTTCTTATTTAATTTATAAATATTTCACAACTTTCATAAACGCAATTCGCGGTAGAATTGAGCATCGTAGAACGCTATCGAAGGATGACATCGTGAGAAAGACTCGAAAGAACGAATTCAGAGCGACGATGGTAACAACGTGCGTGGAAACGTGACAAATAAATACTGACAGTTCGGTACCAATATGGTTCGTGATATCACTTTAACGACGACGATAAATCTAATCGCGTGAAAGCCTCGATACCGTAAATATATAGGATGCTTCGGTAAATACTTAGTATGTATCTTGATATTGCCTGAGCTAGATAAATTTGCACTAGAAAAAGTACGCGATAGAAAGGCGACCATTGTATGACAAAGAATTTTTTCAAACTATGTCCATCGTTTTTGTCTTTAGAAGGATACCATTCCATCTTCTGATATTCTTATAATAATTACTAGTATCTTCCGAACAACTATGAAAACTTTTTATTATACCCAGTTTTCATACGTCATGAGACTCTTTGATTATATAGTATTAATAAATAGAATATAACAGAATGTGTTAATACGTGTAATACATAAAATGTTAAAATAATAAAACACGGGCTGGTGTCGTTATTCGTAAAAGAAGGTTTTCTGAAAAAACGCGTCGAAATCATTTCTACGCAGTGCGCCAGTAATTAGTAATGTGAGTTTATACACAGCCATTTAGTTGCTTCTAGTTAGTAGTTATAGACACCAATCGAAGATTTCTTGCAGACGACACCGTAAGTGGAAAAATTTAAAAATTGTTGTGTAATGTCTTACACGCCAATGGGAATACCGTAGAATAGAATTTAATAGCAATTTTCACTTGCAAATAATTACTAATAGCGTTGAAAGATGACATCGCCGGTACGTCCAACATTGTCTCCGTGTAAAACAACGTTGTAAGTGCAATTATGCGATAAATATGCTCGAACACATGGTCACTAAATATCACCAATCCTACAACAATTCTTACTCGGAACATTATAAAATGCACTTTCGTAAGAAAAATAAAACGAACATCTCGAGTATTTGAAATATATGATTAATTATATTTATTTTATTAAATAAATGTAAATTTTTGTGTTTTATACAAGTTATTTAGAGACAAAGAGGATTAAGATGTGGCACATACAGGCTTTTCTACAAATGCGATTCTTTTTCTGCTGAATTTCAACTGTATTAGTGAAAAAAAAATAGAGAGCTTTTTGTTTGGATTATTGTACACTTAAGGTTTTATAATAATCAAAACGATTCAACTTGCGAAGATAATGTTAAGTCAGTGAAGTATTTTCTCGCTCGTAAAAAGTTTTATGTTTGGCACTTACAGTGTTGTCTACAAGAAATCTTCGATCGTTTATTCAAAAATAATAATAGTACAGGATTATATAGGTAAATGAAATTATTGGCAATTTTTCTGTTTAGTTTCAATGTGACCGATTCTTTATTGTAAAAAAGAGATTATTATAAACAAGCAAGGTATTATTTTTGATATTAAAAGGTTTAAAAACCTGCCAGAACATCACAACTTTATAATCACTTTGTTTCTTGTAAAGGCTTTTTATTAACTGAATTATGACTCTGAGTGGCCAATAAAGTTACGAGGGCAGTCTATAAAAGCGAATGAAACCGTTAGAGATTCTGACAAAGTTTTCCGACATGTGAAGAGCACATTTAGATGCGGTGAGATTTATCGTTGAAATGAAATTTCTTACGACGACTCGCGTTATGCTACCGAAGCTATACCAAAAATCTTAAGTGCGTCTAGTTCGAAATAATTATGTTAAAAATATATATAGCAAAAAAAGATAATATAGCAGTTATTTACGTAATTATCTTACGAACGAAATTTCTATGGACCAATAAAAATCTTTATACGAATCAGTAAACTGTCGAAACGAACCCGTAGAAAAGTAAAATATTATTGTTCAATATTAAAATATTATTATAAAAACGAAAAATCCCTAAAAATAAATAAATATGAATAATGTAGGCAAATATAGTAAAAAAAACGTAGGAAATATAGCAAAAGATAGTAAATACAAAAATAGTAAATCTTTAACAAATAATATATATTAAAGCTTCCATAAGGATATACGATTTTTAAATTCGTAGACTGCGTATATTCCAATACTTTAGCTCTCTGCACGTGATGGACGTATACCTGCTTGTGATTATAAACCAGGAGTAATATCAGCTAACACAACAAATGTTATACGTGTACACTTCATTCGCAGATTTTATATTTTATGCTTATATATTATGAAACAGTCTGTATGTTCTCGAACAACAGTTTCGCGTGATAATAAGAGAGAAGATAGAATTTGTGTACATATACGGGAATTTTAGCATGGACAGCTGGTTGAATTGGTCTAGTCAAAGCAAAGACACGAGATTTCGAAATTGCATTGTTTGGTTCGTTTTTAAGAGCGAGTGGTATTATACGAGTTGGTTAAAAAATTTTCCTTCTTTGACCTATATTCCCACGTTGGAGATTAAAGTGTCATAATGGAAAGTTTGTATAATATGCGAATCATTATGATAAGAGATTTGAGAAGCCTGTTCGAATAACATTTGTTGGCGCTCGTACAATTAAAAGTAATTGAAGTTTCAAAGCTTTGTACGTACAGATTTGCTTCGTTTGTAGTACAAAAAAAATATGCGTGGATTAGTTTGTCTATGAATTTGTGCGTAAAAAATGTGTGAATTAGATTATTTGTAAATTTTGTAATTTTATAAATCTGCTTATGGGGAAAGAGAATCGTGAGCATATTTTCTGCTTCAACTTATAATTTAATCGGCTGAAAAATTGCAGAAAGAAATGGAGTGACTCGAGTAAATTACTGATGAATAATGGGAATAATATTACGCAATTTGCATCATCCAAGTTACTTTTGATATACTTTACAATTTTTAGTTTACTTAAGCTAACATCTATTTGCCATATAGTTTTCTTTATTTATTTATTATATTTTAGTATATAGGCTACAGTGAAATAAGTTCTGTGATAATTTAATCGCGCGTAATATCGTTTAATTTCAACCGATTAATAATCCTCGTACAACCGTTTTATTTGAGCTATATCGATTAGTTTTAGATTTGTAACACAGTTGCAAATAAATGCAAATCAAAGCATTAGCCATTACTAACGATGACAAGGAAATACATTATTCATTATATTTCTGTTGATCCAAACTTTGATTAATATACCGGATCAAAATTGAAACCTTCCCAATATATTATTATTTATCGATCTCATTACGTAGTTATCGAAAATCTGGCTGACAGTGATTCGAGTAATTTTTCACGAAAATATTAATTTAACGTACAATACGCAAAACTCTGTAATATAATTGATACGAATAACATAATATTCGACGAAATATTATGTAATAAAATAATAAAATACGAATAATAGTAATCGATCAACAAAGTGTCGCGATAATATTGAGATTTAATACACAGAAAAAGATTCTGCACGACGTTATTAATTATTAATAGCTCTTAATAGATAAATCAAGTCTGCTTTGAAACATGCTCGAGCGAAGATTACACGTGTCTCGTCTAACGACGCTTTGAAAAACTAACGAGATGCGATCTGTATAGGAGAAAAAGAATGTGCTGGAAACCGTACGACCTCGTATCGAAGGGAACTTCCGCAGTAAGAAAAGCGCCATTGGCTAAACCGATAAACACCAGAAAGCTTTAGCCATGCGACTACGTTGAAAAATGTTTTGCTTCGAGGCTTCTCTACTGCTCCTGAGTTAGGAATATCCTTTTGATGATACAATCCATGTCGTGGATAAGGGTTCCCTTTTTTGATGTAAAATCTCAGTGATACATCGTGGCAACCGTGAAATAAAGTACCACGGCAGTGAAAGATTGCATGGGTGACGAATGATTAAGACCTGTGAATAAATGTTTACGCTGAAATATCGTTCGCGAGCGAAGGCTGGTTCGAAGAACGTACTTGTACGGGGAATTATCATGCACAGCACCGCGTAAAACTTTGATTACACGTGGCCAGAATGTGTATTGTCTGTGCGAGATTTAGAGGCAGAGTGCAGATCTTTATGCAAATTCGTATTTTCGAGAATATAGTTAAAAAAGTGGAGTCTCGGTAAAAAAAATTCTTTCACCTACGTCTGATGTTGTATTTTTTTTTTTTTTTAAATTCATTTCTGTGTAATTTCGCACTTTCAAATTTTTTATACACGCATAAAAATCCGTAGCCTATTTATAAGAACTCGATACGATCGAATCAAGAGAACGCGCGAATCAAAAGGATCGTATTATGTTAAATAGATCGTATCTAGTTAAGTATACGAGAGTCGTGAAATAGAGAGTAGTGGCATGTTACAACTTGAAAAAATTATACCACATTTGGAAGCTATATATAATGCTTGTAAAAACATGATCGATAACGTTACCCTTATCCAGAGTGGTTTATTAAAATGATACATGTAATTTTCCGGACACGATTCTACAAAGCTTTACAAAAAGAACGGATCACTATAAAAAATTTTGCATAATGCTAATGTAAGACGCGAAAGTCGTGACAGATAATCCTAGTTGTCTGACATAATTTCACACAATTTCACAACGTGCTACCACTTCCGCTGTTATTAGGCTCTTCGTTTTTCCCTCCTTCCGGATGTACTTCGCCGTTTCTTTCCTCGTTGCCATTCAATTTACTTGCTTCGTTGTCGTGGTTGGAATATTTCACGTTTAGCTGCTGCGATTGTTGTTTTTGAGGGCTGCGATGCCGCGATATCGATCTCCTATATTGTTTCCCAAATCCGTCTTGTCTGGATTCTGGACACGCCGAGTTTATCCTCCTCGCTACAAAATAATTTATATAACTCTTTTCGCGTAATCGTATCAGAATTTATATAACACCTGTTGACAAAATAAGTCGGGGCAAAAGAGAGAACAAAATCTCCGTCATTTGTCGCCGCGGCATTTTGTTGCAACAAAAAAGACGGGATCTTTGTCATTTGTCATTTACAGCTGCCCTTATGCCACAAATTGAATCAAGTATTATAGTCGCCAGCTTTCTAACAATGAGCTCAATGAGACACAATAGGCGAGCAGAGGTTTAATTTCGCCAAGCTCTGAAAAATGAGCGTCTAAATGTAGAGAAAGTCTACGCGAGACAAATTGTTCTTTTTCCCTAAAGAAGAGGCCCTACAAGCTGTAAACTTGGAGGCTTTAAAAAATGCAGAAAGCAACGACACAACAGGGACCGAAGGGAAGAGACATTCAGCCAGATATCGATATTTAGATAAAAATGATAAAAGTCGGTTAAAATGAAATCAATGAAATAAATGAATATATAGAGAAGCTAGAAAGAGCGTTGTTATTGTAACTCGAGGTAAAGTGTTATTTATTCGAGGACTTTGTTATTAAACGTATCGTTCAACAACGGAAGATTGCTTATTGTTCATTTCACTTCAATTAACCATCAACTTGATATCGAAGATATAGAAGGTACGAATCTCCAGCGAACGTGATACGCGTACATAAAAATTCAATTTTGTAAGTAAAGCTGTACCCCGTCGACTGGAAGAAGATCGAAGGTTTCGTTTTATCTATATTATTTTTTTATCACTTTTTACGTAAGATCGAAACTTTTATACCCGTTTTTAGACGCTTACACTGTATATCCATAAAGAGGAGCGATACAACGAGGAATTAGTAAAAGCATCTGGGAGATTTTGCTTTGAGTGCACTTAAGTAGCCTGCAAGTAAAAATATCGCGGTTTCGATTTTTCTCCCTTTTACTCGGTTTCTTTTATTCGAAAAGTCCTTTGTCTTCGGAGGAGCACAATATCGAGATGAACTCTTATCAGAATATAAGATAACTCTCGTTAAAATATAAACAGCAAATAGCGGAAATAGCAAGTAGCAGATAATGAAAATATAAATTACATAAATTTTACTAATCACGTTTAATTGCCAATTATTCAGACACCGGTAATTTCATGCATCGTGTTTCACGATCTAATAACTCGCAAATTGCGTAACATTCCATAAGATTAATCTTTTACTTATAGTCGGTTTACTCTAGTTTTATTTACTTTTCTTATATTGTTGCCGCGACTCGGCCAAAGTGTCTGGGTATTTGTAAGTGGCATTGTATGTAGTTTTTACCTTTGGTCTTTCTATCCTCGTAGTCGCTACAGTCCGACAAATCGTTGTAGTTACTTGGATCCCTTCGCTTCGTCTTGGTTCTTTTACGATTAGGCGAACCCGACGTGTTTCCGATATCTGCTTCAAGCCTGCTGTTCGAGATCTTGTGTCGCGCTGACCGAACACTTTCTCCCTTTTCTTTGTACTTGAGCTTTCGTAGCTCTCCGATGTGCTTTGGCTCGTCGCGTTTCCTGGATCCGCTGTGACGTTTTCGTCTTCTCTGACTATCGCTGCGTCTTCGTCTTTTCTCGCCGCGCGATCTCCTGCGTTTCTCCCTTAAATTAATTAATTAATTTCCATCGTTATATTATTCGTTCCTTATTATATTCGGTATATATTAGATTCTTAAACTTAATGCCGCGTAGACAAGCCGAGCCGTTGATGGTTCGAGTAAAACTGCTGCTTTGAAAATTCCTCCGAGCAAACGCTCTATTTCGATGGGAAAAGGTCAAGTACTTAAGGTAAGGAACAATTGTATGATGTTACAAAGATGTTGACAAGTATTTCAAGTTTTTTTCCAAATCCTGCAGCGCTGTGGTAATTAAGCTCGGGCGCTTAAACGATCCAGTATAGCGACAGAACGCGAAAAGATACGTTTGCCTATGAACGTTTGAGACGAAACGCAATATGAGTCAGTGGAAATAGCTATTTTCTGATAGAGTGGAATACTTTTATTTCTGTGACGTTTGAAAATGGTAAAAATCATTTCTTATAAAAATGCAGAATATACTTTTCCGTGAGAATGAGAAGCACGCGTTTGTGCGAATTCTTTGAAACGTGCGCACAGTGGCTTTAAGATCCATAAAATCTTGTGTAAAAATAGAGGATATTCTTATCTGCAAGAATATGCGTAAGTCTTATAAAAGAAATAGAGGATGTTCTTTCCATCTGAACAAGGGATACATATTTGATGTGTTCCATGGAAAACACCTTTTTTAAATCTGTAGAATTTCTTATAAAAATAGCGAATGTCGTCTTCCGTAGGGCTGAAGGATATATACCTCTACGTGGTCTTTGAAATACAATTTTTTTTAAATCTATAAACCTTTCTATAGAAATGGAAGATGCCTTTTCCTGTAAGAACGGCGGATATATATTTATACGTGTTCGTTGGAATGCAGTGATTTTAAAGCTGCAGCCGCATTACAGAAATATGACATTTCGGGTAATGCGAAAATTTTATGCAGCAACGGATAGATTAGAAATAGATTAATCGATTTTAAACTGGTGCAACGTTTTTCGGAATGAAAGTATCGGGATATTGACAGAACAATTATCGAACTGTGTTTCTTTTTTATCTTTCCATTTTCTCTCAGCAAAGTAGTTGCTCTTTCTATTTCATCTGATCAAAGTGTTTTCGTTGCCTAATTCTTTTATTATTAACGTTACAGTATTGTATTTCAACGAAATCACGGAAAATTATTCAGGCTCGCGTTAAAAGCGCCTTTCCTACCGATATCGTTATAACGAATTACAGTTTTAACCACCGCACTGTGCGGAAAACACAGTTCCGCAAGTAGTTGGCAAACATTTAATCTAGAATTTCCAAAGACTCTATGAGCAGTTCGAAAGCAATTATACATTTCGGTATCTAACATCTATAAATTCAGAAGTCAGGAACTTATGATTTAACACTTTACTCTGACAATTAAATCCATATAATGTTATTACCAATGTTATTACTAATCCGTATAGTATTAAAAATTTGTCGAACTATATCAACCTCGTTGCGTTATTAATCGACCGCATTTACTTGAGTTTCTGTTTTAGGTAGAGTTTTAAAAAACCGCTCAAAATTCTTCGATACCCTTCCAAGTTTCTGGAAGATCGTCAAATAGTTTTTTATCGCTACGCGTTTCCTTGATCCTTCTTAAATGAAGCAAAATTTAAAGAAAATATGGGGAAGATGTGAACTGACTTAAAATTACTAGGAATTAATCTAAACGTTAATGCTAGTCTAAGGTTTAATTTATTTACTCGAGATATTGATCGTCTCATCCTGACATTTTTCAATTTTCTATGCAAATACGCAAATATATAGAATATACATATTTTTGAGATTTCCTATGGAATATAAATATTTTTAAGATTGTAGAGATTAATTGCTCAAATTAATTGCTTGTAGCAAAGGTATAAATGCTCAGGGATCGTGTCAATTTAACGATTACCTACGTAAAGGGAGAAGATGGCACTCTCCTCCACGTGACGTCTGCGTTTAACGTCGTTTTAGGAAGACGAGAATTTGCGTAACCGTATTATCCGACTGATATTGATTGGACCCTAGTCTCGCTAGTCACAGAGAATCATAGAAAGTTATAATGAAACGCGATTGAGCATGCTATTAAAGTACAGAGGACAAAAGTTCTGGCTATCCAAGATACCTTCTCTCGCGTGCTTTAAGAAATAGACGTGTTAAATAACAATTGAAAGATAATAATAGAAGTTAACGGAGATTACGTTCGTCCATTTGAGTTAGATTGCGAGAATCTTTGAAAACATGCATTTTTCTTAACACAACCGAAAAGTTGCACCTAAATGCTGACATGTTCCACTCTCTAAGTATTATAGCGAATGCTCTATTTTGCACACGTTATACGTAGTTCTGTATTTTGTGCTATTTTTGCACGTTTCATTTCCAATAAACGCACGAATGCTCGCAATTTCATTGTGATATATCGATTCTCGAAATATATAATATAGCGGTGTTTAGCGCGATAAAAACTTAAAAACGCGAAGATTCTGCGTTCAAGCGTACGTGGTAATTAATCGATCGTTAAGTAATTAACCTATTTTCCTCTTCGTCGTCGGATTGATTTCTCGAAGACGTTTGCTGCGTGTCGGATATGTTCGTCCCGTCGGCTGATTTCTGTTCGTTGTTCTCCTTCACGGACTGCTTAATCGGAGCTGGATTTAACGTGAACACTGCCTTGTAACGACCACTTCTGTGCCGCAACAATCCGGCATTCACCGCGTGCTTCAGAGCCCGATGAACCTGAAAGCTTTTCTCATAAGAAACGGCAAATGGGAAGCTTGCGGGAAACGCCACGTGCGTTTTCGTGTTTTATAATTGAGAAACTGACACGACAAAAATAATGGAAATACGAAAAATTTGTAATCCAAGTCCTATTTCAAGGCGTCTATGTAAATACCAGAGGTCTCAAAATTCTCAGCGTACATAAAAAATATGCTCCTGTTACGATACACCGTTTTCATGGCGTACGTAATTTCCATGCTATTCCTAAAGATAATAAATTTTACGCTATTTCTGGAACTACGAATATTGGCGAGCTCTTTATCTCCAGATTCTTTAATTTTTGAATTATACGATAGATTAAAAAGCTTCTTCTAAACTGATAGCGAGACTTTCAATGTTAATACTACCAGTGATATTAAAATAGCAAATATATGTAGCAGTATTACATATAATAAATACTAAATATTATATATATATATATATATATATTTATATGTATTATGAATATAACAAATGTATTATTGCAATG
This sequence comes from Bombus confusus, assembly GCA_014737475.1. Lineage (NCBI taxonomy): Eukaryota > Metazoa > Arthropoda > Insecta > Hymenoptera > Apidae > Bombus > Bombus confusus. The sequence continues at coordinate 182,449 of JACXIV010000103.1, forward strand.
TTTTTTAATATGTAATTTAGATTTATATCGCGATGATTCCATAAAAAGGTAGCCAGTGTCGTTAATTAATTTGTACAGTGTGCGCAAATTCGCATATTGTTATTACAAATCGACCAGAGTGCCCGTATACTTATCAGCGAAATTTAGTGAGGCAAGAAACAGTAAAAATTGTGACTAATCGTAATGTTGGTAATTTCCTTATTTGTAATTTGTATTTCTATTTGAAATTATTCTGAAATTATATAATTTATCAGCAGAATGTTGTCGAATGTTAAATACTCGGTTAAATACCACTAATATAACATCAAGAGAAGTAGGAGCAAACACTGTCTGCTCGAATGTGTAATCGCTGGTAGTTGCGGCATTAAGGGAAATGCTGGAAAATGCTCCTTCTTCCACGAAGGATGGAAGCTTCGAGGAGTCTGATGGATCGTCAAAGACGTTCGAAGATTCTTAGAGCGCTTCGAATTGTTTGACAACCATCTACAGCATCATTGTGAAAATCTTGTAAATTCGCGGAACCAGTCCCTCAGAGATCGTTCGCTTTTCTATCACGCGTAATTTCGAGGAATTTCTAATTTTTCATTTTCTTCGAGAGAAAATTTTCGCCAGCACTAAAGATTAAGAATAGAAATCGAACCGTACATAAAACTGAAGATGAGCTTCGAGGATTAAGATACTGCAAATACTGAAATACTAAAAGTATTTGTACGACGAATAGAAAATTTCGATCGTTAAAACTCGAAGAAATCGCGCCTCTTCGATTCTTAAGTTCTTAATTATTTGGAGCAACATCCTTCAGAATTTACTTGCGCGTAGGAGAAACAAATAATTTCATAATCGAAATCCACGTATGTTTAAATTTTCAAATTTGACTATTATGTAAAATAAGAGATACACCGATAAGCACGTTAAAAATTTTCCAAATCGTTTGAAACCTAAAGCAATGGGAAGAATTCGCCTTTCGTTACGGTACCGTTCTTTAACCGAGAAATAGCATTGTCCCCTCGTCTGATTTGCATCATGAATATACGATGAAACCTTGAAAAGTCAAATTACGCTTTAAGATTGCGAAAATTAATATTGGAATAACCAGGAAGAAGCGAGAGAAACGCGAGGAAATGGTATGATTTTCAATTGACAATGTCGAATCACTAGGAATTGTAGGAAATTAATTTACGTTCACCCCTCTGTCACCTGCATCGTCAAGTTCCTCGGGGCGCTCTTGGAAGTTTGTCGAAGGAAGTCGAGGACATCTCGAGCGGTGGATCCTTTCCCCTCGCATAGATGCACCACGGCATCGAGTACGCGATTCATTAGTCGTGGATTCGACGCATACACCATGGTTGATTCGCTTCCAACTTCCTGTAACTATGCTGCATGGATATATGCAATAATATGTATATTATATATATAAGATATATATATAATACAATTATATAAATTATCATATATATAAGATGTACATATATGTATATTATATATATATATACACATTACATATATATATTATATATGTACATCTTATATATATGATAATTTATATAATAATAATTTATATATATATATATATATGTATATAATATATAATCATAATAGGTTATACCAAAAGTTTATTTCGTTTTATAAGGAAATAGTAGATGCACATTTTGTTTTATATTATTTTTTTGAATTATGCATGATCCATTTAGTAGCACAAAAGAGATTATACAAATACAAATTTTAGTACTACAAAATGGACCATACATAATTCAATAAAATAATATAAAACAAAACGTGCATCTACTATTTCCTTATGAAACGAAAGAATCTTTTGGAACAACATGTTATATATAATAGATATATTATAGTATAGTATACATATATAGTACGCGTAACATGTGATGTAATAAATAATAATTAATAATATTAATAAATAAGACTGATTAATTATATGCTGTAATATAATACATAAATATAAATATAGTAATACACAGGGTGTTCACCGTATGAAAAAATAGTTCATACAAAAAGTGAATGGCTTCTAAGTCGGCATAATTTGGTGCAATTATGTTTTTTGTAGATGGATAGCCAGGTAGAGATCATATGAAGGGAAAAATAACGCAAACATAAGAATACCGCTTCGCGTCTTTTTTTGTCTTTCGTACGTTACGTTTGACAAATTAAAGTTAAAATATCTGCTGAACTAAAATAGCTTTTCGACATGAATAGGTTAACACATTGTTGTAGGGAATATCGAGACGGGTCGATTACTGTGTTTAAAACTACATAATTCCATTTACAAAAAACGTACGTCACCTTCATATGATCTCTACCAGGTCATCCACAAAGAGACTAAATACTCCAGATTACAATTGATAATTTTCCAGTAATTTGCATGAGTTTTTATAACCGAGCACCCTGTATAAAGTATCTGTACAGTACGCACCCTGTATAATAATAACAGTGGTATAAAGTACGATAAAAATAGATAATAACGGAATAAATAGTGGACTTTGAAAATAATTACTAACTTTATCGTTATTACAGTTTATTTTTAATGGAGCAGTGTTCTTCTATATCAAATTGACGAATTGATGATTCAGATAATTTACTAATATCACTCACAAGTCTAATTATAAAAATGATGGAAAATGTCGAATTTATTAATTTACGTAATAAGTATTCATGCTAAATATTTTAGTATTATGTATTGCCATAACTACGTGCACGGTAACGATTATAGAAAGAGACGATTGTCTTTATGATAAATGAGAATATAATTTAAAAGAAAGTAGATAGTATGATGCGACTTTTACCTCCTGAAGATTTCAATCTTAAGAGAACGTAGGTATTCGAATCATAATATTGCCGAAATGAATCGATGGTATAATTATGCAAATTGGAATTTCTCCAAACCACAAATTTAATTAGAACATATCGAATTTTACTCGGATCAACAGCGAACTGACGCGTAATGCAACGCGTTGCTGGGCACTTTTATTGTCATTTTTTAATCTCGATTCTGCGACCAAACGTTGCTAATTTCAATAGGTACGTTTGAATGTGTCATTTTAATAGAAATTGTATCATTTCATCGAAAATACCGAAATCATAAAACAATATTACAACTTGACATAGATTTGTTTTCTTTCCAGAAATAGTGGAGTTTCCTTGTGTAAAAAAATATAGAGAAAATTAAATTGTATTTTCTGAATATCTTCTAATTAATGCTAAAAAGTTTATTACAATTACGCGACGACTGTGTCATAAGATGAACGTTATATATATTTTATAACGATATAATGATCATAATCTGTTCTATACAGAAACACAAATTTATTATTTAAAGACTATATGTATGAATACAATGTGTAAGATGTTCACATTGTGAATAATAGTGTAATTACATTACTGTGATTATTCTATTTAACAAATATACAACCGTTAATTTATAATTTGTAATTTACCAGTTTACTATTGTAATAATAATAATTTGTTAATTACCGAATTATTATGTACAATTTGGTGTAGTTTCGATCTATAATGTATTTACTATTATTTGCTACTTCACTACTTTCGCATATAAGCTGTCCCTCTCAAACACAAATTTTTTAATACAATAATGATCTAACGTCAAACTTGTGCTTATCTTTACACAGTTATCTCAGCTATCTTCTTTCATGTACAACGTCGTATCGAGAACATTGTCACGTACTTCTTTATCACACACAGCCTCCCTCATAAGTATCAGTACACTCGATAGTTTGCTATCAGAGCAAAATACACGACAAAAATGTAGAAATCTACTTGCAACATCTATATAAAAGAATAACGAATCGATATAATTAAATAATAAATTTTTATTTTGATCTAAATCTGCATTGAAAGAAATTGCAATAAGAGAAATCTGCTAAAAATCGAATGGAAATCTAGAATCTGATATGTAAAATCGTTTACGACATATATGAAATCAAATAATACACCAAATAGAATAGACAAACTAATAATACATTTGTATAGGATACGGTGAAAAATTATTAAACCGAACTCTGAACGATATCTTTTACTCCGCAAAGAAAGAAGTTCGGTGGTGTGGAATCTAGAGAACGAGGTGATTTACGAGAAGCGTTACCCTGGTAGATTTATCACAATCGTTGCATTCTGCTATTCTATGTGACACTGTAATGACTTCGTCTATATCATTTTCACGCGAATCTAGTTTCTCATTTTCTTCTATTACTGCATGCAGCAAAAGTTTGCCATGTGCTCTCTTCGGTGTTTTCTTGGTTTCTTCTACTGTGCTACCATATTGCTGCTGTCTTTTAAACTTAATTTTTTATGGATTCTAATTACATTTTCGTTCGTCGTTATATCTGCGATTAGCAGAAATCCTACAGAAACAAGTGTGTAAACACCTAGTATGTTTTGTAACTTTGTATTGTAACAGAACATTTCACTAACAAAACGTTCGTATAATGGAACATTCAACTAATAGAACGTTCGTATAACAGAAAGTTCAACTAACAGAACGTTCATATAGTAGAACGTTTAACAATCAAAACGTTCGTATAATAATAGAACGTTCAACTAACAGAACTAATCTCTATATAATAGAACGTTCATAAAACAGAAGGTTCAGCTAACAGAACGTTCATATAGTAGTACGTTCAACTAGCAGAATGTTCACATAATAAAACATTGTAGTAATAAAAAAGTTCAACTAACAGTACGTTCACATAACATAACCTCCATGTAATAGAATGTTTAATGAACAAAACGTTCGTATAATGGAACATTCAACTAACAGAACGATCATAAAACAGAAGGTTCAGCTAACAGAAAATTCACATAGTAGAACGTTCAACTAGCAGAATGTTCACACAATAAAACGTTCTAGTAGTAAAAAAACTCAACTAACAGAACTTCCACGTAACAGAACGTGCATATAACGTAACGTGCAAATAGTAGAACGTTAAACTAAAAGAATGTTTATATAACGAAACATTCACGCAACGGGTGTTCATATAACGATGGATCTACTTGCATTCTAGAATTTTGGAAAATGGCTAGGACGAAAGGTCGAACGAGGAGCGACCTGATTATCGACGAATGTCGCGGTGAGCTAAATTGCAAGTCAAACGCACCCTCGGAAGTACCTTCCCCCAGTGTTGCTTTCGCACTCGCGTGTGTACTCTCGTAGGACGACGTGTTTACCAGTCGAGGGCATGTTTACTGGAGTTTGCGGCCTGTTCGTTTTCCAACGTGAACACCATCGCAAAGACCGTTTTCAACCGTTTTGTATTCTCCGTTGACTAGAGCTCCAGCCGAGTTCCAACGGTGAAAACGATGTCCACGATGACCACAAAGGAAGAACGGATGAATTAATTCGCTAATTCGATTCCTTTCTGCATCCGTCTATTGGCTGCACCCGCACGTCCGTCCTTTGGACCGCGGTTACAGAATAGTATTAATTATCGCCGATCAACCCCGTAATTGAAACGTTCTCCACCGGACGTGAATGCACGTACTCAAGCGTGATACGGAATCATTGTTCGATGCACAACTTGAACGGCGAATCTCATTGATCGAAGAAAATACGACGATTTAAGGTTCTTTAAGCAAATTGCGTGTCGTCGAAGGATTTAGAGAGGACCAGGAGATGATTGTTTCGTTGTAAAATACCTAGCGTATTGTTGTACGTTTGTCCAAGGTTTCTCGTTTAAGATATTTATTTCAGAAGGACAAACGATCATTCAAGGTGAGATACACTTATCGATTACAATTAGTTATCGCGTAGTTATAGGTAGGATCGAAAATTGTAAATAATGGATTATTAGTGGAAATAATTAGTAACATAAGATTTCAATCTTTTCCCGATCAATTTGCATTACGGAATTTTGCCTTCTAACATTACGAATTGTAAAACGAAATTCCAATGATTTGCTTCCTGTATGATCGACTTCGTAAATAAAACTTTCAATGTTTATGGTCTTCTTAAAATTAGTATTAAATTATGATTCAGTGTATGTATTTCGATCGTTCTATAGCAAAGTTATTACAATCAAGAACTTTGATTCGTTATCGTTGATAACCCTTTGGTTCATTTTATACTGTATTCCCGAAGCTGAATTTTTTAAATCATTAAAAAGATGATTTTTTTTCAGTTCTCCCCAGAGAGATCCTTCCGTCGTTAAAATATCATTCATCGAGGATTTAACGAACTTCCGCCATGAATTTGCCTCTTTTTTTCTTCTCTCTTTTTCTCGTCGCCTGCGCCATTTGCCGCGTAATAAAATCGGAATAATTTTGAATTTTATTTTCACTCGTCGATGAGTGAATCGCCATCAACGTCGTACTCGACGAAGTTTCGCCATTGACGTTCTACCCCGAATAACCGTTCGAATGGATCGCGTGGACACTCGAAGCGGATTCGATTCAACTGTCCGCTAGCAAAAATTGTTCCTCTCTAATTCGAGCAATTCTCTGTAAAACTGTTTGAAAGCATAACGCCGTCCCATATAAATATTCGTATATCATAAACCATTGGGTTATTACACAAATTGTGTCGCTATATTAAAAAGATATGAATTATTATGGACAATGTGTTTGGAGGGAAACGAATGATTAAACAGATAGATTGGTAGTATTACAGGGAAAAAAGATCTTTTGTTCTTTATTTAGATGTAAAATGGGAGAAGTAAAAATATCAAGCAGTGTATCTTGCTTTCAGAAATATTTAAAGGAAAACGCAGTTGTTTTAAACAAACTATAAACTTGTAATGTTTGAACATCGTGATTATATCTTAGAATGAAAAAAACTTAGACTACTTATAGTCTCTATAAAAAAAAAAAGAAAAAAGAAAGACCGAAATAACGGTCGATTATTTGTTATATTATATTTGTTATATTATCCACCGTACTTTTGATATTATAGTATAGTAGATATACTTTGAACGATATATTTCTGTTGAAACACTAACCGTCGTTCTTACGAATATCTTATTTCAGAAATAGAAGGTATCCAAACGCTAGGCGTTTCAATCGAATTGATGAATGAATTAGGACGCATTGCGAGGGAGGATCGGTCCCAAGACATCATGAAGCAGCGAGTCCTACTGGCTCTCGCCAACTTGATCACCTCCTACGCATCTTTCCTGTAAGTAATTTTTAAATTATTTTTAAGAAATCTTATAATTACAAATATGAATATAATTATAAAAATCTTATAATTGTAATCTTATAAATATAGACAAAAGCATCTTAAGGAAAGTCTAGAAGGCAGTTTTACTGTGTTAACTGTTTGCATTAACCATCGCTAACTGCGTTAACTATATACTCGATTTACTATCATAAAGATCAAAGATCAAATATCATACGCTCATCTTTCTCATTACATTAAAAAACAGCAAAATAATATTACATATTTCTGCCTTATCTAAAAAAAAAAAGAAGAAAACTGATTATGCAATATTAGAAAGTTAGAAAATAAATGCGAGTAATAAAGAAACGATTTAAACAAAATTAGATTAATAACAGAAAGACGTCTGTAAAGAAAAATTGTATTGTAATTTACCGTATTGCACCATCGGTAATAATTAAAACAAAGTCAATTTCGCGTATCAAAGCGTCTGGTTGTAAATCATTAAAAAGAAATTAAACATATCAAACATTGAAATATCTTGGCTAATAAAAAAGATACGTCAAATCATCTGATAACAGAGACACTTAAGTATAATTAAGTCATACGACTGATCTTATACGATGGGTCAAGCTCTCGGCTCAAGATGTATTCTCCAGTGTCCGTTCGACGAGAAACCGTGAATGCAACGATGGAATATTCGAAGTTGAATGAGCGTCGTAATGCAGATCGTTGGAATCCTGTTTGATTAGAACCCTCTTGTCAGACAATTAACCCAATTCGAGGCAGTCGCTGAATAACACTCCGTTTCTTGGCGTTGTTCTCAGAATTGTCCATTTTCTCGTTCCATCATGCGAGCAATTTAATTTAGAATTTTGAAAAAATCGCATCTCGTTCGATGTATGCTCTGTTCGTTCTAAAGTGGCGCGAACACATATGTAAAATCATTTTTTCTTGCAACAATATCGAGTTTCTCATATAAATGCAATCATGTTGGTGTAAAGAACGAATAATTAAGTAAATAACGATCGATGGAGTAGACCAATCGGAATTATGACGTTTCTATAACTCATATACAAATCATAATCGTAAATCATATAATTGCAGTGAACCTCGGAATATGCCTGTCGAAAAATATTTGCGAAAGAATTTGCATATATCCGATGTGATCCGCACACGGTCTAAGTTCCTTCCATTCGTATAAGAATTCGTTTTATTTTTCTATTCCTTTGTATCGTGTGTGTGTATATATATATATGATTTATCGTAGTCTGTTGAAGCGTACGACACGGTCATTCGAGAACAAAGTCCTCCACTCCTTCCAAATATTTCGAGAAACTTTCGTTCAGTTTTTTAATCAACTAGAAATTCCAACATTCGTGGAAACGAACGAGTGGAGATTTAATTTTCTTAACAGCGAGGTGCTGCTGATTTGTACGAATCAAGCGTCAGAGCATCGATTTTCATCATAGATCTATAGTTCCCAAGAAATCTTGCTGTCTGCGGAAGAAACGAAAAATTCTCGCCGATCCACAAAGGGGATTCGCCTTGGTATTTACATAAAAGACTAGCATGAGGTCGAGGAGAACGTTAATCAGCTATATGAAAGAAAGAACGTTCCTCCTTATTTTCCTTATTTTCCTCGCAAACAGGTCAACTGTCTTTTAATAATTTCAATATGTAAATCCTTACATAAGCATAGCCAGAGCCTCTTACATGTGTATCTCGACGATGCGCCGCTTATATCGTCACGAGGCAAAAGTCGTTCATGGTGCATCGATCTGTACGGAAGAGACGCGGCGAAAAGAATCGAGAGATCGAAAGGCACGATGTCAGCAAACAAAGGGGACCGCTAGTATAGGAGATTCTGGAAAATAGAGTAGTAGACGGGAATGGTAACGGGTAACAGTAGCAACGTGTCCGATCGAGCAGCTGGTTTTCATCGTGACCTAAAAGAACGGACAGGCATTAAAATGCCGCTTTATTTCGGTTTAAAAACGATCCAGCCGCAATTTTCGTTCTATCCTGCCGAAATTCCCTCGTTCCAATTTCCACCCCCCCGAGTGTGTACACTGTGCCACGTGTACACATGTGCTGCTTGTACCGTGAAACATAAACGAAACGGCATTGAACACGAGCGAAAAAAATGAGGCACCAGGGCCAGAAAGCTTACTGTTTTTCTGTTTGGTGTCCCTTCTGTCTTTTTTTCTTCCTTTTTTTTTAATCCTTTTTCTATTTTTTCCCGACTAAAGGTTAAAAACAAATAGAGAGAAGAGAGGGAGAGAAACGCTGGAGATTTATTAATTTACATAGAGATAGGGAAAATGTTTAGGCTCGACAAATTTACCGTCTCTCTGTTTAGTGTTCTTTTTACTTTTTTAAAATCCTTTTTCTATGCTTTTTTCCGAGTGAAGGTAAAAAAAAGTGGAAAGAAGAAAGGGTGAGAAACGCTCGCGATTTATTAATTTACATAAAGAGAGGAAATGTCTAGGCTCGACCAATTTACTGTTTCTCTGTTCAGTGTCCTTTTTACTTTTTTACGATTCTTTTTCCATATCTTTTTCCCGAGTGAAGGTAAAAAAAAAAATAGAGAAAGGAGGGAGAAAATAGAGGGAGAGAAACGCTGGAGATTTATTAATTTACATAGAGAGAGGAAATGTTTAGATTCGACAAATTTACTGTTTCTCTGTTTAGTGTCCTTCTTACTTTTCTAAATTCTTTTTCCGAGACAAGGTAAAAGAAAATAGAGGGAAGAAAGAGAGAGAGAGAGAGAGAGAGAGAAACGCTTGAGGTTTTTTAGTTTAACAGAAAGAGAAAATGTTTGTGGTGGGCCGAGAATGTGTTTGCGTTTCTGTGGTTTCTTTTCGTTTTCAGTCCTTTTCGGTGTCTTTTTTCAGGAAGCAGAATGACAATACGATGTTTTGTACGGGTGTACCTGGAAGTAATTTTGCTATAGAGGAGTTTCACAGCTAAAGTCGAAGGGAGAACAAATGTGATGTTTCACAGGGGAAAGGGTTCACGCTGGAGAATTTTCAGTTCACTGATCAAAGTAGACTCGGTAAAAAAGCGTTTCGATTCGTAGGATGAATCAGAGATTTGTAGCGTGGGAACACAGTCATTCAGTCGTTGGCAAAAAAAGTTCTCTAAAATACTATAAATTAGCGAGCTTATAAAATCATATATATCGTCGGGCAATTTCTCAAATATTTAAGTACTCAAATAACATTAAGAATATAAATATCAAGGATAAATATTGTTAAACTTCGCGTAGCTGAAATATCTTTTCCGTTACTCTTATTACTTTTCCATGTATTTATCAACCATTTAAAATTATTAATATAAATTAGATTCATCTGATTTAATCCTAATCGTATCTAAGTTCAGCTACAAACTGCTTCAAATATTTACAAATATTCTCTACGTTGCTATACGTTTTCCTCTATCCGTCCTTTTGCTCTCCGACGATCCTTTTCGCAATAGCTGTGTGGTACAAAACAACTTTCGCTTGCGATAACGGCGAACACTATGGTACGACCAAATGTCCTCGATACTTTCAGGCGTAGAGGATGCGGAAACCAAAACGACCTAGCACGTGCTTTGCAAAGAATTGTTTTGTAATGTGTTTACAGAGGCTTATGCGCTAACACGCACGAATTTGCGAGTGAATCGAAAATATATAACGTTCGAAAGATTAAGAGAATAAACGCAGAATGGCACAAAATAGCTTCATCGAGTAAATCAGGTTTTAATATTTTAACGCATCAGCAAAGTAAGAAAGTTCAGTGAATTTCCATAAATATTTACAATTATAGTGGAGAAATAAAAAGTATAGTGAAAGTAGGGAAAGAAGGAATATTCGTTGTTTTAGCGAAGAATGAACCATTAATTAACATACTGAATCCAACGTGAACATTTTCTTTTTTATAATAATTTCGAATTCGACAATTCTGAATCCTAGGATCGATAAGGTACGTTCTGCAGAGTAAAATCTACAGCTAAAAATGGACATTCCTTGGTTTCCTCTTATCCTCTGTATATACGTTATAACACGTTCGAGCTTTAGAACCACGATATTCCAAGTAGTTGCCTACTAGTTCGCAACGACGCGAACTCGATGAACAGCCGACCTCTGTATATGCCAAAATTGATGGAGTAATCGAAACTCCTTGGGCTATTAGCGACCTCGAGGAATATCAATTAACGATTCGCGGATTTGTTACGTGTGTGCGATAACTGGACTGTGGATTCCAATGCATTTTTATATTTTTACGAGTATGACTAAAGAAATGGAATTTAAATACAGTTTCATCCACCAAATATTGTAATACAAATAAATACTTGGCTGCAAAGATAACATCGAAATTGTTAAATGAATTCCTCCATTTTTCATATATTAGGTTGTTCCAAAAGTTATTTCCTTTCATCAAGAAATAATAGATGCACGACATTTTTTGTTCCATACTATGTTATTGAATTATCCAATTATCCATTTTAGTGAATTGTTCCAATAGAACAAAATGGATCTCGTACATAATTCAGTAAAATAATATAAAACAAAAAATGTTGTGCATCTATTATTTCCTTCTAGAACGAAAGAAACTTTTGAGACAGCTTAATACATTTTCAAAACATTGCAATCTTGCGTCTTTTACACCATCCGCCATCGAGATACAAGCTTTGAAATTCGATAGGACGATATAAGAAATTAAAGCGACTGCTCCGTGTTTCGGTAATGCCAGCGGCAATGGAATTTTTAAGTTTGCATCTCGATAACGGATACAGAAAAAGACACGTGTCCGTGGCGTTTTTAAAACGTCTGTACATATTATGTGCATTTTTCCACCGTTAATCGTATCTTATTTATTCAGCATTTCAGAAATCAGGTTAATTTGTCGGTTAATTTGTCAGAAACGAGTTAGATAAGACAGTTTTTTTTCATATAAGGTTTTTAATTTTTTAAATTGCTCTTAAAGAGAGATTCGATCCGCCTTACAAAATTCCTTTCGCTGTTTTACCTCTACTTGGCCTGTTTAATTCTTTTAGAATCACGCATTTGTCAGTGAAACATAGACCGATCGTTTTGGAAAATGTTTCAGAGCGGCTACTGGAGCGAAAGCGTCCACGAGGCAGAGGACGCAGAGCAACAATCACAGCAACATCAGCGAGCTACTGGACAATCTACTTCGCGGTTACGACAACAGCGTCAGACCAGACTTCGGTGGTCCACCAGCCACGGTTGAGGTCGACATCATGGTGCGCAGTATGGGTCCGATTTCCGAAGTCGATATGGTTCGTATCTCTTCGTTTGCCTTTGTTTCTCTCAGCGGCAGCCTGGCTACTTGATAGATAGCCATACACAATTGCCTGAGATCTCATTCATCGTGGCACAAATTCGATTTCACTCGTTACATGATTCGATAGGAGTAGAAACAGTTTTCTGAGTTTCTGTTTGCAGAACGTACGCATTATACGTATGCATAGACAGTTCGTGAATTCATTTAAGAAGTGAAAAATAAAAAGAAACAAAGGTTGGTGTATTTTTATAGAATTAGTATTTTGTTAAATAGTAATAAGGAAGAACGAGATTATTGTACTGTATTTTATCGTATTTCTTTGTGATATCGAGGCTCATACCTTTTACGATCTTTCTTGAATATATACGCGTTTCATATATTCTGTTTTTATAGCTTGATGTATTTCTTAAAATTAAAACCTTAGTTTACTATCTATCTAAATTGAGCTGTATCTTGTGGCTCGCTTTATTTCGTTACTCTAAGACTTATCTGCCAAAGCATTTGTATAATATATATGTAAAAGAATGAGATTATTTCCGAGCTATCGAAACCAAGTGCAAAACTTATTACACGAAGTTCTTGCGCCAATACTTGGACAATGTATTATTATCGTGAAATACAATAATGGTAAAGAAGAGGATCTCGTTGGTTAGAAAGTTTTATCGAATACGAATTTATAAGAGTAAGAAGAACGAAATTTCTGCGCAGACATATTCAATGGATTGCTACTTCCGGCAGTCGTGGGTGGATCGACGTCTGGCTTTTCAAGGTGGCAAAGAAACTCTGGCGCTCAGTATATCGATGCTGGCAAGAATCTGGAAGCCGGATACGTACTTTTACAATGGAAAGCACAGTTATTTACACACGATAACCAGCCCTAATAAGTTCGTCAGACTTTATCAAGACGGCAGAGTGCTGTATAGTTCAAGGTAAGTGAATATTCTACATGATTTATAATATTTTTCTATAACTTACAATATTTTGTACAATTTTTAACGTTCATTACCGACGATTGCTTCTCATTGTCCTCGAATTTTGAATCATCGAAGACAATTTTAATCTCCTAAAAATTTCCTATCACAGGTACTAATTTTAATACGGTACCTACGTACGTTTTAATCCTGAAATGCTAAGATTAAAATTTTTCTACCAGAATGTAGAGTAGAAATGTTCTGCTCGGAGAGACGCAGAATCCTAGTTTCTCGAGGCTGAGAGCCCAATGTCAAGACTTTCTTTACCATCGACAGACAGAAACTGAAATTTTTAATTTGGCAGATTCGTATAAAAATGCTTCGCTTTTAGAAGATTTTAACACGCGGGTTTCTTTTATCATAACGAACGAAGCAGGTATTCTGCATAGGAAAAGTTTCAATTATAAATTCGCAAAAGCTTTACCTTTGTTTAATGACAACACCTTTTATTAAAAAAAAAAAAGAGAAAGGATCGTTATTATATGCAAATCGTTTGACGAAAATCAGAATGAGACGTAACTAACGGAGAACCCTGTAAATGAAACGTAATGATTAAAGAACAAAAAAAGGAGGTTTGTTAGACGTAAATTTTACGATTAAATGATAAGGTAAAAAAGTTTATTTTCAAACGTAACGATTAAAGGATAAATAAGGAAGAAAGTGAAGTAGGACAAGGAACGTATATATCTAATATGAACGTGCGAAATAACGTGGTACGCTGAGATATCTTGCAATATCTTTCAATCAACTGCAGTCAGTCCGTGAAGTTTATGGGGATTGTGCAAGTTTTCTGTTTTATTGCGTTACGTCCGTTTCGTGATCGTCCTTCGCTTGATCGAGCATGATGCAGCGGTTCGAGCTGGCCGCCTTGACTTGCGTTTATGTTAAACGACTCTATCGCGTCTACGCTGGAAAAACGTTTGACCATCGTTTGAGAGCGAATGATAAATTCTCTCCTAGTCAAACGTTTCTGGATCGAGTTCAAAAACTGTCTCGAATTCTATCAGCCACATAAAATCCTGCTGAGTTTCTTCGCGAAAAACGAGTGTTTATTCATCTGACGCATTGAAGGATATGAATTAAATAGAGAAAGAGGAGTATACGCTCAAGTACGTTAAACGATGTTAGTAGACGATAGGATAAAATTCCTTCTTTACGTGACCGTGGCTTCAAAGTTCATTCGATATAAAAAGTCTGCGCATGGTTTAAAATTTTGCATTTTGAAGAAAATGCAATGAAATTTTTAGATTTATGTCTGTAGAATTCAATAATAATTTATTCCAGATCATCGAACTTAAATCAGATGATACAAAGATTTATCCGTTATTAGCACAAATAATATTTTATCGATCTATCGAAGTAATTGTTTAGATTACGTCTCTGTAGTTTTAGGTGAAATCATATTAATAACTGTATAAATTAATGGTTAATTATTTATCGATTTATTCAATCGATTACATTATCTGTCCCAAAACTCATAATGTTACAAAGTAACGAACTTGTATTATCTAGTAATTCGAAATGTGCGTTACATTCTCGTGATTATACTCGAAACTATATCGCAATCGATCGTACAAACTATCCGTAGCGGCCGAGTTTACACGGTCAGTTATTATCTGAGAACGTTTCGTTCTGTTTCGAAGGTTCGTTCCGTCATCGACAAAATGTAATAAAACGTTTAACACTAAGCTTACCAAGCTCGATCAAATGACCGATTTCCAAAATTTAAATTAAAATTCTACATTCATCGTTATTTCTTTCGTTCGTCTAAAATAACTTTATGTAAATTCTACTATTTATTTGGATTTAGTTGGATGAACAAAAGAGATAACAATGAACGTACAATTAAATTTTGAAACCGGTCGTCCGATCGGGCCTGGTAAGATTAGTGCTAATACCTTCTCCGTTTCATCCGCAAGAGTATTCAACGATCCAGCTATTTCAAATTGTCCTTACAAGGGACCGATAGAAATACACATCTGCTACAAGAGAAAAGCAGAGAAAACAAACAAAGGAACAGAACGAGGGGCAGGTAGAGAAAGTGAAAGAGTGAGGGGGAGGGAGAGAATCAAGCGATGTACATTTCCCTTTGTTAACCCATTCCCTTTCTCTTGACCTAGTCTTCTGGATCGGCTCTATTGTGCAGACCAGAATTAACCCTTGAGCTCAAGGTGCCTCTGCACACGTACATGCACATCTCTCTGGCTTCCTAAGAATCACGCGTCGGCCACGGCTTGTTCTTTCAAAAAGTGCATCGTCCTTCTCGGAACTATGATCTTTTGTGTACGGTGACCGAGAGACAAAGGACTCGAGATTACCACCTTGATTCGCGTCAATGTTGTTAGTTCTAGAGCGGAATGATTCGAATAAAGCGTTACGCGAAACGTTCTTCCAGATTCTAGGCGGAAGCTTTCAGATGCAGCTGCCTTGAAAATTGAAATATGAACTTTCCCTCTTTGAATGATGTTTATCTTTTCTAAGCAGAATAGAGCACGTTTATTTGAATACTCGTTAGGATTATTGTTGAAGCAGGAATAATTATTAATTTAAAGCTGTTCACGATATAAAGCATCGTATAACACGTATTAATAAAACATCGTGTAAAACACGTTTATGAAACATATTTATTTCCTGTATGGATAAATTCAATAAAGAGAAGTGGATAAATTCCAAGCAGGAAATTGGACGGCCGTTTGAATTTTATAATTAATATTGTACAAACGTACGTATTTATTTACACGGATATCAAGCTGCATTTTTCCATTCAGCTGATACAAAAGGGCTCTCCCGGATAAGAATATATTTTCGTATAATTTTAAGAATTCCAGATCGTTTACACGTTATAAACGAGTTTAGGTGTTTTTACGATTTCCATCTTTACCAGATATGGTGAAAACATCACGCACGCAAACTTGAAGAATACCATTTTTTTTTTTTTTTTAGTATTCTAATAATATGTTTACTACGATTCAATGAAACATTTTATACGAATCAGTAGAATTGAAAAATTACGATGCAATAATATTTTGTTACTTCTTAACAATGAGCTCATAAATTTAATCGATAATTCAATAAATCTTGGTGATGTTTGTAGTGCCTCTAAAAGTATTTGTTGAAGGCTTAGGGCGACTATCCCTGGGATGTGACCAGAGCGGAAAATCGAATTCCTTCGGAAACTCTGTACACTTTCGTGACCGATCGGTAGCCATTAAATGTCGATCACGTCTGCACTATTTGCACAGCACTTTATTAGCTGCTACTACAGCTTTCCGTAAATATTTATTCGTACGGCTTCTAGTTACTTTACCGAGATTGAACACGTCTGAATGTAAAGGCATTAAGTATCTACCAATTTTGTTCAACCTTGACCAAATCTTTTAGAGAACTTATTAATTTTTAACGCTCTATTAGCATCAACGTCAGCTCGAACTCCTTCGTAATCGTTTAATTCAGAAGTACAATTAGAAATGAATTTCATTTTCCACGGCTAACTTTATCGCTACCAAGGGGAAGTAAGTTTCGTTAGGCACACAAATTAAAAGATTTAAGATTAGGACCGTTCCTTTCGCGTACACGTTTCGTGAAAAATTATTTATTGTATTACCTGTGTGTTATGAATGTATTAAATGTGGAGCGATGCCAGAATATCCAGGAATAAACGTGGTAAAGGTGGTAGCCAAAAAAGAATCGCAAGGTAGTAAAATGCGACAATTTAAAGAAATCGAACAGATTTTGGTTAGAGGAAGATAGAAAGAAGAGCAAATAATGTAACAGTAGGGGAGGAAATTTGAAGCACTACGTTTTCTTCTTTTTATTTTTCTCGAGATAATTTACAAGCTGTTTATAAAAACATTCGTAAATTGGCGTAACTAGTTGCAATACTAGCTTGTAAGCATATTCCCAGTAGTCCATGCCTTAGAATTAAATATTAAGTTGTCCCAAAAGTTTCTTTTCCTTTTTTTTTATGAGGAAATACTTGTCCTCTTACTACAAAATGGATCATACGTGATTTAATAAAATAGTATAAAACAGAGAATGTTGTGCATCTATTATTTCCTTGTAAAACGAAAGAAACTTTTGGGACAACTTAATACATTTGTTCGCAGATTATTAAGTGTCTTAGTTGAACAGATCATTGGAATGTTTCTTCTCGGAATAAACGTTCAATGTAAATTGTTTGCCAGTAGATTTCGGTGATCTCCTAATCTCTTCTTATGTCTCGCAGCAAGACACGTTAATTGTATTGTATTTCCAACTGATCTCACTTGGAGATCTTTTCTGAGATCCTCGTTTCTAATGTACCACGGAGCATGAACTAGTGTACGAAGGATTATTGATCGTACAGCTCCTGTACTTTTAATGAAGCACTATGTAACGAAGTGCGAAAGAATGAAGTGGCTGGGAGGTGGTATGAAAGAAATTTCAGAAGAAAAATATTGCGAAGAGACAGTTAACTGGATTTGCTCCTTGGAAGAAAAGTAAAATGGAAGTGCGAAACTATGTCAGAGCTGGGAATAAGTAGCATATATATATATTGTTTAGTATTTGTAAGTGTCACGAAGTAGAGCTAGGATGATTGATCTACAATTCATAAGTAGAGAACAGATTCTTATGGATTTATAAAAAATTTAAAAGTACGAAATTTCACAGAATGTACATTATATGAAAAAATATATAAAACAACCAAAGTATAGCGCTTTTCATAACATCTGGTAAGCAAAACAATTTTCTACCGAGCTTCTATTTTATAAATTGTACTCTGAAAAATATGAATTTGCATACAAATGTGCAATCTTTTCGTAAATATGTATGTGAAGGTTTGGACCTGAATTAATATTTAGGAACTATAACGCCAAGTCCATTTCAAAGGCGCAGAGGCCGAAATTAATAAATGCTATTATATTACCTGCGTCTACAGAAATGAAAACAGTGTGCATTTCTTATCTCGAAAAGCAGGCTGTAACTAGAATTTCACATTGTTTTACATGATTATGTATGAAACAACTGGTTTTGGTTCGTTGTGAAGCGATAAAAGCGATGTTGTTCCGTGAGATTAAAAGCTTTCAGTAGAAAAACTTGGCATAAGTCAGGCAGACCGTTCTACTTCGCTTTCTGGCTACGATAAAGTTTCCAGGTTATAAAAGTTCATTATCCTTTTTATATACATTTTACACTTTCTTCGTCGAACAAGGAGCCAGCATGTGCGTCTCGTGCGTCGATGTGAAAATGGGGTCGACTATCCTTCCGTAGTAAACTTCGTTACAGACGACTCAATAAAAGCTCATTGACAATATTTTTCAAAGAAGCACGTTGTTAATTCCATCCATATAGATTGAGTATACTATGTATTTCCAACAATTTGTCTCGCTGAGAGTATAAATGTTCATAGAGAATCGCGTGGTATGTTACGATATCGCAAGAAGTATAATGTCGTTTACAACAGGGTTTAGACGTGTGACTCGAGTAGTTATCACTGGCAACTGATAATGTGTAGCTGGACAACCGTGTGCCGTGTACTTGTGTAACGTGTAGCTCGGTACGTCGCGACTGTTAACTGTGTAACTCGTAACTGCGACTATGTGAAGACCTTGTACCTCGAAACGAATTTGACCGTCCAACTCAGACTGAGACACCAAGAGAAGTAAGAAAGAAGAATGAAGAAGTAAAAATGAACGACTGCCGTGTTAGTACGGAGGAAAGCTCGCGATGGATGTGTCTTGAGCACGAGGAAAGCGGATTCGTTGATTGCACTTTTCGTTTGGAAACGTGAGGGTAGCGGTCAGAGATGCCAATTGATTAGAAAACGTTATTCAAAAATAGGTGGAGGAAGCCTCCTATCAAACGTGGATCGTGGAACGTTAAATCTGGAATTTAAAATTGTTGAATACCGACAGTAACGAAACTATTTTTCCCATTTATGTTCCTTCGCGAGTTCTATAGCTATAGCGAGAACTCTGTCGGACGAAAGAAAGTTTCTGAAATAAGAAGTAATTTTGCAAAGTGTTTTTATATCTAATAAGAGTAATAATAAAATTAATACGATGATAAAATTAAAAAAAAATATAGAATAGATGACTACCATTAAAGTATTGTAAAAAATGTTTAATATAAAAATGATCAAAATTCATAGTGTATCAATTTTAAACGTTCTTCTATCCGCTAATGCAAATCACCGTAATAAAGTTATCACGTTGATATCAGTTGTTTGCTGTAGAGTATACCTTATATTTATTTATTACCCCTGTCAAACGTAACTCAATTTCGTAAAATTACAGCGTTCTTCCTCTTCACCCTTTAAAATTTCCTTTGTTCGCAACCAGCGATGGGTTGTCAAGCACTTCGAATCGCATGGGATTCGATAACCCTGAAAACTGCTGAAAGTCTGGAAGGTATGGAAAGCCTTGAAAATCGCGATTATTTCCATAGGTCTTAAAAGGTTTAGCGCGTAGTCGATACCTTGCAAGCATTTTGAATGCTTTAACTTAAACGGTATCAATGAGATACGTAAAATACATGATATACCTAATAATAAGATAAAAATACCTATCGGAGAATATCTAGAACAGTTCAAGATATCGGAAATGCATTTATGCGAACGACTTGCAGGATTTACAAGATTTACAAGATCTTCAGAACTTTTAAGACTTCCAACATTGTCAAGAGTTTCAGGGTACCTATCAAACTCTAGTCGAAGTGAATTTTCACAGCCTCAAAAAATATCGAATCGTTTCGAAAACTGACGCTCGAATGCCCATCGCTATCCGCCTACTACATATATGCAAATATATCAACTGTGTACAACTACGTCCTAAACCACATGCACGCTCTCTGGAGAATAAAATCGCGGCGCGATTTCACGGGTGGCCGAGTATGCAGTCGAATGCTCGTTCCCTCGATAGGCAACATCTGCTCATTTCCAGACAGAATAGACCACCTAGAACAGGCCACTATTCGTCACAGATAATCTTTAGCGTGTTCGCGTGCGCGATCTTCCACGGCCAAGGGGATTTCGCCGTTGGAAATCCATGATTTTAGATTCTGTCTACGTGGTACGGAGAAGAAGACCGCGCACGTGATCCTCAGGCCGAAGTAGTTTTAGGATTTCGTCGCGTCTGTATGCTAATCGAGGCGGTTATTTTCATGCAAACGAGACGGCCCACGAAACCTGTTAAATAATACGCGCGCCTATAATAAGCGCGGACTAACAACGCTCCTTCGCTTTCACTGTTTTTCCATTTTCCTACTATTTTCGCCCTTTCTCTTTGTCCTCTTTACCAGACTCGGCAACCACTCGTCCTGAAAATTTCTTCTATTCCATGAATTTTTCTGCTGCCGGATAAAACGACTGGTGTTTACCACCGGGTTCGTTCCGCTCGGTTAAGACACTCGTCTGTTTGAGGTTGAACAACTTAAATGGAGGGACGAGTTAGTTTATTCGGAGCTTGCAGAGCCTTTGCGATTGCAATTTACGAAGCAGAGCGTGTTCTTATACGGAGAACGAGCAGGTCGTTTGCGCGAAAATGGGAAATCGAGTCAGTGATAATTGATAGCAGGTTAACGCATTTCGTTCGTTGCTTCTTCGAATGTACAAGGAATATGATAAACATAGACAACGGTATTTCTTATGTCGTTTACGTGATGATCAATTAAGCCCAAGTATCTGAAGTTTTATATCATTTACATAGTACAGTTTCATGTGATTACAAGAATTTAATGTTACTTTTATTTTCTTTGAAAAATCTCCCCGTTTTAATATCGATGTTAATTTCTACATCGTTCTTTCCCATTATTTTACTTTTTTATTTAAACGTACAAACTTCTTTCACTCACGCATTTGAAAATGAAATAATCTTTCTATCGCTTTTATCTCCGCTGCAAAATTTTCCATCGCGAGTGACCTGAATCTTGGTTATATATCAAGCAGCTACAATCATCAAACTATTTCTTACACCTGAAATTCGTATCCGTTGATGGAAGAGAAGAGATCAAGAGTAATCGACATAAATTTTTTTTTTATTTAGAAGTAATTTTACAATCAATTCAATAAGAATTATAAGTAAATTTTTCTGACGTGGTACTGTGTCATGATTGAAAAGAGTTTATTGCGTGTAATCGACATAAATGAAACGATTTACGAAGAGGTGTTCTGTTTTCAGAAAAAACCCATCCGTATTTCCCTCTAACCATTTCGCGCATGCACGCGTAACGAAGAAAAAGAACCCTATAGCCAGTCCATATTTAATTAAACTCACGCCACGTCTACGAGCATTACCAAAATTAAACAGGAAACCGGTAAAAGTCAGGTTGAAAACGAGTTCAAAATACACAGCTAGGTAAACGAGATAATTCGCGGTGTATTTTTACCGGAAAAATGAATGAAAAGAGAAACGAAAGAGGGTCGCGTTTCCCTTTGAACCGCGAATCAAGCTGGCAAATACTGCGTCAGAGGTTAAGACGAAGCGGCGTGGTAACCGGAAGGAGGCTGGCAAATGTGAAGGGCCCCTGTAACTCGGCGCCGTGTGTACACTTCACGCTCGAGATGATTTATATCCTCTTGGACGGAATCAAGGATCTCAAAATGCCTGGTTGCTGTTACGATTCCGTTCGTCCATGCGTGGAACTGGCTGGAATTCTCGTGCCAACAGACAGTTTCCAATATGATCCTCTCCTTGCTGCGTTCGTGTACATTCCTGTTCTCATGTAGGACGCGGACCACGTTTCTGGATGTGTTTGCCCGGGTGATTATTCACGTTATCTGGATTTAGTTGGCGGCAATTACTCGTCGAAATAATCGATTCGAATGCCACTCGGGCGCAAATTTTCCAGCTGTTGATCCTTATAGTTTGTTAGCCACGTTTTCATCGTCGGAATCATATCGAGTTTGGCCGATAGAGTACAGCGAAAATCTGGCTGACCGAAACGTCCAAAAGTATTATCCTTTGAGTGCTGAAAAAGTTGTACAACTAGCGCAACTGTCAAGTTGCTGCATAAGAAACGTTGGATTTGCTCGGAGGAAATTTTAGTCACAGCTTAATCGCCAGCTTCTTCGAAATATTTAATCGAAGCAATTGCGCGAATATGTTTGTCCAACGATAAGCTAGTTTCGTTATTTCGGATTTATAAGAATCGTCAATCTTAAAATTCGTACATTTTTTGGAATAAAGATGCTCATGTGCAACTCTTTTTCATATAATTTACCTATTCAAAAATTGGTTAAAAGGAATGGACGATATCTTCGACAAATAGTACGTTTGCTCTCATACGATTTTTTCTCCTAAGAAAATCACACGAATATTTGATTATTCATAATGTCCGACAATGAAATGCCTATATGTGATTTAATCACCTTTACCAGGAATTAGTTCAAAATCAAACAAAACTCTTACCAGTACGATGCAATCGTATTGAAGAAATAGCAACGGTTCATGGCGACTGACCGGAACGTATATCAGATTTTTCTGTACATCAATACCCACGAATTCCTTTTTCTACTTTATTTTTGCACTTTTGTTCGTCACGATACGTTTTTTTTTCACTGCTTTTTTTTTTTTTTTGCTCGGCAGCAATGAAAACTTATTCACAATATCCGCGTTAGGATTTCGCAATTAATTACAAGGTTCCATGCATGGACGACCATCCCTGGTTGGATTCAATCTGAAACGTTACAGCTGATATACCCGCTGCGTTGAACAGATGCCCGACTCTCCACTTCATCCTCGCACGTGCTTGTCTCGCTTGCTAATATGAGTTGATTTGTGCCTGGAGAGATGGACGTTGATCCTATTAGACTTCGAATTAAGTCTAACGTGATATCCGTGGAAATAATACACGACCGTACTTGAAGAATGTTAGCTGGAATTCGAATAAATATAAATCTATTTTCTATTCATTTAGAATTTAATCGAAAGTCGTAGGATTCGAACAGGTTCGAAAGATACGTTTGAAATTGGGAAGTCTTGTCGAACGTACTTAGGCGTTTAATATATTGCTTGCCTGTTTTGTTTATTTTAGGGAAAACTATACTTTATTAGGACGAACTAAGATCATTTATAACTAAACTTGGTCTTTTCGGCCCTTCTGAGATTTTAGAAAGTCTGCAAAAATTTTGGATTACTTATCAACGCTATTACATTATATGATAATTCCTTAAGGTAAATTATGAAAGCTTCCATCGATGAAAATGAAAAATTTTTTTTTTCTCAGAAATTCAAAATTTAAAATTAAATTAAATCGTTAATGATTCAATAGCTGTGTAGGGTTATTATAATAATCTTACAGTATGTAACAAAAATGATTCCACGATGCAGCAACCTTTTATAACAGCGCAAATTACGTCGGTTTACTTAAATACTCTAATTTCTGATGTGAAAAAACTAGGAACAGTATCAAAATCAAGATTTTCAACCTGGTTTACATTATAAAATCACAATGTAAATTGTTGATAATCGTAGTTAATAGCGGAATAGAGCTTTCGTTGAATGAAAATTCGTTAATTATCGTCGGTAATTAGAAGCGCCAACGAGACCGTTAGAAAGTATTAAATCCGACTGTAAATTACAAGAATTCCCAATACACGTTCGAATCTGCGGTTTGTTTCAATTTGTAGCATGCTCATTTGGAATGTAGCCAGCATTTTAAAGTTCAGATCTTTTTGCTCTATCCCCTGTAACATACCCGCACGCTCTGACAAACGATCGTGCCTTACCAATTACCTCTATAGCATGACGTTTCAACTTCAACGCAGGTAATTCTGTCACGATTAATCGTTTCTTTATGAAAGTTTCGACTCGTAAAATTTGGGAAAGCCGCTTATTATAGTATTACTATTATATTATATCGGCATTATTATTTATTATAATAAATCATTGTTTTTTTAGATGATAAAGGTATGAAAAAAGGAGAGGGGAGAGGGTTTTATAATATTTTATAAATAAAACATAATAATAATAATAGTCGCTTATTGACTTTCGTCAGGGGAGATTTTTCTTATTTTCTAATCTTATACGTTCCAAACGTCCTTAAATCTATTCGTTTAAACAAAAGGCTCTTATTTTTAACACTATTTGTATCGAATAATATATTGCTTTTATCATATTATTTTAGAGTATTCCGCTGCGATATGAATCTGCACGCTGAATACTGCGGATATTTGTACAGTATAGGTTCTTTGGTTTGTCAGCTTGTAGTTATTGCATATCGTACGTTACACTGTTTCCCTAATCCTATAAAATATATTGTTTCTACTATTTAAGTTAGTTTGTTCCCTTCCAGCTGGTCTAAGCTGCGCTATATTCCTTATCGTATGTGTTGGCACTGGATGTAATCCTCACATTCGTATTTTACAGGTCCTTGATTTTCTTGTAGATAAAATATACCAAACGGAATACGTCAGATTTTTATGTCTTCAATATTCTTCGAAGCATAAGAATATTGACATTTATGTCTTTTTAAATAGATACAGGAATGAAATATCATAGTTCGAACGCTTCGTAATATTGTCTTTAGTAATGTTATTATTTTTCATATTATTTAGTTATACGTATGCTACGTAAACGACATACGACGTCCAATTAAAAAAATCAAAGAACGTTTTCATATCCTCTGAGAAATATTAGAATTTTTTTTTTTTTTATTTGGACATATTTTTACAATCAATTCAATAAGAATTATCAGTAAATTTTTCTGGCGTGGTACTATGTCATGGATATATTAGAAATATGTAAAAGATTAGCACGTATTTTATCCTACTGGTCATAGAACGGAAGAAATTCTTCCTGATTTGCCTCCATGCATTTTCCGCTTTACGAAAAAAAAGAAAATTAATTGGTAATAACGCGGATGTCCCATATACCAATTTTTGTAACATCTATTCCCATGAAAAACCAAATTTGCTGATTCATAGAAAGCTGCTCCGCGGCGACTAAGGATCGAATCTCGAAGTAAGTCAAACAAGAAAGCGTCACGCGTCACATATCTTGAATATGCTCGTAGGAAACCTTTCCAACAGAAGCTAACAGAATTCATAAACGCGGTCCGAACGGAGTAAAATTATTTAAGAGGTCGTTTGACGGCTAGTCCGGAAAACACGGTAAAAATAGACAGCTGTGGCAGAAAGGCGCGGCGATTTGTTCTCCGATATGCAATTTCCAATCCAACGGTCTACGATCTCTCTTGAATTTTTCGTCTCCGTCTCTCGGTTTTCCGACGCGTAAACGAATATTCCCGGACGTGTTGCGGGCCGTGATTCAAACATCAGCCGGCTCTCGAGGATTGCACGCGGCCCACAATGAAATCCATTCGACCTGATGAACAATGAAAATTATTTTCCCTCGCATATCGTGCATCTCGTCTGATACAAAGGCTCCACTATTACTGGGAAAAAGGATTCGCAGTTAAATATTGAATCGATTCGAGGCAAACGTTCGTTTCTCGTGATCAAACCATGGCGTTCGTGGAGCACTGTTGACCTTTTTCAGCACTAAACTCTGCGCTCTTTCGTTTTATTTAGAAAAGTTTAATATTTCGTAGCTTGAAAAGTAAGTTAATGGCATTGTACGTTTTACTTTATTTTACTTTTATACGTACGTTTTCTTCCAGCTGTGTCCAATTACTGTACATATTACTAGCGATCCTATAAACTGACACAGCAGAAAATCTGTGAGTGATGTAACTACGAGCGTTTAGAGGGAGAAAATACTGTTCGTATTTACATATTACATATTCATTTCACAAGCATTCGAGTAGAGCCTCTGACACTGAGGGCTGCTACGCAAAAGTAACAAATCTCCACCGTTCAATCGATATGAATTATTAAAATCCTGTTTGAGATGTTGATTCTTGAGGGTGAAATATAAAAACAAGTGCACACAGACGTATTACCTATTAACTCTGGAATACTCGAACGGTGTAACGTTAGCTTATTATACTAGAAACAAATTCCCATAGGCGGTAGATACAGTAGAACCTGCCTTATCCGAACTAATAGGAGACAGAACTGTTCGAATAATGGAATTTCCGGATAACAGAACGATCACTTTTCTGATATGAAATTTCACTTATTCAAATATAAATTACAATCAATTGACAGTTCCTTTAAATATTTCTGGATCTCGTATCTTCTTGACTACCGAGTCACATAATTCTTTCAACACGAGTAACTAAACAGAGTTACGTTCTTCTTTGAACATCCTCGTTACCACTTTCGTCTGCTCTTTTCATTTGAATTGTAATTGTCACGACCGGGACATTTCGAAACCCAAAACCAATGGAGCTGTGACATCCTCAGGAGAGAAAAGGATCTTAGAGAAAAGGACCACTACAATTAGTCACACACGTAGAAATTGTCGCGTCTACTCCTAAGGAAACGAACAATAAACCATAAATAATCCATCCAATCCAAGGATCCATAAATAATCCTTAGGACTTTTCAAATCCTTTCTCCCAAGGAAAGGTGCAATCAACGAATCCGCTTTCACAGACCCACATCGAGGTTTCCTTTGTACCAACACGGCAACCAAAAGTCAGTCTTGTCTACACCAACAAAATTGTACTATTCTCAAAATAAAGTCTATTGAAAGGAGATTAGTTCTTTCCCCTATCTAAAATCACAAATTTTACGTGACAAAATCGTCGTTATTATCGTCTCTAACTTACTTAAAATTCTTATTTGAGAATTGATTGTAAACTTCCTCTAAATAAAAAAAAAAAATTATCGTCTCTATCGCAATGAAACCATTTCATCATTATCTTAGTATATATAAGCTTTTTCTATCGTTATCAGCATCAGAGGAATCTATGTGCTTTAGATAATTCTTAATATCATATTTTCCTTTTTTAATGCCTGCGATCGCGACTCTTCCAACACAATTTTTTTTATATTTTTGCCAATTCCGTTGCACTCACACCACCTTCGAGTTTCTTAATCGCGTCGTATTTTATCTCGATAGTTAGAACGCCTTTAATTTCATACTAATTAAATACTTATAATCAGAATTCACTCCAGCGAATAAAGCAAAGAATACACTGTATATGGACGCTAATAGAGTATGTCCATATGGCTCTGACGTTCTAGAAAAAACATACTTGTATCATCTTGAGAACGAATTACGTTCGTTCCTGTTTATTGTTTTCCTATTTCTAAAGACCGTGTGCCATTTTATTTCTTCTATACGCGATTTCCCGTAACTGACGCGATCGAGGATCAAAGAAACGCAAATAATTGCGTGTGTTTCTGTCTCGGATGCTTAAACGCGCAATTGAAACGACGAAAAACGTACGAAAGGTAGGAAAAGCATTTTTAGAAGGCGCTAGAAAGGAGATGACGTTCTTCTTTCCCCGCGCTTTGCTGAACAAGTCCTTCCCATTGCTTTTGACGTACCAACGAGCCCTTTTCAACTTCGAAAACGTTTCCTGTTTCCGGCCTGGCAATTAAGGCAAAAGTTCTCCGTTGTAAAAGTCGTTTGATGCGCCTTCAGACACCAACAGGTACGATTGTAACAGACATCGCGAATCATCCTGCGAACTTTCTAGACGAGCATCATCACAGAGATGACGGTGTGTTAAGCAAAAAGAGAAAAGGCACGTGTTATTGAAAATCGTAATCGAAACAGGCAAATTGTAAATGAAACGATGAATTTTGAAATGTAGGCATGCGTTATACCTAGAATACTATAAAAATGAAACTTGGATAAAAAGTCGTTTTATCTATTAAATACGTATTTATACCTTGGGTCTTTTAGATATTTTTGCACCTCATGTACATTCTCCGAATCTTCGTAAAATCAAACGTAGAATCAACGTTTCTCCATGGCTAAATTGAAGTACTGTTTCAAAGTAAACAATCTTAGACCATTCAACTTTAGAAACGAATAGAAGCATTATATTTAATTTTATTGTTATTCCCTAGGAAGCATTAAACTCGTATAGTAATTGGCCTATAAAATATTGATCGATTTACGTATTTACGATTAACATATAAATTAAAAATGGGAATTTTAGATGAAATGTTTCGCTGATATTCAGTTACATGTATTTCCGGAGATAACACAAATATATGAATCGATAGGATATCATATCTGTTATTAGATTCGAGTACTATCTTGATTTATTTCTAATACGAAGTCGATATCGTATTCAGGAGCGAATAAATTTTGCGATTTAGTAGGATTTTCTTCGTATCCGCGTGGAATGTTCCCGTGGAAATCCGGCAAAAATACGACTAGCGCGCGAGAAGAAAACTTAAAGTCGTACGAACATCTGAAATGCGAGTACGAAGCCCGGGAACATGATGGTTGTACGAGCTCTACTTTATACCTGTATAACTGGATTAATATTGTTAACAAAATTTTACAAGTGACGTATTACAAGTTATCAGAATTAAACAATTTTCTGGTATAGCAGAAACAAGTTTAATACAGAATTAATAATAAGAAATAAAATTCTACAAGTAAATTTGACGGATTATTGTACAATCAGCTGATTATCGCTAATTATATATTTAACGTCAACTTGTAAAATTATCGAGAAGAAGTTTACAATGTATAGCTTGTAACTTGTCGATTCGCCGATATTATTAGTAAATTATCGCGCAAGAGGACCCTGGAGATTAAACGAGGAAATCTATACGTCAATGCCAATTTAATTAACAGCTTAATTAACTTATGTTGTTTTCCAGGAACGATATCGTAAATACTCTTTGGACAGACTTGCCGTAAAATGAAGAAGGGGAAATGAATTTTCTATCTCCTCTTGATGCGTTTCAATTCTGTATTGTTTCAAACTATCCTAATTCGGTCTTCTTAAGAAACAGAATTTAAGAAATAAACATAGATAACTAATCCATTGCTTGGAACACATTTCCTTCCTATCAACGTGTTATTTTCAGCGTGATAGACATCTACTTCATATGTTGAATCAACTTATTAACATTGTCTCTGTTTTTTATTTTTCTCGCATGGAATTTCTCCTTCCTCTTAAAATATTCACAAACACGAGAGAGTTGTAACGGTGGATCAATTCTCTCGTCGAAAATCGATCGATTGTTTGGAAGAAGATCGATCAAACCTACAACGGAGATTCGTATATAAGACGTGCTTAGAAAACGACGCAATTGTAGCCGAAAATTGTCGAAAGCAAATTGCTCAAGACCTATCCTCGTGCTTGAACGTGCTCTATCCTTGATCAAAATCGTGGCTAGACCAGATACGTGACTGACACTCGATACGTGAGAAATATCTTCCTGGTAAACAGGCCGATGGATGCACGTAAGATTGACAACCGTTGGTCAGTGAAAATGCCGATATTGCACGAAGAAAGCGCATCTCGGCCTGAATTTTGACTACTTAACGTAACAAAAGTGGCATTAAGAAACACTTCTCTCGCACAATGGAAAATGCTCGCAATGTTAACTACGGATGCACTATACTGTGCTGTATGATATGCTGTTTCCGATTAAAAAAAAAAAAACGCGTGAAAGATGGAAATAACGTAATATAAAATTTACAATTTAATATTGTTTTGTCAGGATATCGAAAAAGGAGTAGAATAATTATTGTAAGTTACAATGAAAATAATAGATCGAATGATTGCGATCTTGCAATTTTCTTCAGAAACACTTCTACGTGTATGTACAGTCCAACAGTAATTAAATTCAATATATTCGTGTGTGTATATATATTACTTGAATTCTAATTAGAACTCAGGACGTGCGCTTTATCGCTTCCGGTCTATCCATCTTGGTGGTCGACACCAGAGATATCCTTAACGTTTATAGCACGACCAGCCAACAAACTTGAAATTATGTGATCAGAATCAGCATCGTCACACGCTTGTGAGACATATCGTGGTTCATTTGGAATTCCACAAATCTCAGTTGTAGAACGACATCGCGATAAACGGCCCATGGGTCGTAGAATTCTGCAACAAAACATCCATCAATTAAAAGTTTCAGGCTGAAACTCGTTCGTTCAATTTCAAATCAGAAATCGCAGATACAAGACGCGAGCTTTCATAAATCTAACGTTACGCTTGTAATTTCTCTTTGTAAAATTTCTCTTTATAAAGTATAAATTATCTTCCAAGTAAATACAAATTACTATGTAATATCATTGTTATAATATAAATATATTACAATATAATATTTTGTAACATAACTTATATTTATAGAATATAAATTTATATTTAGAATTATTTTATATTACAAATCGGTCTTCATAAAAGAAGAAGTTACGAAGAAAGCAATTAGAAATTTCTGTGAGATAGAACTGGATGTACAATGCGATTTCGAGTGGGTCAGAAATCGAAAGAGCACAAACGACGAGAAGAGACCCGTTATTATTATTAATAGAAAGATAAAATAGGCTTGGAAAAAAGAAAACGTTCATACACGCTTGTAAAATATTTTTTCACAAAATCTGAGAAATTTTCGCGGATGGAAAAAAGCTTCGTAGTAATCGAAATTCTGCGGCGAAAACAGCCCGTTCAGCGTATTTGGAAGCTAAAATACCGACCGTGATCTGGCCGCTGGTGAATGTAACACATCCCAGTTACAAATTGGCCGATCGAGAATGTTAGGATGATGGATCCGATTAGTCACGGATCGTCTCGTATTTCGTAGGTTAACTTCCTCGATATCTGGCGCGATAACTCGGTCAAACTGGTCGGGCTGATTTTCCACCTATCTCCGATATTTGCCTCCGGGCATGAACATGTGGGAATTTTCGTGATTTCACGAGATCAAACTCGTTAAAGGAGGAGCAGACCGCGTTCGTTGTTAAAGATAGAAAATAAAGATAGTAAATAGCTTTCTGTCTATCTATCTATTTTCCAGCTATTTACCTTGATTTCCCTATTCGATTTGCTGCAACAATTACGATCTTCCGCCTATTTTCTTCGCTGTAATTATTATCATCCCAATAGGATCTCGTAGGAAATAATCGCGTTAAATTTCCTTTTCTTCAAATTTCTTCAATACGTTCGCTGATGTATAGTTATTAGAATATCTTCACTAATAATGAAACTTAATCACTTATCGTTAAACAACGTCTTTAGACGTTATTGTACGCGTGGACGTGGAAAATGCATGACGTATCAAAAACGTTGTTTAACGTCGAAATTACTAACGTAACTCGTAATGATCGTTAACAAGATCTTTGACGAATCTTACTACCTAATCTAATGATCAAATCGCAAACCCTGAAAGAAAGATTTCGTGCGTGCTTCTAAGTCGACAATAAGATATTTCACGATTCCTATTAATCCGTCAAATTACAAACATTGTAAAAAGATCGTTTCATCTGCTCCTAAGCCGACGATACGATATTTAACGATTCTCGCTGATCCGTCAAATTGCGAACTCTAAAGAAGCATTCCATATTGCTTGCGAGTCGGCGAGAAGGTAAAAACGAATCTAGCTAATCCGTTAAATTGCAAACTCTAAAGAAACGATATTTCACGTACGTCATTTTAAAGAGCTTAAAACAGAAGGAATAGATGAATAGCCAGAGAAATCCACCAGTGGTAGATTATTGCGCATATTGCTTCGTATTTCGTGAAAATTCGTAGCCGCCAACTGTCCGTCGCGCTAAAAGAACAATAGCTAAGCCGTGGCTCGTTCCTCATCGTCCGTTGCGCTCCAAAACGTTCGTTCTAGCGACGCTAAATAATATTTTCCAATAGCACGGTCCCAGATTTCGTCCGTATGCCCATTGTACACGCGAGTTAGATAGCCCAATGCTCGACGGACCGCAGTACCACGAAGCAACACGTGGCGAATAACGCGTGTAAGTTGAACACATATTTCGAAGGTTCGCCTATCAATTATCGTGTTCACCACGTACGGCGAACAAAATCGACCGATACCGTATGTTATAGCGCTATACAGAGGCTACAAGAAGTATTGGCACATTGTATTTGTTATAGCACGTACTAATTAATTAGCTAATTACGCGTGCTAATTAATTAGATCTAAGTTTATTAAATTTATCATGTATCGTTTAGTACCATAAATTCATTTGTTCAAGAGATTAATTTTCTCAACGGACCTCAATTGCGCGATAATAAGTACATTAATGAAATTCTAATATTAATGATCTTCGTGATGATCGAGTATATTTTCTTTTTTCTTTTTTTCTTTTTTTTCTAACGCCATAAACTGTTTGATTTCAGACTTACGATCAAGGCTGGTTGTCCGATGAATCTTGAGAATTTTCCGATGGATACGCAGAGATGTCCGCTACAATTTGGCAGCTGTACGTTTTTACCTTAAAAAGAGATTTGGTTTCCTTTATCTTAATCGTTTCTAGACTGTGAATCTTTGTGCGTTTACGAAGAAAGCGTAAAAAAAACACGCAGAATGCAAATATAATTTACAAAGATGCATAAAATATCTAAACCTGTAATAATCTCAATGACACGCAGTACGTGAGATAATTTTCTATCTACATTTCGTCTTTTAATCGCATTCATAAAAATGTGAATTTGCGTAAAGATTTAATTACGATTACGCTCTACGCTAATACGAAACTTTTGCGTTTATACAATTATTTTGTAAGTTACAACAACTTTTACCAAAATTATCCTTGCGTTAGAGAAAAAGAAACAAGTTATGGAAGAAATTCGAAATTTCCCAGCACATTCGTCAAACGTAAAAACCACTGAAAGGATAGGATACTCTCGTAACCGAGGAACGTTCGCGTAATTGTCGGTTTTTGCGTGAACGTGTCGCACGAGAAATGAGAGAGATTTAAGATCAGCAACGGATACGTATATTATAGTAGCCCCACGGGAGGCTTTTCGTCGAGAGGTGACGCTTCAATGACGAACGAACTCGATGCTTTTTTACAGCTACCAGCGCGACAAGCTAGTAAGAAATATTCTCTTGATTGCAGTCGGTTACACGAAACGGGACGTGATCTACAAGTGGAACAGCGCCCGACAAGTAGCAATCGCCGAGGACATGAAATTATCCCAATTCGATTTAGTTGCCAATCCCACTGCGAATTATTCTGCATCGGCGACGCTTTCACACGGTGAGTCAGTGCTCCTTCTTCGGCACTTTATTCGAAACTTTATTATATAAAAAAAAAATAGTTGCTGAAATCGCTAAAAAAAGGAGAATTTATTTCACGTACTTGCCATTTTATTTTACTATCATTTTCTTTTGTTTCATCTATGCTCTTTGCTTCTTTTCTTTTGGTCTCTTTCAGTCTTTCAGTCTTTTTATATTACCATTATACCTGTTTATAACGATACAAATTTACAAATTTTCTTAACATTTTCTTCGCCACAAATACATGCAGACGAGTGAACATTTTGCTTATTCATATACATGTATCGCGTGTCGTAGTTGATTTATTACTGTAAATCAGTACATTCAGACAACTTTCTTACGCTACTTTATAATATGAATTTCAATTGTTCTATAGAAATCGTGGCACTGTAATTTCAATTTAATGTTACCTCGAAGCGACCAAATGGGGATAATTACAAAATAGGGTACTATTATTATTAGAAAAATAATGTATGATAATACTATACGATTCTCGACTGCTCCAGTCCAAAAATTTAATCTTTTTCATAAAAATTTTAATGCATCACGATTAATCAATTCATACCGCCACAAATGACCCGCGTCCGTAACAGTTGGCTGCAGTTCTTAAATTATAAAATAGCCAGTGAAAAGCAATAAGAATGGACTATACAGGTGTGAATACGCAGCAGTTAATAAAAAAAACTAGTCGATAATGCAAAACGAATAATCGAACGTTTCGAAGTAGAAAATTTCAATCATGAATCCAGTCTGTCGTATTTTTCAGATCAGAAATAATCTGATTACTCTTCCCATTCTGTAAATAGACTCTTCGTTGGTCACTCCGCTATGTGTACTACACTACGAATCTAATATCCGCCCTCGAAATGCACGGAAGCAGAAGAACAGCGAATAAAGATGGCAAAGTAAATCTTGATCTCCAGTAATACGGCGTATTAAATATGCACTTTTCCATTATAGTTAGATGAAATTATTATAATTCGATTTTCTACTACGAGTAAACTGTTTGATCGATTTACATGCGCAGTCAATTCTTCGAAAACGTTCTGTCCATAATCATAAGCAACATGATCTTCACAATTCTCGATAGCTTCAGTTTATAAATATAATTCACGAAGCTACGAAAAAGAGTAATAAATAGAAAAGTGAGGAGAAATAAGTTTCTGTATATGTTAAACAGCGGTGAATATTTTGCGTGTAGGTGGTTTGCAGGTGTTCTCTTCCTCCGTAGTTGAGCGTTAGTGTAAAACAGAAAAAATAAATCGAACGATATTATCAAATATCTTATCCTCGAACGAAGCACGATATATGCGATCGTTATAAAATGGAGTAGAAAACGACAAATGAAATTTCGATGTACTCGAGCAAACAAATTGAAGATGTCACCTGTTTACTACGTGACAGAATTTTCGATATCCGAATGAAAATGTTACATGCCCATACGATAAAATTACGAAATCGATAGCGATTGAGAGTTCTGCGTTCTTATGTAAAATTCGAATTTTCTTAACAATCTTCGTTTCCAAGTTTCAATGTCTTTAATACCTCAATCTTTCGATCTATCCTTTCTCATTTTTAAAAATACTTTCAAAATTGACCCCCTCGAAAATCGTACTTCGTATAACCCGACAACCACTTGTATTCCATACAATAACCTATCCATAATACTTCAGCTTTCATCTTCGATCTATCCTTCCTCGTCTTTAGAAATATTTTCAAAGTTGCCTCCCTCAGAGATCACGCTTTATACCATATAATAACACTTGTATATCAGACAATAATCTATCCGTAATACATCAACCTTCGTCTTCGATCTGTGCTTTCTCACCTTTAAAGATATTTTCAAAATTGCCTGCCTGAAGAACCGTACTTGCACGCCAGGCGATAACCCGCGAAAAGAAACTCCATTCAACACATCCATGTAGAATAGATTTCAGCGAAAAATCCTTATCGACGACGCGATGTATCAAGGATCAAACCGAGGAAGGAAAAGACAGACGACGGAAGAATAAACGAAAGAGAAACGTATAGCCACGATAAGAGACGTCGAAGAATGTCGGTGGCCAAGGTTTGTTTGAATTAGAGGAAAGAGAGGAAGGAATTGTCTCTTAACGACTGCAAAGGAACTCGATTGGAAACTTTTATCGGGCCACGCTTACGGATTCTACAGGAATATCGAAGGTACGAATGAATCAGCCCGGAAGTGGGTGGGATTCGAGCGCGGGCCAGCAAGTGGTGCGAGAAAACGACGACGTAAAGAAAAAGGAAAAGATGGAGGAGAAACAATGGAAGAGGATAGGGGATGAAACAGGAGGATGAAGAAAAGAGGTTCCACGTTGAAAGTTGGCAACGGGAGAAACGACGACTAATTGCAGCATCCTCCTGCAGAAAAGTCTCGTCCCTCTTGTATTTCCATCGGCTGATAACGAGGAAGGAGAAACGAGAGGGGAGACGCCGACTTGCAACGACTTCCACTTTTAATTGGATTAGCATCGATTAATACTCCGCAAACATTCGTCGCGTCGTCGCTGTGATTGCATCAATAGGGTAGTAAGAATTTTTTAAGGATCCGCGAACGTGGCGCAAACATTCACGTGTGTGCACGACATCGTTTCTGTTTGCGTTGGACAAATCGAAACGGATGCCAGGGATAATACGTAGAAAATAGAGAGAAACAATACAGATGATGTTCGATACGGTTGTTCCTTGTATATTGTACTCGTTATCGAGGAAAAAGTGCAGGACAAACAGAGCGACTAGCTGCTACGTTGGACGCTGGCATATGGTTTGTGCGTAACCGAAGAAACTAATGATCGCGACCTTGTTTGATTTCGATTCCGGTCGAACCTTGTTGATATTCGATGTCGAACTCAACTACAGATGAAAATTGAAACGAGTGCAAGATAAATATTACGTACATATGGAACAATGGCCGAGGGTGGACTGAACGGAAAAGATCGTGGAATATTGAATTAACTCGATTTAGTAGTTTTATGAGTGAAATTGCATTATATTGGCACGTAATCCTCTTTCTTTTTTTCATTCGAAGCATAAAAGATAGATTACAAATACGAATTATAGTATAACACGGAAAAGAGGACAGATTGGGTCCTATATATTTACCATTATATTACAACAAAGTTTTAAGGGTAATATAATAAATATTT
This sequence comes from Bombus confusus, assembly GCA_014737475.1. Taxonomy (NCBI): domain Eukaryota; kingdom Metazoa; phylum Arthropoda; class Insecta; order Hymenoptera; family Apidae; genus Bombus; species Bombus confusus. The sequence goes on from JACXIV010000103.1 coordinate 219,048, forward strand.
GTTAGGAACAACTTTACTTCTACACGCAGATTATACCTTCTCTTCTTTATCCTGCGAAATTCAAGCCATCGAAAACGCCTTAACGCGTAGCATCATAAATAGAAATCGTAAGGGAAACATCTCGATACTCTTCCATTCGATCATCGAAGTAAACAGTATAGCATCAAATTCATATGTATTCCCAGTCATATAGAAATCACCGGTAATAAATCTTACTAACTTCCACGATGCTAAAACCATTGTCAAAGAAGCCGCTAGCAAATTTTACAACTGTTTATGGCTCAACGACCCCCGTACAAAACTTCGCACAGTAAGACCTAGCGTGCAAAAGGTACCCAACGTCTCAGCACGAACCAGAACTAAGCCGCGCTCACCGGCATTAGCACCGTCCATTCCAGACTTACGCATGAGTAGTTGTTAACAAAACAATCATCTTCTGAATGCCAATCTTGTGGCTCACCTATAACCATACAGCACAGTTTATTGGACTGTCCTAGATTTTCACCTGAAAGAAACAGTTGCTACATTAAAGCCGATACGATCGTCCAAACATGAATGATTCTAAAAGCACTCATAACGCGTTCGAGACTTTTTTAAACAGTTAAACCTACTCGATTCCATGTAACGATTCGTGTATCGTTAATCTTGTAAACGCGTAATCGCTAATTACGCGCTATGTATACCTGAAAATAAACTCGTAAATAAAGAAGTATAGTAAATTCTTCTGCGTTACGTATTGAATGTATTATCTGATTCCAGCGGAATATTCGATGCTGCTGGTATATTTTCATCTGCAGAGGCACATGGGTAATTTTCTTATACAAGTATACGGGCCCTGTGTTTTACTCGTGGTCCTATCTTGGGTCTCCTTCTGGTTAAATCGAGAAGCCACTGCGGATCGTGTATCACTGGGTAAGTTTACAGCTAGGTCGTGTTTTACAGATACACGTACGCTTGAAGCAAGTAAATAAACATAAATCGGATTTTTTAAGTGACAACAAAGATTAATCACGTGGTAGAAATAATACAAGAAGTATATAATTATAAGGAGACTTTTACCGAATATTTAGCCTGTTATGTCGATTAGAAATTTCACACAGTTTTATATTGATTTTATTCGGAAAATTTCTGTCTATTTATTAAATCGTACAATGACTTCATCTTATTTGTAAAACGATGTATAATAGCGTTTCTCCCGTCTTCTTCTAATAATTTTTCTTTATTAAATTCACAAAAGAACATATCTGCTAAGGCATTTTATCATTGGGAATTGGATAAAATCATACTTCAATTATTTGCAACATATCTGCTCTTCAAATGACTGATAAAACAAGCTATCAGAGTAATCGACGGAGCACTGCGACAGACGTAACACATTCGTTGTTTTATCTCAATTATATAAACAATAACGACTGCATTAGTTTCGAGCCTTTTTAAAAATTATATTTTGAAACCGGATACTTATTTTCTTTGATAATTTGATAATTGAATGAAATATAAATAGAAGCCCTTTTATATTTGTTTAAAGGTATAACAACCGTATTAACAATGACATTTCTGGGATTGGAGGCGCGGACAGATTTGCCTAAAGTTCCTTACCCCACTGCCCTGGACTTCTTCGTTTTTCTTTCCTTCGCTTTCATTTTTGCCACCATTATACAGTTCGCAGTGGTGCATTATTTCACCAAATACGGTTCCGGCGAGTGTTATTTCAGCTCCGATTTAAGCGAAAGCGAGAGTTCCAGCGACGAGGAGGAGGCGAATACGCGACAATTGCAGAAAGGACCGGTAATTGTATGCATTTGATATTTTTATTACTTCAGTGAAAACGGTCGATCGAACGTTCACAGTTTATCAATTTTTATAATAACCATTATCGCCCGTGAAACATATTTAAATCCTTTCTTGGTGAACTTTTCCATTCTAAATTAATCTAGTTGCATCAAATTTGTGTTAAACCATCTATCTCTATGGTTATTGAACTATTTCATAATAACGAACATTTATGACGTGGAAGTATAGAAATTATATTATCTTCTACGCAGAAAATAAAAATAATTTTATTCCATGCGTAGCGTTGTTTCAATATCTAAATCAGAAAAAACAGATATCGATATTGAGATTGGCACAACCTATATTCAATTATTAAAGTTCAATTATTAAAATTATTCGAGTATTAAAGTTTTGATTAACAAGTAGCGGCTGCAATAAATCACTGGTATTTAAAATGGAAATGGAACAAAAATACTGGCAAATTCCAATAACAATGATAAATCTCTCGCTTATATTTCACGAATACGTGCAAGATCGTTCAATATTCATACTTTGCAAGAGATCATGCAAATCTCCACTATTTTGGCATTGTTCCATATTGAAATCGGCAAACCCGATTTCTCAGTTCCGGTTATAAAGATCGAAATCGTCGCTCTGCCAGCGTGATAATCCATCATAGACGCTTTCTTACGTCCCCTCCGATATTAGATGCTTCTACGAAAACTTGATGGCGAACATTAATAAAGTGGCGATCTAAAAACTTGGAAACTTTGCAAAAAAATCTATGGTACGAAATATCCACAACTATTGAAAGATACATAGAAACTTGTTTTACACGTTTTACGTTTGTCGCTCTTCTTCTTTTTTTCTACAGTAGAATAGTACGATACTCGTGAAAAAGAAAAAGATGAGAGCTTTTATTGAAATCGGTGAGGGTCAAGCCAGAAGCTCCCCTTGTTAGCGAATGTAAACCTTTAGATTTACCGCGTATATTTTTGGAAAGATTGAATTTATTATAAATGCACCAGCAAAATAAAAGACTTTAATAGGTCATCGTATTCTTCATTGTGGAAACGAATTGCATATAAAGAAACAAAATAAAGTACCTGGACCATGATACTTTAATTTACATAAGAGGAAGAGTATACGTATATACCATTCGATCTCCATATAACGGTAAAGAACATGAAGTATAAAGGGAATATAAATGATGATTTAAAGTTACTTTAATCCAATCCAAGAAATAATTGGATTCCTAAAGTTGTATGTAGGTTACTGCAATGAAAAGCCTTAATAGAAGGAAAAGGAAAGTTGTTCGCATCGAAATAAAATTACCTTCGATTCGAGATACATTTACATGCATGACCAACGCGTTAGTTCATCGAATAACTTCCATTTGGCGGATAAAAAAGGAGCTGACAACATATACTTCCAAAAGTGCGGTCAATCGTTTGAAATGAAGATAATTCGATCATTTTTAAGACTGAGGTAATGTTAAAAAATTGCAATTCAACGTGTAATTTCTGATGAGCGAATTCACTAATTACACAGTTTCCACGTACAAAGCAGAATTGAAGAATAAAAGAACACTAAGAAGTCGTCTTAAATATCGAACATTGTACCTTAACATACTCACAGCCGGTAATTTTACGAAAATCCTGAAATTTCAAGATGACAAGTTTCAACAATTACGGCATATTGTTTTCAAAGAATTCAACTAAACGGGAGAAATCCTTCTTTCCTTGTAGATATTCATAATAGCTTGGCACGACCAGCTTATACTTGGACGTGTTTTCGCTTTGGAGAGACGCGATATTACGTCAGTAGTCGTTAATGTATTAATATCATTTTTACGCTGCCTCAAATATATGATTCCTATGCGAGCTTGCAAAACGAAAACAACTTTTATTTATCCGTCAATCATGCGACCAGAAACAGCGTAAACTGAGAAACATATCCACAGACACGTATAACGAATGGATGGTAAAATAAAATAATAAATACCATTAAAAAGTAATAAATACAAAATAAAATATTACCTCGAATATTCTGGATCAATCAGACTAGCAAAAAACCACAAAAACGATCTAACAAAAATATTTAGAAATCCCAGAAGAATTTCGAGAGACGATATTTTCCTCTCGCTTAATTTCCTTCGGCTTAAGGAACATTTCACCTATCCCGTTGGAATATTATCAGACTATGTATTGTATGCGAAAGCATTGAAACGCACGGATCGTGCCATAAATATCTGCTGCTACTTATTTCAGGTATCCCAATCGCACAAAAGAACCGCCGGAAACCTAACGGCACGAGGACACTCAAGTCGAAATTTCTCAATGAACGAGGACGGTATGATCGAAGTGATACCGTTATCAGCGATCCCAGAACCCAGCAGAAATCCTACAGTGGGCCACTGGCAGATGTCCTGCGTGACCTGCAGCCCGCCCCCTCGTCAAGCTCCTCCGAGCAGAAAAGAGGGATCCGGTCGAAGGCGACGCAGAAGAACGCCTAGATACAATTCCGTATCGAAAATCGATCGTGCCAGCCGCATCGTGTTCCCCGTGTTCTTCTTGGCTATCAACGTGTTCTACTGGTGCGCGTATCTGTCGAGAAGCGAGCGTATCAATTACTACAACGTGGACTCGAACGGCACGTGAAATCAGTCGCTAAACGGGACAACCAAGGGAAAACAAGTGTACGAACGTTCTCCACGGGATTACTCAGCGGAGAAGGAGATGTCGATCGACCAATCTACGATATTACTTTAAGCGATCACGTGTACTTAATAGAAATTGTTGGCCGGCCGGCGATTTACGAGGACAATGAGAGCTTTGGACGAGCGTACGAACAAATATTACGTTATCGTTCGTAAGTTCAATCGTATTAAATAGAAAGGGACAAGGATTCATGAATATTATAAGTATTAGAGACATTTGTATTTGTATTTTTAATTCTCTGTAGGAGAGGTTCCTAACTGTTGTTTAAAAAAAGTTTTAATTATTGCATAACTTGCGATCAAAGTAAAATTTCATCCTTGAATCTGTTCGAAAAGAATTGCGAATATTTCAAGTGGAGATTCTAATATTTGACTTAACAAGTGATTAGATAACATAGCAAAGGTGTTAATAAGTATGGCAGAATCTTTTTAAAGGTCTGAAACAGCAAGAAGATTATGCTTGGGTATAAACGATCCAATTTTTATATTGAGAAGATATATTTTATAAGTTTGTATACGGAACATTAAAAAGTTGTGACATTTTCTGATTTCCTTTACGATTAGTACAATGATACATATTTTATTTTTAAATTTTTCATTCTTCGCAATTGTTGTTCGATATGATTAACCTTGTGAACGATGATGCTAATAAATGAACGATATCAACAATGCGGACGAAGATATGAGACCAGACTAGGAAAACCTTATGAAACACTATATGAATATTTAGTAAAGCTTAAAATGTGAGTTTGTAATATATGCGGAGAAACTGAAGAGATAAATATCGTTTAAATTGGTTTAAGAAATAATTATTGTTTAAATTTTATATCTTGTTAAATAGCGATTCATATCGTAACACTTAAAAGATGAACTATAATAGGTTTTTTGTGTTTATCACTTCAAATATAGTAGACGAATTTATAATTTAAACAGTATCATTATTAGATAGTAAACAGCATATATGATTATTACTATTTTATGACAATAAACGTTATGTTCACGATTCAAAATAGAATGATATATGTAGAAATATCTCTTTACAATAACAATCAGATGCAAAAATATCTTTTTATAATTCACGACTTACAAGCCGTTCAAGGGTTAATAAGCATATTTTTCGTTAGCAAATAATATTATTCATTATTCTCGACAAAAATGGGAAACTTTTCTGCGTTAAAATGAGATATATACACATATATGTATGAAATATTATGTTCAATCTCCTAAGTGTTAAATTATAGCACACGAATATAACACGGATATAAAAAATCCCTTATCCGTGTCAATTAATCATTCTAAATAGTGATAAATGTATTGGAAAACACCAATCTATTTCTGTCAATCACAATCACAGAAATTACTTCCTCCACTCTTGAAACAAGCAATTGGGTCAACAAATGATTGTATGACCATGCTAGAACGAGATAGGCGGTATAGTACTAAATTGCACTCATCATTTCCATTACAGATAACAACTGATTATTATAGGTTCAACCTTTGTCTAACAGTCATAAATGGTAACAAATTAAAATCGTCGTTTCATACTTTTGGCCATTAACGTACCATGCAATAGTTAGTATTTATGGTTTTCTTTCTTCGAAAACACAGTGTTCAAGTTAGTCTACTATTCTCTGAGAAGAGAATGTAGCTTTAAGCCCTCGTTAGACTATACAAAATACGTGAACAATGAAAAGATAAAACCTTTTCTTATTTTTTCTCGATTATCGACTTTTTTTTCTTAATTGTCAATAAAACGAAATTTTATAATATCGCGATATCTGTAACATTCAATCTGTTTCAGAGAATAAATTAATCCTTACCTTCCGTGCATGTGTGGAAAAAAAAGATTTCAAATGTAAATGGTGCGATAAAGCTTAGGACAAATATATGGAAAATTGTTTGAAATTCCTACTTGAATGTAAGTTGCATTAATTGCAGAAAAAAATTGTGCCAGTCTGATCTAATAATAAAATATCGGTGAAACGTACAGAATAAATTTTAATCACTAGAAGAACGTTTAGCGAGTGAAATGATAGAAATATTCAATGCTAATTGCGTATTAGGTGCGACAATAAAAATCAATTTTAAAAACAGCCCGTTGTTATTTATTGTAACATATATACACAAAATATGTACATATAATATAGCCTGCTACAATAAAATAAAGATATGTAGTATTTTTTAACATATGGAGTATAGTGAGGTATACATAATACATATCCTTTATGAAATTACTATTAAATAATAAGAAATATAATAGAAATACAATAGAATTCTTTCATTTCTTATAACAAATTTGTATAAAAGCAACAGAATATCATTTATTTAGCTTCGAAATCATAATACTACTGTTTCATGTTCTGTGAATATTTTAAAATAATTTAAATATTTTTAAATACCTCTTTAAATTGTTCTATTTCTTAATATTTAAGAAATTTGTATTTTTTTAGTAATTTTAGAAAAATACTGATGATATTTGCTTCAGTTAATTGTTTTTCCTTTTTAACACAAAACAAATATTTCTTTACTGATAACAAATTATACATAATACTTTCTTATCTTTCATCATATTTTATGCAATGCTTATCTCAAACAATTCATATTTACAATAACTTTCGTTTGACTGATACAATGAAATGCAAAACGCCATAATGATGATAAGTTTGTTATTATATTAATGTTGTATTAGCTTTTATACATATATTCTGTTATTCAAAATTTTCAAAATGAACAATATTCTCGCCATTCAATTAGCACGCACGTTGTATCATTAATGCTGACATTAAAAATCTGTATTGTTTCTAGTAAATAAAAGAGAACTTGTAAATAAAAACAAGAAAAGAAGGAAATAAGAAATAAATAAAAAATTTGTCTGTAGCAGAAATATTCGTACTTCCCAATTTCCATTTTCGTTATTACATGCATCTTGAAACGTGTGACCGTAATATATCTCAATTTCAAATATCCTCATGATATTCTTTTTTTTATAATATGTGCATACATATATATAATCATATATCATTCATTTTTAAACATAAGGTGAATGATGCATTTCGGCACATTCAAAATATGCAAACATTATCGTCTGACGAAATCTCATGCACGTTTCCTTCTACAAAGCAACAGGTGTCCTATCCATCTTCGTTATTTATCACTTTATTACCAATCTGTCACAAAGATTTTTGGCACATCCAATCACTTCAACTTTCGCTAATATCATGCTTACTTTATAATAAGCCTCTGTAATATATTTATTAAATCTTTACGAATCTTTACGAATTCATGTTTATCAAGTTTCAAAAACACATTAAGCCGTTTTTTTTTTAATGTGCTCCTTCTATTTGAGATATTTTATAATCTTCATAATGAACAAGAATTTTTTAAATTGAGAATGTCACTGTTTCAGGATATTACAGTACTGGAATTTGCATTTCTTTTATCTAAATTATTCTGATAACTTCTTTTATTGATTATTACAACATAAAATTTTTAATAGGCATATATTTATATGAACTTTTTTCAGATGCTGAATCAATCCCTCAGATATTGTCTATTACTCATATTACAAGATACTTACCGTGTATATTGAACGATATAATTATTAAATATTAGATGTTAATATTTGTTGTATATAGATCTATTTTTCTGATAGGATTGATTTTTAAAAAATATGAACCAATATTGCATTACTTTGTGGTATAAAAAATATTAAAACATAAATTAAAAGCTTAAGATCCATTGATGCTTCTGAGTTGAGAAATTAATAAAAGCAATAAATTCTTTTATGTCTATCTTATTTAAAGTAACCATAATATTAAGAAATGCTTTAATATAAATATATAATACATAAAAAATATATAACATAAACATTATATATGCTTTTAACATTTATTGTTACTACATACATGCATACATATACTGTAACGTATATATGTATTATATGTAAACTATAACTTAATTGCTGAGTTAAACATAGATCCATACATATAATTTACGTAATTCTCGCTGTATGCATTAGGCATGCAATATCTTAAATGTTATAAAAATATTTAGGCATACAAGTAAATACAAAATGTTAATTCTATCGGTGACTACAGACTATCATATAGATATAATTTTTTGGCAAATCTCCAGTTTCTTTCAAGAACATTTATCAAAAGGTAATATTAATAAAAACTACCCAAAATTAATACAGTAATGTTTTTACATATTTGTACTGTCATTTTGTATTTGAATTGAAACACTAGTCATTTTTAATATTATTTAAGATACTATTTTAGCTAAAATTGAACATGTTACATATAACGCTATAACACTGCATATTTTTATATGCAAATTTCTATATTAGCTGAATAACAATTATGTATTGTAAATGTATCTAAACAATTTTTATATAATAAATAATTTTTAATTAGACAAAAATATATATATATTTGAAGGAACATCGAAAAATATTTCTTGCATATGTTATAATAAATAAATGATTATATTAGTAATCCAAACAATTAGGAAGACCAAAAAATATAAATGAGAATGAAATAATTATATATTACGATTTGCAAATATTATTTCACACAATTCTGCTAAAACTATTGAATTTTCCAATGAAATTATCAAGATGATGCAATCATTTTTAGTACATCACCTAACTCATTTGCATAATAGTCTGGAATTATCAAATCTTTAGAACTTGTAGTAGAAGCGTTCATGGCATCTACGTCATTTTGTGTTGTAATACCCGTTAATACGAGAAGAGTTTTAAATCCACAACGTTTCCCAAGAAGAATGTCAGTATTACAACTGAAATAGAATAATTATGTTTTAAACATACCAATAATAAACTACTGCTGCATTATTATGATTATGAGTAATATTTACTTATCACCAATCATAAGTGTTCTTTGAGGATTTAAACCATATTTCTTTATAATATACTCGCTCAAAAATGATTCTGGTTTTCCAAGCATCACTGCTGATCTATTGGATGCCATTTCTATAATCTTTATGAAGCATCCAGTTCCTGTATAATTAAAATTTACACTTAAACATTTAAAAAAAAAATTTGAAATAAATATATTAATAATGCAGCGTAATAAATAATTTTGCAACCTGGGAATTTATTAGTATTTGGGGAAGGTCTTTCTATATCACAATTTGTCCCTATAAAATGAACACTTGGATCTTGTAAATAAGAGGCAGCTTTCACAAGCTTAGGAAAACTAAAGTGTTTATCAAAGCCTACAACAACTGCTCCAACTTCTGGATCCGGTTTAAAGTTTTCTATCATTTCTACTTCATCACCATCTATTACATCTGGCTACAATAATAAAACAAATTTCATATTATTAATTTATGCTGAAATTTTGAAGATAATTATACATCTTTTGTTTAAAAAGACTTACTCCAACACCAAAATGTTTGATACCTTCAGCTTCTAATTCCTTGGTAATACCATCACTCCCAACTACGTATGCTTTTTTATTAAATTTTTTTTCCTTAAGATACATAGCAGCCAAAAATGAAGAACATACTATTTCATCCTGAAGAAAAGTTAAGTTAAAGTTAAAATAACATTTTAAACAATGAATGCATATTATTTAATCCAAAATATTACAACTTATGTTTTACTTACTATTGTTGCATCATACTTAAGATTTTTACATTTGTCCACAAATTCAGACCTGGTTTTGGTATTACTATTCGTTATGTAAAAAAACTTTTTACCTAATTCTTTAAACTTATTTACAGTTTCAGGTGAATTCTTTATTACTTGGGTTTCCTTCCATAGTACGCCTAAGGTTTACTGAGATTAAAATACCATTTATGACATTGTACATTGAAGTATTTGTCTATTATTATCTTCAATTATTAAATACTCCAATATCAAAAATATAATATAAAAACAACGTAAAGTACGCATCTTTATTTTTAACAATTTTTTATAGAAATTTTTTTGCACTAAGCAATCACTCACCATCACAGTCTGATAAAACTACATCAATAGAATCTATGAAATTTTTAAATTCTGCACTTGATAATGACAATATATGACGTTTTGTTGTCATTTTGCAATAACCTACAGATACGACTTTTCAAACTGAAATGAAGCTAAATCTACTATCCACACAAAGTACACTCTAGCAATTAACCGCGGTAACTAAAGAAATGATCTTAAACAGAGCATGTCGATCAGCCTATCAATGCTATCATTGACATTCACGCATTTGTAACGTGACCTTGCGTGCTTGTTACATAATATAGAGATATAAATTGTTCCTATATCATTCACAACTACATATATATATATGATTGGCAATTACATATATATATCAATATCGATAGAGAAATAAAATGGGCTGTACTTCGGTTTAATGAACATAAAATTATTGCCTTTTTTATTGCAATTTAATAATCTTCGATGCATATAATCCAAAAATACGTCTTGATTTTAGGAATTCAGCGGTTCAAAAATCATGCGTATGTGAGGTTGTGTTTTTAGTATATTTGATGGCTTACTTCGATGCCGTATAGATTTCTATTTATAGGATTCATCCAATGAATGGAGTCCCTGACTGTAACAAACGCACGTGGATGTCGGCTAGTTTACGGCGGGATTTTGAATCGTATGTATTGGACTAGATTTGGATTACACTAGTACGAATTGATATTCTAGTATCCGACGAAGTTCAGTACGGACCAATCAGACTACGGACAGAAGCAATACAAGTTACGGCTCATATTAACGTTGCAATGTAAATTGTAAAATAATAACCTATTTATGTAAAAACAATTGATATAATCAAACAATCCGAATGTAACTAATTATTTTGCAAATTTTAAATAGATCATATAAAAGAATCTGTAATGATATACTCGATTTTTATATTAAAATTTTATACTGTATCTTGAAGAGTAAAAAACAAATGATTTTAATATGAAAAAAGTTAATTTTTTGACTTATTATAATTGATCGAGTAACTGCAAAATGAAATATAGTTTATAAATTGTATTATAATTTATAATGTTTCTAGCTCTATAAGTAATATGTATTATTACATGTTTATAAATAAAAGCCAAACTTTATGAACATCAATATTATAATATACATATTTATTCTATCATTACATTGTTTTTGCATTGTAACCCTTATTATGTTTTTGTCCACTTCCTTTTTATATACTTATTCCTTCCATTACCTTTACTTTTTTAAAAAAATATTTTATTCATTAAAGATATAATCAAAATAAATATGACCTTAATAAACACAAAAAACATATGTAATATTAAATTACATATTATTTGTTTCACACAAAATAAATGTTCTTTACATTATACTCAATTTTATAAATTGCATTATCTAAAATAATATCTAAAATATGTTCTATTTTTCATTTACTAATGAAGTCACCATAAATTTTTCAAAAAATTTATTATAAAATATATTATACCTTAGTTAAGTACATATTCAACACTACGTACGCGAACAATATCTATGTATGTATAACAACTATGTATGCAATCAATCTCAGATTTTCAAACACTGCAAAATACAAAAAAGCTAGACAACACTGAAGTTAGAAGAAACTCACATAATAGACGAAAAACTTGAGAGATTGTTAAGAACAGATTGGTAGAAATCTCTACAAAGGAAAACGTAGTATTCTACAATTTAAACCTTATCATTGTATGTACATTTTTAAAATATAGAAGTTTTAAATAGCATATATTAAAAGACCAGAGTTCACAATGTTTTCTAAAGACATACAATAAATCAATTAAACACTTGAACTCATCACACAGTATCAATAACTGACAATGTAATTAAAGCTAATGTTTGTCCTATCGCTTCTGTACTTTCATATAATTAACTCGTCACTTTTATCGTTTCGTGGGTATTAAATCGACATCACAACCACAAATATAAACTTAGGTCCGACAGAATAAGAGTTAGCATATTGCCAACTGAAATTAGACTAAAATGTGTAACTGATCCATCAATTCGTTAACACGTTGCAGTTAATAGCACAAAAGTAGTATCTTATTTTTACATCAACATATTCATTCTTATGTAATAAAGGGGCTACAGTAAAAATGCGAAGCAATCTCCTTGTTGCAAAAACTCGGAGAGTTTTTTCAATGCCAATTAATAACCAACGTTCAACTACCGACTACTTGTAATTATGCATCTTTCTAAAATGTTTTTAATTTGGATCGAAATGGCCCCGAAATATCAGTCTTTTGGTTGAAATTTTGTTAATTTTATTATACATAGTTGAGCATAATTCTACGAAATCCGATGTGGCCTCATAAGAACATACTATCTACGTTCCATAGCCGACGTCTTCTATAACGCAATTATAATGGTTACACGTAATAACCGAAAGAGCATTTTGTTCGAATATTTAATATGTTTGAATAATTAATAAATATTTGTTTGAGTAACGTTGTATAACACTTAATCAAATGTCCTGTAACAAGTAAGTTACAATCCTACTTATTACATAAAAGTCGAAAATATATATAAAAGTGAAACAACTCAAATAAGGAACATGTCATTAATAACTACATAAAATAATATTACTCGAAAAATTACTCGAATAAAACGCTCAGAGTTATTAAAGCAATAACACTATATCTTCTTCTTAAAATTAAATATCAACGGCATTCTCCTATATTAAGTATGTTATTATATCCCAATATATGTGAATATAGAGTATGATAAACCTATATACTATATGCTCTAATAATTATTTCTTAATTTTAACAAAATGAACTTATAGCGTTTGATTATCGAGTTCTACACACTGATACACAAATACCTTCTACAATTCTAAAATTCATGAAATGAATCCCTTACACATTTTATTTTCGTATTTACGATTGGTTTATCAAAGAAATAAATAGGAACCAGCCTACAGATCATGTATAGGGCACAGATAAAAATTAATTATTAAAGAAATTCATTAAAAATATGGCAGTTCAGGCCAGTTTACTGAATTTTAAAATAATATATACTATTTTTCATAATTAAATGGTTGTTCCGTAGTTCATATATATTGGTAATCTCAGTCGTTAGTCATAACATTGCAAAAAAGAAAGAATAAAGAAAGAAACTACACCATTACTTTTCTTTTTTTTGCATATGCCACTTTAACTACATTCACAGTCTCCATTAACAGAGTATCTAATATAGTTACAGTAAGACCATTCTTTACCGCGAGTTCATCATGATGGAATTTTGTCCATTCATCTTCCTCAGCCTGAGCTTCTCTAGCCAATAATTCATCAACCCTGTCCCTTCGTTTTCTGCTCCAACGCATCACCATGTTTTCCCGTTGCAGTTTCGTTTTGAAACCAAACAACGTGGCCACTTCCTTATTCACATAAGCATTAAGCTCTTGTATAGTCTTAGGGATTTTCATTGTAGGTTTTGTTTTCACATTTGGTTTTGTCCAACTTGGACCTGGTTTCTCGTATTCGGCCTGATAAACCTCGGCGATTGTTTCTTTGCACAGATCAAAGAGGAATGTGTTGTAAATTCTTCTATCCTTTTTTACAGTCTCGTCGTTTTCTTTGGTTAACTCGCAGATTTCAGGAGGAGCTTCTAAGCTCATGATATCTTCTCCAGCCTCTTTAGCATTAAATATTATAGCCGTGGCTTTTTCAGTAAATGCCGTTAATTCTTCTATATTGGAGGGAATTACGGCTGGAGGAGGAGAAGATGATCCAAGGGATGTTGAAATTCTTACACCACCACCAGGTGGTGTGTACGGAGGTGGTGGTTTGTTTGGTATTTCTCGAACATAGAAAGATACTTCCTCTGCTTCTAATTTCTTAATCTATTATAAAGGGATATATGTATAGAGGAACGACTTTTACGTAAAGAATATAGTAAAATAGCAGGAATGAATTGTTACCTCTAACTCAATTTGAAGTTGTTCAATGCGAAGTAATTTTGCTTCCCAGTCTGCAACCTCCATACCGGGTTGTTTCAATGAGGCTGTGTAAATAAAAATGTGAAATAATACAAATTCATGGAAAGCTTTATAAATAAATTGCCTAGGAAAAGCAACACGAATCTTTACATTACATTATGAGTTTACATTTTACTTTGATTAGGTGCTTTGATGATTTTAAAAAAAAGAAAAACATCCAAATATGGATAAAAAAAATGTTCTGATGCATTAATAAAACAGTATGAAGCTGTGATAAAATTATACATTCCAAGATCATATATATGTATACAATAGTCATTTTCTTTTAAAAATATCTAAAGAGAACAGAAGATACAATGTTTTATATTGTGTTGTGTTGCACAATATTTACAGGCTTTTTTTGTGCATACAGAAATTAATAAGTAAATATCAAGCACTCATGCAACACTGATTTGTATAAAAGGAACAAGTCAATGTTTGTTTCATTCAAAGTTTCGTGTTGTATTACCTTTAAGTAATTATTATCTCGACTTTGCTATTCTGAAAATAAATAATACATGGCTATACGAGGCAATGCTTTGCACAGGAATACACAGCCAACATAAAAATCAGAATGTGTCTCTGTAATGTATGTGATATGTAAGAATGTATTATCATTTATGCATTAAATTATATAAATAATATTAAAAATAAGTTAGTTGTATCTAATATGTATTTGATACCGTAAAAGTATTTATGTATTACATATTTATATATCCATTCAATAACGATATGATTTACAACTCAATAATTTGAACTTATATATATATTTAATATAAAGAATTATGATTAAAAAATTAAAAAATATTTACAAAATATGAAAGAAATACTCCTCCATATATTGAATTATGAAATAGATACTTAAAAATATATTTTTACTAAAATTTAAATTTAAAAAAGTAATGTAATAGTTAAGATAAATAAAAATCATACCTTTTAATTTGTCTATCATGATTTCTATATCCTTCTCAGATGTTGCAACAATGGGTGTAGCATGGAATGTATTCTTCGAATCTGTATTTTGATTTTCTATGTTTGAATTACTTAATAAATCATCATTTAATACGTCGATATCCAATCTTGTATCATTATGATCTCTAGGAGAATCCATCTCAATTTCTGATACACCTTTTGGTGTATCTCTGCCCTCACTCGACTCAGACAATACATCTTGTTCATGTTTTTCTTTTTCTTCTGTTTCATTTGGATTAATCACTGCTTTTATCAATTGATTTTCTTTTCCTAGTGCTTCTGTCTTAGACTGTTGGCTTTCCAAATTATTTATTAGCGGTTGTTCGTGTTTATCAATAGCTTTATCATCTACTTTTGAAGATGTAATGCTATCCGTATCAGAAATTTCAGTTTGTGATTTTTTATTATCTCCAGAAATATATTTATTGTCTTGAAGTTTGTTTATATCATTTTCTGAACTTGATGAATATTTCTGTGCAATTTCATCAAGTATTTTCAATACTTCTCCTGATTTTTGTATTGCTTCATATCTTTCTGGTATAGAAGATGATTTTCGTAAAACAGCAGATTTCTGCAGTTCACTTTTATCGAATATTTCAGAAACTTCAAGACTTTCTTCTGAAATATCTTCATATTCTGGATCTTTCAAAATATCAAAGGTTTTATCCCCTATATTTGGTAAGACATCCGATGCAATTACTTCAACATTTTCTACCGTTTTAACATTATTTATTATTGTGGAAGGAGTTATATCACTTTGTATTTTATTTTCTTGTATTTCAACACTTTGAATATCTGTTTTATTATGTGAAGTCGATCCTGATTCGGTAATAGAATCTATAGAATATTTAGTCTCTTTTTCTATAACATCCAATACACTTTCAGTTACTTCAACTAAATTATCAAGCTGTTCACCATCAGAACTATCTTGTTCTATTATGGGTTCCAAGGATTTTTGTTCTTGTGTTATTTTCTCTTGTGTTTCCTCTTTGTCATCACTTTTATTTATTTCTATAAGTTCTTCTTCTGCTAATTCTACTTTAGCATCAATTTCAAGTTCTGATAAACATTCACTTTCAGCACTCCCTGGTTCTAATTCTGTTATGATAATTTCTCGAGATTTAGATTCACTAGGACATGTATTATCATCATCTTTGATTTTTGTGTGCACATCTAGACTTATAGTAGTCTCTATACTAACTTCATTAGTTTTAATCTCTTCATTGTTATTTCTGTTAGTGGCTTCTTCATTAGTATCAATGATGTTACCTTTATTTTCTTCCAAACATTTGTTTTGTAAGATAAAATTACTTAAAATTGGTTTTTCTTTTTCCTCTACTATGACTTTTATTTCAGTTTTACTTCCTATACTATGTGCATGATTCTCAACATTTTCTCTTGTTGAATTATCCTCAATGCTCTTTTCAACCTTATCCAGTATCTTAATCACGGAATCATAAATAGCCTTTTGGAAATCATCGGTTTCTATACTGTGCACGCTGTCTTCTTCATATTGCTCTTTATCGTTATCTTTCGTAATTATATTCAAAATATTTTTAGCTTTATTATCAGAACTTTCAAAATGAGAATCTAATACCGTTTCATCAAGTTTGATTCCATATATGTCAATATTCGTAGATTCACTTTTTGGAATAAATAGTGACATATTTTCTATATCTTCTATATCGGTGATTGCGTTAATTTGATTTTTAGAATCATTAGTTGACTGGAATGTATCTTTCGAACTTGACAATATACTCGAGTCATCGTTGAATAATTTTGAAATTTGGCTTTGAGAATTTTTCCATGCAGAATGAATATTAAATGAATCAGATGCGGTCCAATCATCTTTATCGAAACTTTTATTAATAAATCCTTCATGTGTCTGACTTCCATTCTTACCGACTTCTTGCTTACTAATACTTAAAGCACGATCAAAGGCATCATGTTTAGATCCCTGAACAGATTTTTGAGAAATTTCTTTAGATTTTCTCGTATCAGCTTGTAGAAATGAAATTTCATTCTTATTATTATCGTTAAATTCTTTAGATTCATTTAAGAATAATTCTGAACCTTCTATTTTTGAAGCTGAGCATATATCATTTATATTTTGGTATTTACTATCATTCACTGTATCTTCCATATAATCTATTGGTTCCTTAAAACTATCATTTTGTTTGGACGAATTTGATAACTGCGGAGAAATTTGTCTTTTTAATAATTCATTTACATATTCTGTAACTATTGTCTGTTTTGAAATATCCTGCAGAACTTGTTTAAGAGATGGATCATTTTTATTTTCCGAGTGAGTTTCTATATTAAGTACATCTATTATTGAACTATGATTAATATTTGTGCATTGATTTGAAGACTTACTCTTCTCAGCTAAGTTGGATTTTTCTAAAAATAATAAAGAACTTTTACTCGATCCCAATGATTGATGACTCTCTAAATTATATGAGTTAACCGAATCTTCTTCAATATTTGCATCAACATTTTCTTCGGAATATACTGTTTCAAATTCCATAGTATTTATACATTCTTCATTCTGCATTGTTTTTGAACAAATTTCGGATATGGATCTGATTCCAACAGAAGTATCACAAGACACTTCTTCATCTTTTTTATGCAAGCTTAAATTATTATTTTCTATTAACATTTCTGAGCGACTGAGATCATCCTTAGTTGCTTTAATATGTTCTAATATTATAGATTTCTCGATGTCGTTTAAAATTTTTTTGCTTCTCGCTTTATAATCAATTTCTTGGGTATTTGACCTAGAAGGCAATATTTTATTCTGAGGTATCATAACAGATATTACATTATCGTCTTTTTTCGTTATACTTTTATTATCACTGATGTTAGTAACCGATTTCAATTTTGTATCATTCGTCAAATACTGTGGAATGTCAGAATTACTCTTCTTCTCATATAATTCTACATCTGTGCTTTTGTCTTCTTTTATGATTTCCTCATCATAAACTTCGTTATTTTTATCAGATACTGAAAGTATTTCGGATATACCTTTCGATGTACTTCTCTCTTCATTTTGTGATTCATATTTTCTTTCTTCATTTGATTTTTTATTAAAACGCGACATCATCTCTGAAAGTATCTTTAATTCATTTTCCAATGAGCTTATATCCTCATTCAAATTTTGATTATTTAAACGCAAAAAATCTACTTTTTGGGAAAAATCAACATTTTCATTAATAGATTCAGTGTTGATTTCTGCGTTAGAATTTTGGATATTACTGGATTTTCTCGAAGAAATATGTGACTGTTCTGAATGTTGTGATGAAATAGTTCTAGCCTGAGACTGTTCAGAAAACGTATCAAAATCGGATTTATACTCCTTTAAATCAGACTGAATCGTAGTATCATGCTGAGAAAGCTTAGCTTCCGATTGTGTAAGTATATCTGTTTCAGATTTCGACGTATTAATTTCAGTTCTAATATCTTCAGAAATACTTTGGTTGTTTCGAATTTCATCTTTATATTGTCCTGTTCCACAAGAAATATTTTTGTCAGATCGTCCATCCGAGACTGATGACATCGCAGCAGAACCAAGTTTATCAATTTCAATTTTTTCTGATATGGTTTCGTCAAAAACTGATTGAGTGCGGTGATTTGCCATACTCATTTTTGCGGAACTAGGTTGTTCTAATGTTCTCATGCTTCTTGAAGATTTAAGCGTCTTTTCAGAGTGATTTCTATCATACTTAGCTTCAATAATTTCATCTCGTAATAAATTAATATTTTTCATGGAATCTTTTACTGGTAATTTTTTCGTGGAAAATAAATCAGATTCCGATCTGGACCTCAACAAATCGCTGCTTTTGAACATATCCTGTAGCTTTTTCAGAGGAATCTCAGGTATTTTGAAGTCCGCCAAAGATTTGGACTCTATCGCTAACTTCTCACTGTCTTTAGAAGATCCTTTTTTCGATTCCAGTTTCTTACGCATTTCGTAAATTGTTGTATCATATTTCTGTTTGAACATAACAAATCATTCAGTGAATATAACATATAAAATTTATCTCATCAAATTTATTATAAAATCATATTCAAATCTATTAACGATATTAAATTATCTACCTTAATTTGATTCAGTAAATTAGCTTCTAAAGCCCGAAGTTTTTGTTTCGTCTGTTTCCTGGCTTCCCTTTTCAAACGTGACATTTCTATTCGTCTTTCAGCTAATTTTTCAGTGAGTAACTCTATTCTTCCTTCGATATCGCTCGTGTCCGATGAAATAGTAGTATCTATAAAATGACACATACTCCTCTCTGATAATTATCAGAGTTAAAAAATGTATATTTATATAAAACAGATGATTCAATGCAAATTATTAAATAGTATATTTTATACACATTATCATTTAGAAGTATTTGTTCATTCATGAAGAAATTTTACTAGTACTGACATAAATCATTTTTTATTAAATTTTTCATTTAATTACGTAAAAAGCGCATGTGATATATTTTAATAATATTACTTTGAAAATTTGCAAAGAACGAATCATAAGTTTGATTTGTTTAATGGTTCTTATTGAAAATAAATAAAGAACTTTTCTGAAAAATTTCTCACAGCTTTGATAAACTATAATATATCTTAAAATATGCACGAAGTATGAATTATACACACGTATGAAGTTATATTTGAGAAAACTCTACAATAAAGCTACCTTGTTGAGAAAAAACATTAGATGTTGCAGTTACAAGTTTAAGTGCAGCTTGTTCCATTCGTGCAACACGATCTTCTTCATTTCTTAATTTCGCATGCCAAGCCATCCACTCTTCCACACAGTTTTTCCGCGATGTAAGTGCAGCTTCACGTGCGTTCAAAATTCTAAAAAATGTAACCACATCCGATAACACGAATACACTTTCCATATCGATTAAAATAACTACAAAAAAAAATTTGTGTGAAAATTGCAAGAATTTGAAATTATTAAAAACAATTATTTTGGCGTAAGAATTAAGCCAAATATTCTTTACTACAGTGGAATACTGCAATAACGGCGGAATGCAAATCGTCGGTGCACCGAATCTATTTTTACAATGCTTCATTTCATAGTGTGAATACACAGTTTATTATTAGACTTCCTACATATGTCTCTAGTGATTCACAAATTTATTAATTTAATTTGAACATCATATTAGAAACGCTTTTCAAAACCATGATGATAAAATATATAAATATATAAATTAATCTAAAGAAAGGTATACTTACTGCTCAAGCTTTTTAGATGTTTTCAAATTATGACCTTGCGATCTAACAACCACGGATTTAGAATAATTTCTGTCACTCTCTCCGGAACTATGATGAGAAATAGCGAAATTACTAATCTGAGATTTTGTGGATGTCTCATCGAAATTATGTCCATTCTTGTCTTGATTACAAAAGGAATTTTCATAGGAGTTTACACTTTTATCAAACATCTTTTGACAGAATACATTCTCTTTGCTATCATAATCATCTATCCTATCTGTTAGTAATTTGAAATTCTTATCTTTTGTATGTTTATCCATAAATGCAGTTTCATCGTTCTTATCAAATTGAATAAATTCCTTTTCCATTTTTGTTCGTTTATTATGATGCTTGACAAGCTCTTCTGACATTTGAGAATTGGACTTGGATCGTAATATATTCTCAGTGAGTATGCTAGATGACGATTTGCTTTTTTGACATTTTGAACTTCTGCGTTTAAAATTTGATTTAGATTCCGAACTATATTGGGTCTTTTTAGACATATCGGTCGGAATTGATTTGCTGCTTCGTTTAGAACTTTTTGAATACGTTTGTAAAATGTCTTCAGACACTTGAGATGATTTTGATGTTTTCAATATGGTATCTTGACTAACAGAACTTACTTCTTCCGACAAAATTTCGCTATTCGTAGTAATAGCTTTCAAAGACTCCCTTGGAGACACTATACTCTGAAAATGATTATCAATTACTTGAGAAGGCTTTGATTTTTTAGATAATTCTTCTACTAATGTGTCAGATTCTGATTTAATATGTTCAGAGATAGATTTGTTTAGATTCTGTTGTACTTCTAACATATCGGGAGATTTTTCTTTCTCAAAAAGATATTTCCCAGAAATGCTTATGGAATGATTCGAGATCAATTTTGGATCAACAGAATGTTGATGCGATTTCAGTCTTATAACGTCCGCCTTGGGCATCTTTTCCTCAAATTTTCTTGACTTTATCTCATATTTAGATATGTTTCCATCCCTCTGTGTTTTGTAAAGACATTTTTCTTGAGACACATTGCTTTGTATAGCTTCATCGGATTTATCCGATCTTAAAAACGATGTATTAGATCCCTCAATGAAATTCGTGAATTTATTACTTTTTGGTAGGTCGATTTTAGAAAAGTGTGATTCGTTTTCTGATATTTGCAAGCGCGCGTCTGTTTGAGATCGATCGTGCTGAGATTTATCAGAATCAACCAGAGAACTCATAGAACTATTACTTCTTATATCATAACCCTTCATAGGTCCAGATAATCTTCTTGGAGACTGACTATCTGCACTTCGTTTTAGTTTTGTTAAAATATTTTTAGTGGATATTTGGGGATTAAACATGTTTCTTTGTTTTTGTAGCATAAGCTTACGTTCTTGGCTTGCAATTTTATGAAGCTCTTTTAATCTAAAAACAGAATCTTTATAAATATGTAAAAACTAAATAAAGTACTTTTAAGTACAAAGAATTGCAATACCTGTTCATTTCGTCTTTTTCTTGTTGTAATTTTAAAAGTAAAGCTCTCTGCTTCTTTTTCACAGAGCTAACACGACTATCTTGCCCAGTATCTTTTAATGCCCGTTTTTGTTCTTCTAGTTTCACTAACTTTTTAGTTCGATCATTTAATGTTTTTTCACGAGATTTGAACAGCATCTCAATTTTATCATATCTTTGTTTCTCGTCTTTTATTAGCTGTGCAATCTACAAAAATGCGTAATATATTTAATCGCAATTTATTTTTAGTATGGAAATTTTAATCTATTATACTTACCTCTAGATCTAGATATTTATTAAAAGAACAAGTAACGTCTCGAGTAGAAATGCTAATTTCCGTACCAGTCTCTGTCCGTATAGACGATGTGGTTTCATGTAAGCTTATTTCAGACATCGTTCTTAATTTACTAGGTAACGATATTTCTTCTATTTGATCTAAATCTTCAAATTGTTCTACGGAATCTAAAGAAAGATGTGGAACTTCACTGTCTCCGATGAATTCTTGTTCGTACGGTATTCCACATATCTCCGAGCATCTATTTTGTACATTTCGTCGAGTTGGACGTATATCTGTTTGAGTTGCCATGTCATTCACTGTTTGGGTTTGTACTTCTACAGCTTTAACTACTGGTTTGGTTATTTTATTTACATTGTCAAACTCATTTCCCATAGTTTGACTTGTAATATGATGTACTTTGTGAGTCGGAAACGCTATGTCAATATTAATGCTTTCATTAATAATTAATAATTTTCATATAATATAATAAATAATTTATTAAATCTTCTACCTTTATCAATGGCAACATGTTTTTGTGATCTACTAATTTCATTGCAATGTTCCATATCATCGATATTTCTTTCATCCATTGCTTTAGAGAAATGTGATTTTATTTGATCACTTGACTGATTATGTTGTAATGGTAACTCTTTTTCTTGATCATGTTTAACATTATATAAACATTTTTCAACATCCATGACTTGCCTCAGTGATTCATTAAATGAATCAAGAAGATGCAGCTCAGCTTGAAATTGCATGTGTAAGGCAGTTGGATGTAACTACAATTAAATACAAATAAAATTACTTTTCTAACATAATGCATAGATTAAATAAAATGACAATATGTACTGTACATATTTACTTACCAATGAAATATTTTCTGGCTCTGTTTCAGTTTTAGCTATATTATGTTTTGAACACTTAAAATCAGCTTCTATATTATTATTCTGCATAAATTGCCGTTTTCGCTTAGATCGAGGCATAAGATTCATATCTGGCGTAATTAAATCACAAAACTCCTCTTGTTGTGAACGATTTTCATCTCTAAATGAAATTCTTCTTGGATCTAATAATGCACCTGATAAAATACTGTTGTTTAAATTAGATTCGTTACTATTACTAGTTTGTTTAACTGTAGTAGCAACACTTTGTGTAAACGATTCTTCTTCTTTCTTTGTATTTACACTAGTACATTGCGTCAAAGAATCATCTGTATATTTTGAATCTTCAGTAGCTTTATTTGATTTACTAATATTAATACTTTGTGCAATTTTTTCAGAATCTTTGTTTCTCATCTGCTGTGTAGAAACAGTGATTGGACTTTGAGTTCTTACACTAATATTTGAATCAGTTACACTCTCTATACTTTCAGACTCCTTAGAGTTTATTATATACATTTTACCATCCATTTTACTTGTTGAAGGTTTTACTTTTTCAGATCTTTTACTCTGCTCTTTAAAAAATACATTTCCTGTCTTTCCTTGCGACTGACATGTTATTTTATGTTGCTGAACTTGTCTACTTTCTGATGAAAACATATATTTCTGATCATCTATTTGTTTTAATGTATGTAAATCATCCTTATGTTTGTAATCAAAATTTTCAAACATATTTCTAGACTCTTTAACTGTGACCTTGTCTGATAATTTTGAAGATCGTTCGGAAAGTGATTCATTACTATAAGATCTGTTCTTAGATTCTAAAGAGATATCTCTTGTCTTTAAAGATCTAGTATTAATAGATCTATGTTTCTTATCATTAACCTTTTTAGCAGTTGACGTTGCAAAGTTTCTTGGTCTTGGTTTTGTTGGAACAAAATCACTTTCCCGTGGAATATGAAATGACAATCTGTCATTTTTTAATTTTATACCTAATGTATTTTCACTTACATTGTTAGAGAAATCCTTCCTAGAAGCATGTCTTGGACTTCTGGATCTTCTAAGAAAGTCTTGTACTGTATCATCTTGTTTAGAGAATGAGGATTCATCTTTTCTAATTCTTTTGGACCTGTTTTCCTTTTCTCTAGAATTTTCTCTAATGCATTCTTTTTTCTTTGATAAATTTGAAGATATAGAAATATTTGGCACCTTTAGTGGTTCTACTTCACTGTTAATAGTAGATGAGACATCTGATGTTGAGAAATCTAATCTTCTTTGAACTCGCTCAAAGCTCTTTGTTGGTTTCTCTCCTCTTTCGTGAAATTCCTTTGTAGGTGTCTCAAATTTTGGTGATATCAACTCTTTTGATGCACAATTTTCTCTGTTAGAGAAATCTAATTTCTTTGCAGAAATTTTCAGATCTGGAGCTTTCAATGGCCTTATAAAATCCATTTTTTGTACAATTTCATGCAAATTCTGCGCACTATTAGACTCTAATATTGTTGGAGACTTAATTGCATTTTTATTATTTGATTCATGTGTTTTTCTATAGACTTCTGAACCATCATTGAAAGCAAGTTTTCGTTTCAGAGCACTTATAAACGTGAAAGGATATGGTTGGACAGAATGATATGATAAGTTCTCTAGACTTTTCAAGTCAAATTGAAGTGGAACATGAGATGGTTTGTCTCTAGATAGCTGCTTTGTAATATAATCTTGCTGCTGTTAAAATTATATTTTATTAGATCATACTTCTAACAATATATATATATATATATAGATGATAATTATTATAACTATTTTCATTTATAAAATCATTGCAATACATATGATATAAAAACAAAAAGATAAAATTGACTTACTGCTGCAGATGTTTCAGCACGTTGAACGATAATGTCAGGATCAGTGAAAAAAACATATTTCTTTTTTGCATTAGTATCTTCCTTTTTGGAACTACTTCGCATATTTTTATATCTGTTGCGCAGCAGTTAATCTTTGTTTAATTGTCACTTGCTTTTCCATACTTGTAATTTGTGCAATAAATTAATAAACTACAAATATAATTTGTAAATATTAAATATATAATTTTTTTTAAAACAAAACATTTTTTGATGTTTAAAAATTTAAAAGTAAACAAATTTACACAAATGTACGTAATATCAAAAAGTGTGTAAAATATCCAAATTATGATACTTTCTATAATACTTAGTAGAAAAACAATTTTCTGCAGAGGCACTACTTTTTTAATTGGATTCGTAAAAATATGAAACTGCATAAAAATCTGTAGTCTAACTATTATATTCTACTCATTCCCACCTAATAAAGCAAAATAAATTTAATTGTCAAGGTATTTCATGAACTGAATTAAACAATTTACGCTGTTAATGCAAAAAATTATAAAATGATAATATTGATATATAATTTTATTATAAACTTAATAATGTATTAATACATTATCTATTGATCTATTAATATATTAACTATTAATCTATTAATACATTATCTATGAATCTATTAATACATTATCTATTAATCTATTAATACATGAAAACTTACATTTAGATATTTAATATGATTACCGTTAAACACAGGTAAGATAAGACTAGTTCACAAAAGAACGTTAAGATCCAACGTATTTATAACCTAATTCAGACTGCCGTGTTACATAAATATGTTTCATAAAATCAATTTTCAAACATTTAACGAAAACTGACAAGTACGTTTCGAAATACTTAGAGAAAACCCGGGTTTTCATATATTATATATCATTCACTTTTTCATAATACTAAACACAATAACTTTCATCACGACGATCATTTGTAAACGACAATCACGTGGTACTTTGTGAATTCCTACTTATATAAAATTGAAAATATGGCAACGGCAAAATCTGAATAATCGATAACACAGTTATTTACAAACGCAACACATATGCTAGTAACGTAAGAAACACATAACTATCTTTAACAATGAATATAATATTACGTGATACTTTTATACTTGTTATATGTGAAGTTTTACAAGAATGACGTGAAAAGAAAGAAGCAATAACCGTGTATAATATTAAACAAAAAATATTAAGTGATTTGCTCGAACGTCTTAAATTTTTGCAATTTTGTCAGTCCTGGCAACATCGACGCTTCTGCCATGAAGTGAGTTGTAAATATAAAATGTATTCTGTTGTGTTTGTGTGTTTATTCATTTGGGGAATTTGAGCTTGGATTGTTACTTGTGGAGCGCTAACTTTGGTTTTATATACCTCACAATTACACAAATTATTATACAGAAAATTATGAACTCAGTGTAGAATAGTACAATTACTGTAAACTTGTAAATTGGACTGAATAAAACAATCTTATTTTGTAGATGGACAAAACATTTAATCATTTAAAACCCTTCCAACATTCACAAACATCAATTCCGTTCCAGTTTCCATTAATTTAAGGAATACGTTATAAAATACGACGAAGAAGTTCGACAAAATTAATAAGTATTGGTAAGTACATATTAAAAGAATAAAATAGCATAAGAGATATTCGAAACCTTTTGAAATTCCTAGAAATGACGTCATTTTCCGAAAAAAAAACGCAGAGTAAAAGTTTGCTGTTTGAACGTGAAATATGTCGATCAAAATAACGATTTTGTATCAGGCGAACATGATAACATAAGAAATGGCACAATTTTAATGATTCTTGAAAACGACGTCATACTTCAAAAATGTGTAGAAATTTTCAACTCCTGGAAAATACTTTCGGCCAATTTTGTGATTTTATATCAGGAGAATATGACACCATAGGAAGCGGCACGATTTCGGCGATACCAAAGGTTGGTAAACAAAAAAAAGCAATTTATTTTCCTACATTTCTATTTATTAATAAATAAATTTTTATATTTAAAGAAAATTATATATTAAATAAACTAAACGATACAAATAAAACATATCAAAGATCGCGCCGTTCGCGTTTACTTTCTCGACCGTTAAGTTCTAAGGCGGTTTCATAGTCCATGAGTCGGCGCCATTCTTTGATTGCTGCGAAACTGATCGAGTTAATAATTTTGAAAACATAAAACTTAATTGCAATTCGAAACCTTATTTTTTCCCTCAAACAGGAGAAAAGGCACAAAAGATGGAGTTTATAAATCTAAAAGCTTGTTACAGCGTCTTTTGTAAGCACGAATTTTGGGAGCATGAACTAATATAATTGTTAAAATAATTTTTGCCATGCCTTCAATTATATAATATTGATCTTATTTGATTGTTTGGCATTAAATGATATCATTTGTGTTATAAATTGAGAAAATCGTTTGTTGTTTTTAATTAATTTAATTTTGGAACCTACCATTTATATAAAAATTATTCTATCCATTTTCTGTGACCTTTTCTCATTTTCAATCATATTTAATTTTACAAAACTGTCATTGAATTATTCGAAATTAATTATTAATGAAATCTTGTATCTTTTGCGATTTATTCTTTATATTAAAAATCCAGTTTTTTATTAAATCTTGTTTTACGTTGTAATAAAATCTTTTTTAGTGAATAGTATTGTTAATTGCAAATTATTGGAATTATATTACTCATTGTGTTTCAAAATTTGTTGGTAAACAAAACACTCTGGAAGTTAAATATAACGTATTTCAAAGTAGTATTTGCATTTCTTCTCATCCGATACACGTCAAGAGATTAACGACTACGAGTATACGAAAACAGTAAGTTGAAATAAGAAAGAAGGTTGAAGAAGATATGGAACAAGCGAATTCTATAAGTTCTACAGATAAAACATATAGTTGTGAGTGGCAACATTTTTTAACAAAAAAAAAATGAATAGTAGAAATTTATTTTAAACATATTCTTTTCATAAATATTCAATTTTGTTTATAACATAAATATTATTTAATATAATTATGACAAAATTTGTTTTTATTTCAATTTATTAACTAAAAATTAATGTATTTTTTAATATGAAAAACTAAAAAACCAAAAGCAAGAATATCTTCCTGCAAATAATCAAAGTATATTATCTTATCTAGGCAAAAAATCAAATTCAAGAATAAATTTAAATGATGCTATGTTTATGTCAATTAATGATGAGGTTTTTTCATACTCGGATAATGAGTGTTTTCATGATGCATTAGATTCTAGTCTCTCATTAAGGAATGAAGACACAGAAATCGACATATCAGTTGCAATTAATACAGAAGAAAGCAAACATATTTCCAGTATATTTACACACAATGATAGCACAAATCTGTTTTCTTTACCTCATACAAAATCTGATTCAGATTATGTAAGCAATAACCTTACGAGTGATTTTTTACAAAATACAAATAATTTACAACATCAACAAGACATAGACCTTGAAAAGGATAATTGCAAGACAAATAAAGATGTTTCATTAAGGACACTATTAAGACAGATGTTTGATGAAATTTTAGGAAGACATGACTCTACAAAACAATTAGACAAAACTTATATTAACAGACGTTCAAGCAATAAGTTTTTATCAAATAATAGCAACTTAACAGATGAATCGGATAGTTCTTTTGAAATAAATAATAATGACCCAGTATGTCAAATACAAAACTTTAATAATATGGCGACAACTTCAATTAATAATATAAATAACTATTATAATAAAAGTAAAGTTTCATCTTCATTTAATACATCTTCTTTAGACAGATTAAATTCTGAGCAATTAATTACAATATTGGAGGATACCAATGAAAGTAGTAACAATTCAGAGCTGGAAGATTCTCATGAGTACTCTGGGAGATGTATAGGTAAATTAAAACATTTCTTTCCTCATAAAATAGTAAATAAATGGATGAGCAGAAAGATATTTACTACCAGTGATATAAGTGAGATAAGTGATACCACTACTATGTCTTCAAACATATCAACTGATATCGAAATACTAAGTAAAGAAATTTTTAAAAAAGCAGATAATTTACTTGAAAATAGGAATAAGAGTAAGTAATCTTAATATTTAAATTTAAAAAATAAATGAATAATATTCAAATATAAATACATAAATAGGAAAATAATTTCTTAATGCCAAAATTATATCTCACTGTAAGAACTAGTAACAATTTGTTATATAGCAATGTTTAATTTTTTTAGGATTCAATGTAAAACAGTCGCCAGTGCGCAAATTATGGAAGGTACACAAATTATTTATAATTCCTTCCATAATTATAACTCCTTCAACTCCTTAAAAGATTTCTAGATAAATAAACAATTTAATTTCAAATTTTGAAAATACTTTTAGTGTTTATTATTTAATATTCTTTTTAATCCTTCAATACTAAACACAATCCTGTTGATAATTTCAACCATGAAAATAAAATTTTATCAACATAATAATCACTTCAAACAAAGTTTGCTACTAAATAATCTTCGCATATCAGAAAATTATCAAAAAACAAATAATAAAGAGTTACCATTTCTTAAAAATAGCTAAAACAGAAATGGATAGAAAATACATAAGCTTACTATAGTATTGCAAAATTAAAGACTAAAAAGGTAAATTACAGTTTAACATAATAAATTTTGTAATAAGTTATTATACATTTTATTAAAGCAAAAGAATGTGTAATAATTTTTACATAATTTAATGATACCTATTTGAAATATATTCACAATATATTAAGTTCAAATATAATCTATTAAAAAGGTGATATAATACCCATTATATCCATTACTGCTAAATCAAAAGACCTGAAATGATATATATGCATTGATTGTATTATATTAAAATTTCTTATATGCATTAAAGTAATACTACTAACTAAATTAAATGAACTTACTTGGAATTCAATTGATCACCTGGAATGTAAAATGGATTACATACAGCATTAGAATAAGCCACATGTAATTTCTTAAAAATCTGCAAAGTATAGATATTCATCATATTAAATATAGTCCTTTTATCGTATAATTTATAAAAGATTTACCATTTTTACATCATTATCTCTCAGAGATGTGTTTGATGAATGTGACACAACAATAAATTTGATTTTTGTATTAGTAGCATAACCATATCTGAAATTGTACAATGAAATACTATGTAAAAAACATAATTTATTTGAAGATGCAACATATGTTATATATGTACATTTTATATTCTTCAGTAGCATACAATAAATTTAAATACAAATCTCGTATATCAATAGCAGTTTTATTTCCAACATTTAATTTTTCTTCTATAATATCAATTGACGTATGAACTTTGCAATGAAATTGCAATGCTGATGATTCATCTACACATCTAATGTATTTTGGAGAATTCTGCAAATAAGTAGTGTGGAACATATTATTACTGCTATCGAAGTTCAGAATTACAACATTTTTTTATATGTACCATTTATTAACTAAAGATTTTGTACAGTTATTAACATTCTAACCTTAAAATATGTGTACTTACATCTTTTCCGATTACAGCTACACAAATGGCCATATTTATAAATCTTATAAACTTACAACATTATAATCCATAACAAAACAATTCTAGTAATTAAGGTTGAAAACTTCAATTTTTATAAATATTATTACACACGTAAAGACTTTTTTGTAAAGACCACACACGTAAATATTGTTTAGATTTCACAACATATAGGTTATACCATCATTTGTGACAACTGCTGATAATAACAGAATAATTAAACAGTTCTTAGTAAAATGAATAATCATACAATTATGTTATAAAACATTACCTTGCTTTGCAATATAATAACAATAACAAATTTATAAGTTTGGTAAAAACATTAATTGTATTTGTAAACACGATATACGAATCATTTAATTTTTAAAAATAGAAACCATAAAATTGATTGAAAAATAAATTTATAAGGAAAATAAACTTTTTATTTGTATTTTGTGTCTATATTTAAGTGTATGAGTACAATGTAATACAATACAATATTATTCTTTATAATATCTTTTCTTTAAAGTTCTATACTTGCGTAGCATATACAAGGTTTCTAATTCTTTGATAACAAAATTACCATGAGCCAACATTTTATCAATTTTCTCAGGATCACGTTCATGTTTATTTTTTTCAAAAACTCTTCTTAGATTTTTTTTGAAAACATCATAACCTTTTGGATAGTCGCGACCCATATATAAGAGCTAAAAGCATAAAAAAATATTGTCATTTGTATTTATAATAATAAAATGGATAAATAATATCTTCTTTTACGTGTAATTTTTGTTATGTGTTGTTATATATATATATATATATATATATATATATATATATATCGTACAATTATTTTATTTTAAAATAACATATTTAATTTCTTAATAAATTGTAACAAAATTGTAATATTATATTTCATACCGTCTTGTATAATTGGATAACTTTAGTACGTTGAGACATCGATTAAAATAATAATTATTAGTATTAATCAATTAATGAATATTTCCTTGGTTATGTACATATACGTGTACATATATGTTGGTTATGTGTATGTACGTACTACGTACTTATACTTTAATTGAACAATAAATATATAATTTCTAGTATAGAAATTATATTAACGGATAGAAATTATATTAAAATATTCAAAACAGTTTATTGTCAAACACAATATTGTTAGTTCCATTACTTTAAACAATATTTTACATGCAAGGAAACGCTAACAAAGTATTTCTGCTTATCTCGTATTTCTGATATTGCAAAATGGAACACATGTTATTAACCAATCACATTATAACTCATTACTCTCTTATTGAAGTACATAAAAAATGAATAATCGTGTTGTGATTGTTAATTGGTTATAATTAATTAATTAGAATGGCGGTTCTTAACCTGTGGCAGACCTTTGGGGGGACCACGAATCCTTACATACGGAAGTTATTGTACTATATGAATAAAAATTATTTACTGTATTTATTTATTTATAATGAATAGCTTATCGCGATAAAGGTTATTAATGAGCAGTTGATGAGTGTTTTAAATATACATATTTGGCACATTAAGAATTTAAATATTGAGTTAAGTCTTGAGGATCCGTGACAATAAAGAATTATTCAAAGAGGATCTGTGATAAACAAAAGGTAAAATGAATATAAGAACTGCTGAACTAAATTATAGAGTGTTGCGTGTCTGTTAGGAGACTTGGACTTAGATTGTTATACATGGAGCGCTAAGCGCTTTGCTCGTGGTGGTGATTGATGATGCAGTCTAAATAGTTAATAATTTAAAAATAAACATACAATTCGACTAATTAAGATTTAAAGTTTTCAGTTAAATGATAAATTGAAAAACAGACTTAAATTTAACAAGAAATGGATTAAACTTTAAAATTACAAGCTGCAAAGCTATGATGATACACATAACAATTCGTAAATGAATTTTATATATTTTTATAGAAAAATAATTTTTATAGTATATATATATTTTTTTAAAAAGCTTTTGCTTGAAAATATTTAGAAATATTTGTCGAAATTAAACTATAGAACATAGTTATAAGAAGAAGATCTAATGTCTGATTTTATATTGCACTTTAATTATTATAAGGACTTTTTTGCAAAACTAATAATTTTTAATTATAATACTACTCTTTTCCTAATTCATCGCAGATAAACTTTACATTAATGTAATATGGAATTTATTACGTTCTTATTTTTTAAAAATTTTGCTCTAGATGTGTAACGAAGTTATTAATTCATTGCATTAATTCATCCTATAGTTACTTCTGTACCGTATAGTTGACATTTGCTTATAACTTTGTGATAAAGTTTCATAGTTTTACGTATTATATAACATCTTTTTTTATTTTCATTTGTTTCCTGTAAGTTGTTCGGAAAAAAGTTAAATACCCTATATATTTGAACAATTTGAAGTTTCCATGTTCATGGCGATTTTAAAACATTCCTATCGCACGTGCATATGATATCTAACCATTTAAATAATCCAAAATAAACTGCAGTTAATTATTAAGCATGGTTCTACTTTTGCGGAGTTGCATTTTAAACCAAAGGAAACTGTTCATGCAAGAAATTATTACATTTAAACGGACGTCTATGTATTATACATGTGGAAACGTCAAGGTTAGAAATTCTTTTTGAGAAGTATCTTATTTTTATGAAATTATTAATGAATATATGTATATTATAAGCTTTATTCTAATTATTCTTTCACTCTATGTATATTTATAACTTTTTTGTATATTATTTCATGATTTATATAATATACTTCAAAATACAAATTTTATTTTGTAAAGTAACACAGAAAGATATACTTTTATGTTACAGAAATTTAGACCATGTTTACAAGTAAGGCATGTTTCTGATAAACACAGTGAAACTACTGAAAGAGAACTGATATACAATGGATCATTAACAAAGAAAGTCCGTAATATTAAAATGATATCTTTGCTATCATCAGTTACATCAATAATTTCTCAACCATTCATTTACATGAAGATTTTAGAAGAAGATAATGTAGTAGGTGCGGGAACATTATTTGCACTAATAAATTTGATTACTATAAGTAGTCCTCTTTTAATACATATTTTAGCGAGGAGATATGTAATTGAAATGTATCATTATCCTAAAGACGAGAAGTATACTGCCAAAGTATATTCATTTCTTTGCAAACAAAGAGAGGTATTTATATTTCTTTAAACTTATTTATTACTTAATTAAGCTATTTGTATCAAATGATGATTTGTATATTGCAGATAACATTTACTCCAAATGATGTTAATGAACCTAAAACACAAACTGGGGGGGCATTTACAACCTGTGTTGTAGGTGGTAAACCTTTGCTTTTTGATGAAAGAATGTTTATAGATCCCAAACATTATAAGATTATTATGAATTATGACAAACCAATAGATTTTGAAGTAGAGGAATTAAATATTACTGCGCTCAATCGACCAGAAAACAAAAGAATAACAATGGACAACAAAAACGAAGAACAAAAATAATTTGACAAGTATAGTTTCATTTATTACACGGTTTTTTAGTCTAAAATTTTTATACATTATTTAAAAGCACTATATAAGTTGCTAGGTACAAAATATATACATTATTACGAGAGACTGTATATTAAAAGATACAGTACCAAATTACTAACGCACGAAATTGTACAGTTATTGAATTAATTTTTGTGTCCTTTTAATTATATAATGCGTCAATAAAATGTGTTAAGTATTAAACGTAAACAAAAATAATTTATATAGTGTTGTACATAAATTTTGAAAAGTTAGTTAAAAATATAAATATAATGTAATATATAATCTAATGAGAGTCAAATATTTTTTAAATATAGCCTCCTTGTGTAACAATAGTTTTAAGAGCAGTACAATGTAATTTGGTAACCGTGCAAGAACGGCAAATACATTATTAAAGAGATCACAGATTATAATTATGTATATCCTTTGAAATTATTTCAAAGGAATGAGCGAAACAACTCGAGTCAATTGTAATCACTATACACTAAGCTGGGAGTAAATCGAAGTCATCTGAAACATGTACCATCGGAACATGAATATCTTCTATTTGTGGTGTTGCTTTGAATTCACATAATCCAACTTCCTTTAATTTCCATTCCCAATCCATTCTTTGTACAGCATGTAATGATTCAGCTTCATTGTGATGCCTGAGTAACATTGCTTCCTAAAATAGTAATTTTTTCTTTAATTTTATCCTAGCTTTGACAGGTCATATTTTAGTGGAACATCTATGAATGTATTACATCTTATTAAACTGATAATCATGGAAAAAAGCTTATCAGTCGGTTTTTACGTAACATAAATTAATTTAACCTGAATAATTAAAGACATATACATATTTATAGTTGTCTAATCTATATAATTCAGGTATAAATATTATAATAACCGCTATAATTTTTACCTTAATTTTTTCCCATTTATCATCTACATCTTGTAACCAACTTAAGAATAATCTACCATTGTATCTACTCCTTGCGTTTCTATCTTTCTCTTCTTGTTCTGGAGTAATAACATTATAAACTTCTTCATCCTTTAATATCGTACAAACAGAGAAGGGAAGGGATTGATTGGCTAGAGCTCTAGCAGCTCTGCCATGTACTCTAAGGATTTCTTGTTCTACCGACAAAACTAGCTTTTCTTTTTCAACAACATGCTGCATTCTAAGACGATATCTCTCTTTTTCTTGTTCAATATACAAGTCCTTCATAGCGCCTTGCAATCCGACCGGAGGATTAACGTTGGGCTCTTTATTTGCATTTCCAGCTAACACGTATGTACAACGATTCATTAAATAATCTTTAAAACCCTGAGGTGGTTTTGGTTGAACTGGAAAAAGACCTTTTCTCCTTCGTTCGATCTAAAAGAGGGAAAATATACTTACGATATACTTTTTATAAAAAGAACTGTTGAAATATATTAAAAACGGTAAATATACGAACCTGTTTTCTAATGTTTAAAAACAACTGATAACAATTAGTAATTGGTTGATCATGTGGATGAACTTCTGGACCCGTATTTGTTGTTTCAGATGCTTCATTAGAGGCAGCGGTAGCAGCTTGTTGTGCTTCTTTATTCGGTTTCATTTTTCTTTTCCTAGGATGAAGTTCAACCGGTGGTGCCGGCGTGCCTACATTTGATGTCGTCGATGAGGTAGTAGTAGAAGTATTTTCAGAACTTTCGGTACCGCTATCTTTTTGACATTTTCCACTAATTTCATTGTTTTTCTCGGACTTTTCTGTCATAATGTTTGTCTTTGAAGTCGTGCCGCAATTTGAGACTTCCGTTGAGGTATTTTTATTCGATTCAGAACCAGGAGTTTCAGGTGTTGGTGAATGATGTCTCTGTTGTGGTGATGAATTATTGGAACGATCCGTCGAAGTAGTTACTGGTAATGGAGACGAGTTCGAATAATTTCCATTTCCTGAAGAGGAGGAGTTTTCTTTCAAGGTTGCTGATCCATTACTCCCATTACCGGATCTATGTGAACTTCTCAACACTCTTTGGTGATGCGTTGATCTTTCTTCTCCATGTAAGGCACCACTGAAATCTTTCTTATCCTCATTTTTTGTATTATTTCCGCTTTCTGTAGGACTCGTTGTTCCACTAGTGGATTGACTCTGTTCTTTATCCGTTGAATCATTACTGTTAGAACTGGCAACTACATAGGGTAACTGATGACTTCTATTAGATGTGCTCTTTCCGTTTCTATTGCCTTGCTCTTGCTCGGACGTTGTACTTTGTGGAATGACTATCTTCAAAGGTGGTACTTTAGGAGCTGAATTGGAATCTGATCCTTTCGACCGATCGTCCTCACCATCGGATTCTGGAGGTGCTGGTGTTGTTGTTTTAGAGCTAATCGTTGAACCAGACGGATTCGAAGGCTTTGGACTACTTGCCATTGAAGAAGTACTTGGACTTTTCCTGTCCGTACTAATCGCAGTTGTGTTTTGATTGTTCTTGCTCGATGTTGCCCCAGAT
Source organism: Bombus confusus (assembly GCA_014737475.1). Taxonomy (NCBI): domain Eukaryota; kingdom Metazoa; phylum Arthropoda; class Insecta; order Hymenoptera; family Apidae; genus Bombus; species Bombus confusus. Next base: position 255,828 of record JACXIV010000103.1, read on the forward strand.
CCTTGTTTTCCCGACTTTGTACACTACAAAGAAAGTAAAAATATTAGTTTAATATTAATTTATTATTAATTACAGCATCAAACAATTATCTTAAAAAAAAAGAAAGAGACAAATGTGCAGCATGCATATATATTCCTCTTAGCATCATAAATTTTATTTTACACATTTTGTCGTACAGTGATCAATTTACGAATGATTTTTTATGAATGGTTTGTTCTCGTTTTTTCCACCGATTATAGAAATAGTTTAATTATATATTTATAGCTAATAACAATAAACAAACCTTTTCCCCAGTATTAGCAGAATTTCTGCCAGTGCTTTGTCTTCCGGTGCTGGTGCCTTTTAAATTTTCTTTTGCAGGTTCTGAATCTTTTCGTTTCTTCCGACGAATCTCTTCGTCCTGTTCCTCTGCATTGTCGCTTTCAAACGCGCGCTTAGACGAAGGCGACGCTGAAACCGCAGGAGCATCATCGGTAGTAATCGATGCGGTCGTTGTTTCACCAGAAGATGTTGTCGCACTACCAGCGGTAGACGCGTTGTTACCACCACTTTGACTCCCTTGATTGTTAGCAGACTTGTTACCATCTTTATCTTTCTCGGGATTAGGATTCGGCGACGAGCTTGCACCCCTAACTGGTGTTGGCTCTTTCGAACTTTTGAATTCATACACGTCGCCACTGTCACCGGTAGATGATGTGTTTCCAGAGGTACTGGAGCCCGAGACGGCATTCACGGTCCCTGACGAGACGTTTGACGACGTCTTCGACGAAGTTTCCATTTGACCTTGATTCTGCAAATGCATGTTTAAAAAATGATACAATTTCTTGACGCAATGCACGAACCATACACATTCTTTACTACAAATAACGTACAATTTGTAAAATACAAATATTTTTTTGCTTGTTAACATTTTTACATATTATCGTATATTCCATTATTTCCAATGTAAGTATAATATTTATCGCCATGCTTCGTAACAATGACCTCGGTACTGCTCGCTAATAGATGCGTATCTCTTAAACGTTATTCTTACAAACCCGTATTTAAACGAATGGCAAAGTTAATTCGCGTTATGTGTCAACTTATAACATTAAGTAAAATACACGTCACTAATATATTTATTGAGTACATCGGTTAGTGTTTTTCTATTTATATACAATTCCTATTAACAATTCTTAACTATGTACTATGTATTTTATACATTGTCGAAGCTCGTGTGATTTCTTTGGTCAGTTAAATTGAATTAACGATCGTTTCTTAATATCCCAGGTTCTCGTGAACGTTAAAATTTAACGTTATTCGTAACGATCGTTCAAAACCACAGATTTCCATCGAAGAACTACCTATCAAGTACTGATATACAGGGTGGTTGGTAACTGGTGGTACAAGCGGAAAGGGGGCGATTCTACGCGAAAAAAGAAGTCGAAAATATAGAATAACAATTTTTCGTTTGAGGCTTTGTTTTCGAGAAAATCGACTTTGAATTTTCGCTCGGTACGCGTGCATTTTATCACATCTCGTTATAACGGATCTCACTGTAGATCATTGTCTCGATGGATATTATCGCAGTTTAAGTTTGTTTTTGCCGTAACGGAAAATTAGGAATACATAATGAAATAATATGAAGTAATCATAAAGTTTATTATTACAAAGTTGTTTTCGTGTAGAATTCGAAGAATCGTGAAGCAACTAAGATTATACCGCAAAGAAAGGTTTCTTGCACTTATGTCAGGATGTTCCAAAACGTCCTTTAGTATTTGCTCTTCAACATTTACACTAACGCGTCGTCGACGACCACCGTGTCGTCTAAGTTTTTCAAAAGAACCATATTCGCCGAGGGTTCGTTCTGCTCTTTGAATAACGCGTCTGTCAGGATGTCGACGATTGGGATACCGGTGTCTGTAATGATCAGCTGCGGCTGATGCGTTACCACCACAAGCACCTAACGAAAGTATCATGTCCGTATATTCCCGATTGCTGTATGTAGACATGATGGTAGACTAATAGGTACTGATAGTGGATAGCGATAAAAGTCGGATAATAAGTTAATAGGTAGGAAAACACTTCGGTCACATTGGAAGTGTTTATCAACATAACGTCAATCGAGACAATGATCTACAGTGAAATCCGTTATAACGAGACGTGATAAAGTGCACGCGTACCGAGCGAAAATTCAAAGTAGATTTTCTCGAAAACAGAGCCTCAAACGAAAAATTGTTATTCTATATTTTCGACTTCTTTTTTCGCGTAGAATCGCCCCCTTTCCGCTTGTACCACCAGTTACCAACCACCCTGTATATATATATACGCGCACACACGCACATACAGGGTGTCCCAGTAATAATGGTACAACCGACGAGAGAACGATTCTATATGAAAAAATAAATCAAAAATATAAGATAACTTTTCTTCATTTGACGCTTTATTTTCGCGGAAAATCGACTTCGAAAATTCGTTTAGCATACGTGAATTTGGCTAGTTACCGATTAGCTAGAAGTAAACAATCGGCAGGAGATTATTCTGCATGTGAAAGTGTGTAAAAAATGCAGGATACAATTTTTCGATTTAAGGCCTCATTTTCAACAAAATAAAGTTCAAACATATTCGACTAAGAATTGGCCCAGTACGCGCGTCTGATCAATTTTCAAATTTATGTTTCTCTGAAACAAAGGGTCTTATGAACAAATTTTATTCTACATTTTCGACTCGTTTTCACGCATAGACTCCTATCGATTATTTACTCCTGTCTAATCCAATTCAATCAGCCAAGTTCAACTATACTCGTTTATCATCACATATCTTCGTATATCATCGTATATCATACGCAAATCTTCAAACTCGTTTGAAACGAACCGTCATATCTTATTCTATATTTTCTACTTGTATTCCGGCGTATGTAGAATCAATCACCTTCTTGCCGATTACCATCAATACCGGGACACCCTGTACATATACAATATTATATTCACGTACGTACATTATGTATGTATGTATGTATACCTGTGCGTTTATGCCGCCTTGACGGGAGTTAGTAGCACCCCCTCCTTTCTTTTCATCCCTTGCTCCTCGCACCTGGTTGAGCCGAAGCGTCACCCTCGGCGAGCTTCCAGACTGCCCGGTTCCCGATCTATCGACTGTGGAGAACAGAAAATGCCGGTTAATTGCAAGAACAACGACGAAATAGCAGGGGAATGAATTTCCACGAAACCAGTATTCCTCTGGCATCGAGGGAGAGACCATGGAGGATGGTTGAAGTTGAAGGAACCGAGAGAAGAGAGAAAAAGAAATTGATCGAAAGAAGAGGACGAAATAGAAGGTAAGTGAAAAGGAGGGGAGGAAAGCATTCGAAAGAAAGAAGGACAAAGATGGTAAGAGATCCAGAGAGGAATGAGCCGCTGCTTGCTATCATTGAGGGTACGGCCGTTAATCACAGGGACTCCCGGGAGAACGAGTTCCTCGACGAGAGTGGGGTGGGGGGCATCCCGATCCGCGATCGATTCATTAGTGGCCTTTTACTGGACGATCGCGTTACAGGAAGGTATGCCGTATTAAACCTTTTATTCGCTTGGCTGCGGTACGCGATCAGTACAATAAGCGAAATTTACCGACGGAATCGAGATTAATCTTTCGAGTATTTTATTTTCGAAATTTCGGTCGTGCTGTAGTAATCAATTATTTATATATTCATTATTTATCTTAGTTAATTGATTTTAATTGTACATAACAGCATCGACTTCCATCGCCTTGTGAATTTTATATACTTTGCCCTGAAAGTCAGAATAGTTTGAAATACTGTAACATTTAATTTTTGCGAAATATTACATCGCATTTGAGCAGCTTTCTTTTGATAATGTTACTCAAGTCGTTCGCGTTGTTGAACATTTCACAGTTCACGAAATTTACCTTATCTTTATTTTATTTATCATCCTAAAAAATGTAGTAACCTGGCTGATAAAATTGATCAACGACTATCGTCGTGGCAATCAACGTGTTAATTATTTTATTCCTATAAATTAGTTATTCAGAAATCTCGCTCTTGTATGTACACGAACGTGGATTACGCGTATCAATATTTACAGAAGCATTTTACAGAGCAAGATCGATTTAGCATCGAGTAGGATAATTTTCGGATTTTTATACCAATTGATGGTGAAGGTTAGATCGTTAGAAGTCGGTAAAGTTTAGCGATCAGACTATCTCAGTTAGAGAATCAAAGGCCAGAATACCTCGATTAAGTGGCAAACGCAAATGGAATACTAAAATTATAGTGTACGTGACAGGCGTACGTTCATTAGGCGCACGAAAGGATCCATCGCGAGATACATTTACCTTCGCCAACATAATCGTTTCGAGTGTATTTTAACGGGCGGAATTGGCCCGAGAGAGATTCGCGAGCCGAGCGGAAAAACGGATTCCGTGGCGTAGCAATAATACGAGGCTTGCCCCGGTGATTTCATGGAACGCTTGTTTCGAGAGATTCTAGGATACCGTGCAATGTTGAAAGCGATGCTGACGCAAGCACTGCTCTCGATCAATATATAATTAAATCTACGAGTTAACGCGAACGTCACTCTATAATTGCAGAATTCAGGATCAATACCTATGCCGAATTGTACGAAAACGTTGCACGTTTAATATCGATTCCACTCTAAGATAATCTCTAAATAGCATCGTACTTTTATTAAGATCTCTTTCGTTTGGTCATTGATCGTAGTTCCCCCTCCCATGTGCACCACGTTTCTCTCTTCCTCTCGCTCTTTCGGAAGAGGGAATTGTGCCAATGAAACTTGGCGCTTGCGAATAGTGTATCCCAAAATACACCAACTTCACTAGTCAATGAATTCGTAGTTGTTCGCCGCCTCTTACAACGCTGACGATTCACGGAAATGATTTCACCGCATACAGATGCCTCGATGCTTTTTAATTACTTTAGGAAATTCCGTTCGACGATTGCATCGGTCGGAAAGAGTATTCTGATTCGTTTTCAAACCGTTTGGTAGATGGACGAAGGTCTCGCGACCACTTACGGTGAGATAAAAAATGTGAATTTAAAATAGAAATTATTTTGTTTATTATTACGCGTTGGGAGAATTCTATATATAAGTATACAAATAAAGATTATTTTGTTTATTGTTACGTAGAGAGAGAATTCTGTACGTTACTTTCATAACCCATACCCAGTAAAGATGCCTTGAAAATTGAAAGTTGTAACGATCTTTAGCCCGAGTCATTAAAAATAAAAGCCTTCAAGCATTATGTTTCACGCGAATTATCGCGAGATATTCCGGCCATTGGAATCTACAAACAATACCCTCGAACCACAACAGGCACACAGTGACGCTTCAAATTAGTCGATGCTCCTTTTAATCGATCGAAATTGAAACAAATGTTTATTGTTAGTGTCGTGACTACGCACGTGGCACAATTTTAAGTTGTTGCATAAATATAGCGGGGTTGCAAATTAAACCATTAATCGGCGACATTGATTGATGATAACCGCACCTAGAACCCTACCCATCTTACAGAAGACTTTCAATTTTAGACTGCAAAAATCATTTGCGTATTGATATGTAGAATTTCTTTGTACTGAGTAATAAGTTCGTTCTACTTTCGTTAGGATATGCATTTTGAGGAATATTATAACAAATTGTTTAAAGATTGTAAAGACACACGAATCTGAAAATTTGCCGATAGATACGCATATTTATAAATAAATAGGATACGTAAACTAATTATAACAATTAAACTAAAGGAATAAACTCAAACTACTCTCGGAGTACGTAGGTTTTGTATAAAACTAATAACACTTTTAATGTGCGCTTTAACGATCTTATTATCCGACCTAATAATACATATGCATCGTATGAAAAATAACAAATTGTGCAGTTTCAGAATCTGTTTTCCGGATTGCGTGCTATATGTACACAATGTTTCTAGATACGCTACAAAAAGAGAAACAATTCTGAATTAATGTCATACTATTCTAAACGAAATGTCGAGCTTTTTATCTCCAGCGTATGTTGCGAATTACTGTTTTCACTCGCGAAACATGTAAACTTTAACACCTGACCGATTTTATGACCTCGCTATATCTCTCTCAAAGGCATTACATATTTATGGAACATTCTTACTGAGAAACGACGATAAGCAAATATCACAGTGTATCCAACGTACGTGCTTCTCGGAATGCAACGTATATTATTTCATAGTGTATGTACATATGTACACATATACGCTCCACCCTCCCACTTCCTGCGCGATAAAAGAAATCTGTCTTCAGGGGAGTGGATCATTAATACGTTAAAAAAGCTATCGAGCGAGACGATTTATCAATCACGTCGCACTAATCGAGATCACTATATTTCACGATTCGCCAAATACATGTATTATGTAAATATCACGCGCTCAGAGTAACATGTAAATTTCCATAAAACGTAATCACTCGCAAGAGAAGTTAACTATAATGTTCGGCAGATCAAATATTGAAGATCGATAAGATAGCTGAAAAGATAACTTCATAAGATACACACGGAATTGCTTTAGATATCGTTGAAGGAATATGCTAGAAGTCGTTTATTCTGCTCACTTTCGTTCCTGACCTTGCAAAACACGAATCGAGAGCTAGTTTTTATCCGACGAATGGAGATATCATACCCTTTTTGACCGATAACGAAACACATCTTATCGGATATTGTTTGCAGAAGAAGTTCATTAACTTGTCGCGATAAAGATAATTGTACAATCGATGACATAAATTAACGAATGCCAATTATCTTTTAACATGCCACACAAATCATTGTATTAAAATTAAGTGGCAGTCAATATACATATATAATACTTCAATTATCTCGATTAAACGTAAACGTCCTGCGTAAGTATATAACATTGTTTCTGACTTCCTCCTTAAAAACCAAATCATATATACGTAAAAATATATGTAAATATTATCGTTCTTAAAAACATTATGATACCGTGATTAAAACGAGATTTGCAGATGAACAATTCGTAATGACCGGTCGACTAGTGAAGTACTGATTTAAATTCAATTATCGATCAGCTCAATGACAAAATGTTACAACGAGAATCAAGGTCAACCGAGATACTGCTCTGTAAAGTGTCGCTGCTTCCTCCTACGGACTATCCGTCAGTTTATATTGCGAAAGATTAGCATATCGCTTAAGCTGAAGTTTAAAAGATTTTAGCTACATTGAAAGCGAGCGTAGCGAACATGCTATATCGTGTTTCCAACATGTTCCGCGAAATGAACGAGACAAACTACGCAACCGGTTTTGTTCCTCGCTATGCACGTACGTTTAATTGCCACGGTTAAATATTTCCTAGTCTTCGATTTGACTTTGTTAACGACCAATAAACTACGAAGACTGCGATATTGACACGATTTTTGCGTTAGCAACGGTTCGACGTAGAAGCCTGGAATATTAATCGCAAGTATAAATCATTTAGACCAGAAATTTTCAACCAGTATGCCGCGGAAATGTTTAAAACCATGCGATAAGACAATTACATCTATTATTATGTATTTAGTCACTTACACCGTCAAATAAAGAAATGATAACAACCAATACAACAAAATCAATTCGGTGTAAATGCCTTTACTTGTACCAAACATAATCTTGAAAAAGATTGAAAATCACTGATTTAAACACCTGTATCTTATCCAGAATTGTTCAAAATGATAATTTCGATTCCTGGCTTTAGAAGAAAAAGACAAGGAGACAAAAAGAAATGCGATATTGGCACGATTTTTACGTTAGCCACGGTTTCAACATAGATGATCACAATACTGAAATATTAATTGTGAATATATATCATTTAGACTCCTGTACCTTAAAATGTATACTTGTACCAAAATCATTCAACACAAAGATTTGGTTTCCGATTACAGAATTAAAAGACAAAGAGACGTAAATAACCCAAGGTAGCTTGTTAGAAAATGGTGCGCTGTTGCAATAACTGCAACACAGACCCCTTTCGGAGGTACGATCACCCTAGTGGTGTCGATGGACGCAGCCCGCGAGCGCAAACGTGTCCAATGTACTTGCCAGTCAGCATGCTCGCTCGCTCTCTCTTTCTCTCTCTCTCTCTCACCTTCTCCCTCTTTTTCTCCCCCTTCTCTCACCTCGTACAAGTCTGCCTTTGTCCCTCTCTCGTTCGACAGCAAAGAGAACAGCAGCGAAGAGATGTATTCCAAGGTTCAGCACTTCTGGTTCGAGACTGACGCTTCTTTCTAGGTTGATATCGAATGTCGTCGGTAAACGGGACGTCGACTCGATGGAACGACGCACGTTAAGAGAGTAGAAACACGCGCTAAGCCACGTGGTCGACGGTACTTGCTGGTAACGGTACCTTTGGATCAAACGATGGCAGCCAGAGGGTTTCGAACGTGTACAAACGTAACCACGAGCGCATACCTGCTCCCACCGACGGACCACCGACTAACACGGCTTCTGACGATACAATGATTCTCGATGGATTATCGCGGAATAATATTATGACCAAAAGGAACAATGTGACGATCGAGCGTAGAATACAAAAAGTAGACAGGCCAACGAGAGGTTCAGTAACCGTCGAAGCAGCGTGTGTACACTACTGCCACTCGTACAGCTCCCACACAACGCGCTAGAGCGAAGACACTGACGATGAGAGAGCTAAGAGAGAGAGGAACCGGCTCGCGACTGTGTCGCCGCGTCTCCGTCTCGACCAACTTCTACGAGGCGCGGCACTGCATCGCGCGCACGATACCGACGCGTCACTACTGGGGAATGTCACGTCTAATTAAGTGCTGTTTCTGCATCGCTCGCTATTATTACCGATCGGTAGTGATTGCACGCTCACGCGTGTCCATAAGCTATACGAGCGATACACATTGTACGCGCACGCGCGTATAGATAGGTTACGATCGTGTTAAATATTTATCATGTGCTTATGAGTGGTGAAAAGAATAATCTTGCTAATTGCCACGATCTTTTATGTGTTTCACGATATATCGAGTACATATTGCGTCCGATGGGATAATTTTTCACGATACTCTCATGTTATGGTAACAGAGATAAATGCAACATTTTTCTGTTTTGTAGTTCTATCTTTAGTTTTTCAATAATTTGTATAATAATACAGAATGCAAAATGATTCGTCTACTTTCATTATTTTTCCAGCTATGAATTCAGTTTTTCAGTTAAAAATATTTATTAAGAATTTAAATAATATTGTTATATGGAAATGTTCTGAAGGTTGTTTTATGGAAAAAGAAAATATATATAAACAAAATAAAGATTATTTTTGCATCGTCTATTTAAATGTATCTATTCCATAAGTAATTATCAACTTCAATATACATATAATATAAAATTGTTATAACATATGCTTTTAACTATGTTTTTTTTATGTTTTTATTACATGCATAAAAAGGAAACTTGTTAACGGCTATGTCGGTAAAGTGGGTCTTTATTATATCGGTAAAACGGTACAGCAAAATGCATTAGTAGTTACCAATAAATAAATATTAGTAAGTATAAAGACAAGAAACCTCTTTTTGAACACATCTTTTTAATCAATCGTTTTATTTTCTAATATAAAGAATAAAGATAAAGAATGTAAGAACATTTTGTTAACTATATTAATTATATTTTTAGATAATAGAAATTTTACTTTTGTGAATTTGTATAAAATTAGAATTTTAAAACGTTCCAAGTAATAACATTATCAACTAAAGCATAAACTTAAACATACATTACTGTGGATATGGTTACATATGTATGTCTATGTTTACTGTTTCTATAAGTAGTTAAATTTAATGTTATTTGCGAATCTACTTTGCATATTTAAAAAATATTCATTTTTTCGACATATTCAATGTAAAAGCACTTATGAGGGAACATAGCATGCATGAAAAGATCAAATTCTATATAAGAATTAATCTTCAACTTTAAAAAGTAATAACAAAATAATATCAGGGTCCTTTTGCATAATTGAATTGATATTATTAACAAAGTGTCATAAATTGTAACTTAATGTAATTATTGATATTAATGATGTCTCATGTAAAAAACTTGGTAATATAAAATAAAATTCTACAAGTGAATTGTATTAATTACAAGCCGGCTAATTGTTGTCCAACAACTTATCATTTATCAATTCACTAATATTATTAGCAGTCTATAGATATTTATACAATATTATTTTTATGAATACAACTAAAGGAATGTAGTTTAAATAAAGAATAATATTAAACTTTGATAATTTTACACAATTTCATATATTATATGCATTCTGTGCATTTTGTATCTAGATTTTTCATAAATGCGTAAACATTTGTCTACCTAAGCACCTTAGTACACTATAATTTTAGTAAATTATTGTGCAAATAATATATGCAAAAGAAGGTTGCATATAAACTCACCTTTATTTTGCGGTGGTGTCCTCCGCATTTCACAGGGGGCTCCACTGTCCTCAGCAACGTGCGGTGCAGCGGCTGGCGCACTTCCGGTCGTACGTTGCTGCTGTTGTTGAAATTGAGAATGGTGATGTTCGTAAACCTGCTGTTGTTGTTGCTCTTGTTCTTGTTCCTTTGACGGCGCTGATGCGCTCGTTTCAGCCGGAGAGCATGGGCTATCAGGGGCAATTGCTGTACTTTCATCAGGTGAACTCACACCTGTAATATCTATAGCCACAAAGAAAACAGAAATAAAAGCTTATGGGCGTGCTCTTCCAAAAATTGCTTCGAACATTTCAAATGTCTGGACGCCGATAAAATATAATACAGAAAATATTAATACAGAAAATGTAACTGTGGTTTAAGATAAACGTTTAGTAGAATGTACACAATAATTTCTAATACTTGGATTACTTGATCAACATTCTAAGGGAAGTAACATTTTTTTCTCCTTCTCCCTTCGTCCTGTTAGAATAATATTTTCATTACATTTATGGTCTACGTAGTTTATCAACACGATATGAACAATTAGGACACTTGACAAATTAGCACAAATTTTCAGTCTCGATAGATACACACACTCAACACTTCCCTAAGATATTTGACTAGTATCTTCACAATCTCGTGTGTACATGTCTAAACAAAATTCCGATTGCTCTACCACATTACAGTTCTTATAACAACGCACAACACACCTGATTAAACGACAATTAATTGGCAAGAAACGACTCCTTTTTCGAGAGGAAAGGTTTCGAAAGATCCAACAAAAGTTTCGATGCTTCGAAATGTAACGGATGAGCTATCATCATTCCCGGTGTCTTCTAAAGCTTGATATTATAGGCAATGCTAAATCTTCTGTTTCAATTCATTCCCACAAATGCTTTTGACCGTACTGATATTTGATCACGTTCTTTTCTTTTTTTTTTTTACAATAAACAGGTTCTTTCTCGATCTCCTTTTTTCTTGTGAGACCAATTGTCACGCCGATCTTGACGATTCAAAGGCAGTCAGGGCGACATCTGTCGGTCCGCCGGGGGAAAGTCCATACGTGTACGTGCTCGACGTGCACGCGAACACGGCCCCTTGCGAACTAGAGGCCATGTTGCGTCGCTATGTCGACGATTGGCTCCGCCTTTCCCCGCGCCCCCCACCAACGGTGAGCCAAGAACGTTCTTTTTCGCCAATCAGACGCGGGCTGATCCCGCCAACGACACAGTCAGTCGTGCGCTCTGCAAGACGGTGGTCACAGTCACCACTGCATAGAAGCATGTGACTGTATTCGCCTATGATATCTGTATACGAAGACGGACACGTACTATAGCTATATCCTGTATCTGCACAAGTGTCGGTGGCAGCATTTCCTCACGTGCCGCTTCTGCGCTTCAGCGTTTAGCACACCAGTCATGAACGGAACCGTGCCGTAACCGTTCCGTGTCTGAACGGATAACATAAATTCACCTTAACATGCATTTATTTCAGGCAGAATCTTGCTAGTGGACGAACGTGTAACCTATCTATATTTTATAATGCACAACGAAAAATTAATAGAATTAGTCAGATACTATAGTTTTTTATACAACCAGGAAGATAAAAGTTATAGTGATAATGATAAAAAGGACGCTGCCTGGAAGGAAATTGGAAAAATGCTAAATGAACCAGGTAGGTAACGTATAAACAGATTTTATTTTTCTAGTGGAATGAATATTATCCACGTGTTCTTACGACTTAAGCTATGTAGAGGGAGTGCGAGGCTGACTCGCGTGACTGCCTCGGGAAGAGCCAATGATTCGTTTGGATGCGTATGGAAGATTGAGACGACTGTATCGAAAGTGTAACTGCAGCTTACCCTGTCTCGCGTACTCTATGTTATGACGTGAGACAGCTATCGGTTGAGGCAGCCTCACGGGTCAGCCTCGTACTGTCCGTACATAACTTTATAATTAGTTTCTTGTATGCAACTACTCCATATTTTCAAATTCACTGTTAAAGAAGTCCTTAAATGTATCTCTAATATAAGACGCTACAAAAGCATTACTATCACCTTGCAATGGAAGATTTTGCTAAGACGAAGTTCTTCCTAAAGGCGCCATAGCTGATAGGTGAAAATTGTGAGATGTGATATAGTTGCGTAGAATATAAGTCGTTGAGTAATAATTTTATCCGCGTGTTCCGGACTTAACTGAATCTTTCCCTGGTATATTTTGAAGTTTTGCGTTAAAATTCAAAAAATATTTTTTTGATATTCTTCTCGCTTGTGAATGTCTATAATTATAATGTTACTTAGCGGGATTATCAAGTTACGGTTTCGAATATCAGGAGGCGCTACGGTATATTATTCTAATTTTGAATTACAAAATATCCCGCCATCGCTATTCTTTCCGTACGATCTGATATCAACTGCTATAAATTTATAATTGGCATCTACTAAAGCTAATAAGATAATAAAAAATGTTTCTTTGTAATTGAAATGAACCGGCTGTTAGATGATGCAGTAATAATCACACGCTTTTCGCTCAAAGCATGAATATAATTAAGAAAATTCCAAGTTTTCCGAAATTCATCAGCTATTGTAAGCCACTCGACCTGAGTATAGCGATATACTCTGACAAGATATATACTTATATACTCTAGTAAACCTCCATCATATATGATAAACGAAACAGCAGTATGGCCTAATCGGTAATCGAAAGCTATGAATCACTGGTTGCTAGAAATCTGGAAAACAGCATATATTTTAGGTGTAATTACTATGACACCTATGATAGTTATTAATTTTCTTTAACCTTTTTAGCTAAACATTGCAAAAAACAATGGAACAGTTTGCGAGATAGTTTTCGCAGATCATTAAGGAAAAGAAAAGATACAAAAAGCGGACAAACCGCAAATAAAATTAGAAAATGGAGATACGAAGATGAAATGTCATTCTTAATTCCATATATGAAGGAAAGAGAAACTATTACCTCAGTACAAGTACACGTCAGTGACGAATCTAATGATGAACTGGATGACGTCAATACGGCAGAAGATAATAGTAATTTAATAGAAAGATCAGCATCTTCTAAAGTTAGCGACATACCAATAGAAACATTCAGGAGAAAGATGAAAAGAGAACCAGCAACAGCAGTATTAATGGATTATGCTTCAAGTAATACTAATAGGACCGTAAATGAAGAACAACAAACTATGGACGACATAGATTTATTTTTCAAAAGTATAGCGTTAACTGTTAAAAAACTATCACCATACAATCAAATAATAGCTAAAGCTCGCGTTTCCTCTGTGATATCCGAATTACAAATACAAGAACTTTCCAATACAAATCGCCAACATTTTTCGTCGGAATCAGTAAATTCATCAGCCGTTTCAACACCCACACGGTCACCATGTACACTAGAGTCACTACAAACGATTAATCAACAGCAACCAACCAACACTTAAATAAGTTCGATGCACATACATAGATAAATAATTTAATTTTTATATGCTTTTCATTAATAAAAAAATTTACCTCGAACATACCGCTTGCTTTTCTCTTGGACTTATACCTTCCTTGAAAGTTGAATTGTTTTTTTTCATGGAATTCTCTATTTTCCCTAAAAGAACATTTAAATCGTGCATAGACATTCTGAAGTGTAGCAAGAACTTTTCTTCATCATCCATTAATTGTTTGAATACTTTGCGAATTATTTATTTTAATAAGACAGAACATAAGCGTTACGAAGCCTTTAGGCTGGGTTCACACAGAGATATACATATGATAAATACTGAATACACATATTCGTTCTGCTTATTTTGGCAACCATAGGTACTTTTCGTATGAAGGTGACAGATGAAATATTGAAACACATGGCGATATACACACGGTACGCGGCTCGCGATACGTGTATCGCGACACGCATGCTTCTGTGTGAAAGCGGCCTTAGTGACCAGTGTAATAAATCAAGATGGCCGTGTGCGTCTCCTAAAAACAGGAGAAGGGTCGCCATCGACAAAAACAGACCTTTCAAAATCGTTGGATGAAATCAGCGATATTTACGATCGTTACGTTTGTAAAGCGTTGAAGAGATGAGCAAGTGAGATATGGGAAAGGAAGCAGGAAATAGAAAACAAAGTAAGTACAGACTGGTTGAAAAAGTGAAAACTGGTGAAAAAAGTGATTCGTTAGAATGCCAAACTGCCATGAGGGCTGATGAGAGGAAGACTGGCATGTTTAGTCGACGTGTGGCTTACTGGTGAATACGAAAGGGACGAGACATGCTCTTAGGGTATTTGCACACACGAAAAGCAACGTTTACTTTAAAGGCGATAGACTAGTATGATTGTCGTGACCGCTTTATTTTTTTCTAGCATTCTTTTCTGATTAATTATCTCGAGTATCACGAACCACTTGCCTGTTTGCCAGATATGACAAAAATGGCAGGAAAGTCTGAGACAATAACATTTTTATAATATTGAGTTCCACCTCTTTTATCTCTTCCTTTCACGTTGTGGTTAGCATCAAGTATATATGTACGTAGTCTGGTAAACAGCTCGGTAAACGTTAATTGATTGTTTTTGTGAAAAGTCGAATTTACCAATATTTTAGAGGATATAATGTTTTTTTAGGAGTATGTAAATATTTTTCTAAATACGTCGCCCATGTATATAGATACATTGCAATTAATTGCAAGCTAAACTGTTGCATATTATCTTCTTTACCAATTTTTGTTTATTATAGTTATATTCTTGACTGCTATTCTAATTCTCTCTTTTTCTCCCTGTCCTTAATTATTTAAAAATATTAACACAAAACCGTGGGTACAGTTCTAATATAGTAGCAATTATGTAATAATATAGAATTGAAGATTACTAATATTTTAACTAAACGTTCAATTAAGTATTACAAACACAATTTTTTCTAATAAATTATATTTTTTACGCTTTTTACGTATTGTAGTATATGTAGTACATATTGTTACATAAAAGAAAAATTGATGAATAGATAAAGGAAAAATAAATAAATAAAGAGCTAAGAAGGAATTAAAGAAAAGAATGTAATCTTATTATTAAATTCTAGAAGAGTAATAATGAATAGAATAGAAGCGTCTCCAAGAATCTGTGTGTTCCATTCAGACAAAGGGAAAAAATGCGACGCTTTCAAGTAATTGATGTTCTCTCAGTGTATTCACAAAAGGATTCGAATCTGAATGTCCTGTGAACTGTCATGTTAACTTGACTAGTGTACGATCCTTGTCGAGGAGTTGCGACATTCGTTGGTTTTCTTCCCGATCGATATCTCCGCCGTTAGAATAAAGCTGGCCATTTACGGGCAAAGATGGAACTCGTCGTGTTCCAAGATTCTAGACTTTTATTCTCGTTCCTTTCACACCGCGTGTTTCATTGGTAAAACACATTTCCTGTTTATCAACGGCCCGACATTCAACGAACGATAAAATGCTTTATCCCCACCGCTCGTGAGAAACAGAAAACGCGAATAACTGAACAGTCGATGGCGTGCGAGGTAATAGAAGAAATCCTTGGACGATTAATATCGTAAGGAAAACGTTGTTCAAGGTTTCGCACTTGAAATTTTCAGCCGACGTGATCTTACGATAAACACGAACCTGATAATTTCGATTATGCAAGGATCGTGCAATCGTTATACCGCGTTGTCTATGTTCGTTGATTAGAAATTTTTATATAAAATGGCATTAAAGCAAAAAAAGTATAGCACTACTCGTTTACCTGACATTAAATGCGCTTGACATACCTGGCAATAAGGTATTAAATTCTACAGATTGATTCATCAGAAACATCTGCCTCGAAATCGCTGTATTAGGAATTACTGTAAGTTAAACTGAATCGGTCAAGGCATACCAGATACTCGAATTATTTTCCTAATAACTATTATGGACCAGGGTACAAAATTCTTTCTCTCTTTCAAGTATTCAGATTCTTTTTGGGGTATATACATACAGACATATATATGGTGGGACATTGTGTGACTCTGGGATTAAGAACTCTCTAGGGATTAAGAAGGGGAAGGGGAGTACTATTATGTAAAATTTCGAATGCAATAGAACATGGATTTTTCTATCATATATTAGCTAATTTGTAATAATAATTAAAATATAATATAATAATATATGTAATATTGTATATAATATTACTTTGAAGAATGGGAGGAAGGACGAGATTTAAGAAACTCATATTCGAAATGATTTTCGACGTATGTATTTGGAATAAAATGTTTCTGTTATTTCGATTGATTTCCAAGAAATGTAATCTTTTGCGGTCACTTTAAATGGTTCCATCTGTTCAGCGAGCACGTTAATTCCGAAAAACAAAGAGAAATGGAATATAGAACGAGGCTGATGTGTGAAAAACAGGGCTTGAAATAGTTCGGGCTTCATTTTGCATTTTGTTCATTTTCAACAACTTGTTAAATACATTTCTTATAACGGGAAGATATTTATTCACATCAAACGAATGTCCCCATTACAAAATTGTTTGCAGCAGACGAGAATAATCAGACGTCTTATATTTCGCTGTTCGAAATGTAACGTGACGAAAAGATTTCATGCACATACTATCTCGACATACATAATTCGCGAATGTCGTAGAAAAGGTGTCGCATAGGCACAGATGGCGTCGTTTTGTTTTCGTGAGAGAACACATATGGTTACCACCAGTGAAAATAAGTTCGGAGCAGACGCGACGCGACGCGACGTCGCGATAAACAAGCCCGTCATTTCTTGAGTAGTCTATCGGCTTTAAGACACGGGCGGCGCCCGATACCGCCTTCTCTTTCTCTGACCAGTTCGATGAAAACTGCATTCACTTTAATTACATTACTGACTGGAGATTCTACTTCGAAACTTTAGTCAATTTCACACGGCGACATAAACATCTCAAAAAAAGAAAGAAAAAAAAAAGAAAAAAAAAAGAAAACAAGGAAAGAGAGGAAGAAGAAGAAGAAGAAAAAGACGAAAGAGTAACACAAATTCCACGACAATTCGTACCTGATATACAGATAAAAGGGTACATATAATAGAGATATACGGAAGACCGAATGCTACTGTACAAAATCGAAAGATCCGGATAAAAGTCAGTTCTCGTAGCTCTCTATATATATACGTACAAGTACATTTGTACATACATACATCTTCTTGAATATACATATGTTACGATATTTTTAACTAGTGTATCATTTTGACGTATCGTTAACATTTGTATGAATATTTTTTGCTTTTAGTACGTTGACCTTTTCAATAGGATACCGTGTAAGTGAAAATATCATTTGAATTTTTTAGCGTCAGATAGGATGTTTCTATATATGTATGAAGTTACAGAAAATTATATACGAGTTTGCGAGGAATGAAGGTAGAACATACAACATAGGATGTTTGTGATGTATGTGCACGTGTATAGAGTTACAGAAAATTATATAGGAGTTTGGTTCGAAATAAATGAATGATTATATTGAGTAGATATTGGTAGTGACTATATATAATCTTCGTATACGTGAGTCCAACGCCCATTGGCATTAAAGATTACTTCCTCAAGAATGCCTGGCACGGCACAGCGGCACACCGAATCTTCAGCTTTAAAGCTGAGTTCGAAATTCTCTGTGGAAACATTGGATTTGTCGTCGGCATCGTCTCGCAGGTAAACCAGGGCCGAACTTTCGTTAAAGATGACCACCATTGTGAAAACACTTAGGGAAAGTGAATTGTTTCGCAAAATGACACAACTTCAGAAAATACATTATAATATTCATGAAGATATTGAATCTTCTTATGATTTTCATAATTGCATGTATTGTTGAGATTGAAGGAGGAAATTTACAATAAGAGAGAAAAAAAAGATAAATGTAATGCGTAATGATCAATTTAGGAAGACTTTACCTGTCCTTTCGTTCAAAAAAAAGAATTCTATTTTATGATTTCATTTATTATTTTTATTTCAAGCATTAACAACTAGACGATTCCCTATATATTTATATATATAAAGTTATATCTTTATATATAATATAAAGTTATATATATATAACTTTCCTCGTCTGAAAAAAATGAATTTCTTCTACATTATCTTGTAATTAAAAATCGTCCCATTATAAACATTATTTAAAATGTCCAATTAATATTTACCGATATTCACTTTAAAAATTTATATTAAATATTGTAAAAAGATATTGCATATTTTAATTAATTAAGAACAATCTGAGGGAGAACATCTTCCAGGGAGATATTTTTCAGTAGTTATGTTACTAAAAATTGTTTTAAATAATTTTAATATTTAAAGGGAATATTTTTTAAGTCTTATCGTCAACTTCAAAGTCGTGCCATTTATTGCGGTCCTTGTGTCAAATAATTTTCCTAATATTACCAGAAGAAAAAGAGAGGGCAAAAAGAGAGAGAATGAGAGAGGACATCGTACACTTGATATCAAAACAAAAAGCTATATGTAACATTATTATTATAAAATTGAGAACTATATACGCTATATCTGTTCTACTTTAAACATTCAAATATTTTTAATATATAAATTCATGTACTAAAACTAATAAATTTTCAGAAACTGTAGTCAAATCAACTTTTGGGTAGCTTGTATCATTTTCTAACACAAAACTACAATATTCTTCATCAATACAAAAAATACTAATAAAATCGATTACCGAATAATTTCCTCCAATATTATAGATTCCGAAACTATGAAATAGCGTCTAGTATAATTCCACCCTTAAATATCGCCTAAAATATAAACGCCGAAAATCCCAGACTCGTAGCAATCGGAGATGAAAAATTATGTGGAGCAGTGCGGCCCTGTCTCGAGTATTGATCTGTACGAGAGTTGTCTGCCGCCCCTCCCAAGCCTAACGCTGGATGTTTCATCCCTCCGCAACCCCTGAACAACAAGGATGTCGTGCACCTGTGACTACAGTGTTGGTGAATATCCTATTACATATATGTAGGTATCTTACGCCGACGAGACATTGTCTTCGCATGGTAGGTATTAGGTATACGTAAGTACACGCGAGCTTACGACTTGACTCACCATACGCTCTCCACTTCCACTATAACATTATGATATTCTACGGTCTACGACATCATTCAAATTCGACCTTCGCGTTATGGAATAGTTTCAATTTTGTCGGAGATTGGAGCCCACTTATGCAACCACGCAAGATACGCTAAAAGGGAAAGTGACCAATGGAGTTATTCCTAATGCCGAATCCACACTGGCTAGGATTATACACAAACAATTTAGCCGCTTATTTACCAAATCGGTTAATTCCATAAAACAAAGAGTAAAGAAAATCTATAAAATCATAAAAGATAAGCATAACGTAATCACAAGTACTTTGGCACTAAAATTTCGAAAATTTTTTATAGCGAGGTTAACCACTTTGGCCTGTGAACGACTCAATTCGCAAGCTGTTCGTTAATGGAGGCAATGTTGTAACGATATTGAAGATCGTGAGTAGGATACAAGCAGATCTTTCGCGAATAAGCCCTTTAATACATGTATTGCTTTCTAAACGGTATTCGCTGCTCGTTGATGAGTTCGTTGCTCGCAAAAGTTTCCACAGTGCCTGCGAACTGTTGTGTGAATCTAGCACCAGCTGGGTGCTGTTCGTCTTGCGTATTATTTGAAGGGGCATGTTGCTCGTATCAATGCAGTGTTTTTTTTTTAATATTTGTTTCCTCATATTTTTTTTTTTTTTTTTTATTAATTTGTATACCTGGTCAACTAAAATATGATGCTGATAGGTGATTACTGTTTTATAACGTGAACACATCTAGTATATAAAACATTTAATCACCAGAATATATTTTTATCTACTTGCCTTATTTCGGTATTGAAATTTAACTCCTATAAATAGTAAAAATATATATGTTTTAAAGTCCATGATTTCTTAGTTAAAGTTTGCGATTCACTCTCGTGTTAAATTTTTAGAATCGCATGAAATTATGTTTATGTGGTAAAACAAAATTTCGTACACGATCAATCGTGAATACTAAAATAAGTACAACGATGGGCAAATATGTTATATATATGCATTATGATTCAAAACAATTAATTAAAAAAAACGAAAAATGGAAAGAAGAAGGAAAACAGATAAAAGAGAAAAAAACTTATTAGTTATGCCTCGTAAGTAGCTTGTTCCATCTGTTTCTTCGACCTTAAAGGGTAATGGGACAAAACGGGACAGAGAAAGGGTAGCCGAGCAACGAAGGTGGATTGTATATGAATGAACCCGGACCCGCTGACTTCCTGCGTTTAGGAAGGTCGTGCACCGTCGCTTTCATTTATTGACGAGAATCTCTACTCTACTCTCTACTATACACAAGAACGAACGGAGGTGACCGACCCTGGCAATGTTGTCTTTCGTTTAAAAGAAAACTTTCTGGCTTCTATCACGCTATAATTATACACTGTGTATGGAAGAGATATAGTGAGAGATACAGTTATAAAATCGGTCAGGTGTTAATGTTAAAGTTTACACGTTTAAGAACTAAAACAGCAATTTCAGACATATAAGAGGAAATAAGAAGCTTGACCATATGGCGTCAATTCAGAACCGTTCCTTCCTTTCTAATATACTTAAAAAAGCTAGGGGTTCTAGATAAGGATTCTAAAAATATACAATTTACTTTTTTTACGTATAATATATACATATTAAGAAATATAGGTATACCAATTAACAATTGATTTTTACTCACTGCGTCTCTTTTAAATAGTAAACATAAGAACATCATGTTACGGAATACATAAAAAAAAAGCTAATTGCTATTCATTGACATTAGAAATAATAATACAAGCATCAAGAAATACAGTTATAAGTTATAACGATTACGATAGGGTTTATGTTTGAAATTGCTACGAACGAAAATGGAACGAATATTTTTCTCGAACGAATATCTTTTGTTTACATGTTTATAAACAAAATAGAATAAAATAAAATAAAAGTGGGATGGAAAACAAAAGAACTGTAGTTCACTTACCATTTGCTTCCTTAGCATTGATATCATAACCATTCACGAGCATCTGCCGCACTCGAAAATCTTCTTTGCGATTGATAGACGCCTGAACTGCCGATTCCCCATTTTTGCTTGTCCAGCGGCCTTTTGACCCTCGCTGTTGCAATGTTGATGACCTTGAAGTAGTATTTGATGCAGTTGTGTTCTCTGTTCGATTTCCGCCTGAAAACAAAATAAAAAAAAAAAAAAAAAAAAGAAATAGAAAAAATACATTGCAATTTAATTATTATAACATTACCTTGGGTGTTTGTCTATTTACTTGAAAAAATATTGAATGTATCATTAAAAAATTTTGAATGTAAATATTGAATGTATCCCTTCAATATATAAAGAAAAATAAATATTAAGTTTTAAAGATGCAGTATATAAATTAAGTATTTTTCTCATGCTACTCTCATGCTTTAATTCGTCAAGATCAGTATTATAAAATTCGGATATGTAAACTGGAAAATACCAAATACGTACAAAGTAATGGAATTGATCAGCTACGTTATGTATACACTTTCTTTTTGTTTTTTATTGAATACGAGTTTTAACCTCTTATAAGTCTATAAGCCGCAACAATTATTGTTAAATGTTTAATCATTTAAAAAATATACAAAAATAGTGCGCTTAGAAGTTTAAATGAATTACATTGTTTCTAATACTTAATATTAATTCTAGCGTTTAATCCTCGGTCATTTGAACTCACTCCTAGTTTCGGTTTTACATATTAGAGTCGCGTAGCTATATTACCTATATGAATATACAGTGGTACATATTAACGCCTCCTAGTGCACATTGTAGCTGCAACAAGTTACCGGCAATCGGTGTCGCTGTCAGGTCATTTCTCTTATGGCGGGAACTCGAGCGCACGTCAATTATTTACATTAACATAACCCCCTCTCTTTTCTTTGTTAAAATTGGAAGGCGCTATTCGCCGCAGCAAAACCGCGGGAACTCAACTAACATAAAATTACGTGGTTGGCAGGCCTGAATGGAAAGTACAGGCGGGCAAAACTCGTTCCCGCGAAGTAACTAGCCTCGATTTCGCATTGCAGTTTGTTTCGATAAAATGAGCAATACACAGCAGAAAGCTATGTGCATATCGGGAGGTACAAATACTGCGTAGTTCGCGCGAGTGTTACTTGTCAGTGTACCAATAAAGAAATAAACACGTAGACTCGCGATCAAACAAGGAATCCAGCTGTCAAGTACATTCTTCGACTAACCTATGTACAAAGTAACGTAAAGTTACGTTGTAGTGAATTTTATTGTCAACTATGTACACTTGTGTAAACATAAAAAAAAGAAAAATAAAAGATAACTCGTCTGAACACATGAAAGATGTTCAGCGTAAAAGCTGTGCATACATGGTGGATTACATGGAGCGTTATTGTTTGACCATCGACAATGTGTTATGTATTTCATCAGAGTATTAAATTGTGCGTGTGCTTGTGTTCGATAAAGTGTTCCTTCTTCTCACCTGATGTTATTTCCTGGGAGGTCATTTGAAGAAGAAGCGCGAGCTGTTGTCGCTCGGACATCCGCGCTGGGTAACCGCGGAAACGACTGTTACCGCCTGCGGGCATTCCGTCCTCATAACTCATGTAACTTGAACCCGAAAACGCACGTGGAGGATTTCGGTGAGCACTCGAAGGAAAGGATACCACTGAGGAACGGACAAGCGTCTTTGTTTTCTAGACTTGCGATGATTTGTCACGAGCAAAGATAACCTAAAATCGCACAGTCGGTTCACGCCATTTTGACCTACCGAGCGCGCACAGATACGTGAATCGACAGTCACGCGACACGTACGCAACCACACGCGCCAAAACTGTTTTCATTCGACGAACACTGTGAATTGTCGCTTGTGATTTATGCACTGTTGTTTCCCGGGCCGATGGTTTGATTTCACGACGCGGCATGTGTGTGCGTGCCTCTTTCGAAAACGAGATTCGCGACACACTACTCGGAACACAGTGCGCAATATGACGCAACGTTTGTGTTGTATTTACAGTTGGTATCTCTGTCGGTAGCGTGTATCGCGCCAATATTCAAATCAACATAATTAGTAGAGTGCGGATTTTTACCTAAATTTATATTTTTGAGAATTTTATTAGAGAAGTAGAATCTCGGTAGAAAATTGCTTTATCTACGAAATGTTATAGAGAGCATTATACCTTGGATAATTCATATATTTTCTCATATTATGTGCATACCGCGCAATTTTGAAATTTCAAATTTCGTATAAATGCATAAAAATTCGCAATCTAGTAATTAGTAAATTATGAATTTTTATGCGAATTCATAACTTTCGAAATATGATCCAATAAATTGAATTTGTTAGAGAAATCTTTTACCTATTAAATATTATAATATTTAATTATTATGATATTTATATATTTTTTTGCATTATATGCATTCTATCCATTTTCACACCTCCAAATTTTTTTTAAATGCATAAAAATTCGTAGTCTAGTATTAAAACAGTTTAATATTTGATTAACAGTAAAAAATTGTAACAAAAAGAATGATAGAAGCGACTTTGTTTTAGTCAAGATAAGAATAATATATCTCAGCTAATAAAATATACTCATATAACTTTTGTGTGTTTTTTTTAATAAAGAAGATGGGTTTACATATTGTATCATGTATCATTCAATTTGAAACTTATAATGGGATTTGTACCGTACAATGGGTAAAATTGCATGTACATTGATGAAATAAATATCAATACAACCAAATGAAAATTATAGAAAATTTGGGTACTATAATTATCTACTATAGTAATTTCAATCTAATAATATAATAGGCCATGTAGAGCCACCACATACATATACATATATATTAACTTTTTTTTCCACACTGTCCACCTTAAATAGGACAATAAATTGAACTACACTCACATTCTTATCGTTGCCACACATGCACATGTCCATTTCATACTATTTCGCATCTTGCGTTTATTGTAACGACATTATAATTTAATTATGAATAATGATAAGAACACATTGTTTAATTGTATCTAACGCAGTAGCTATCTACCAGTAACATTATAGAAAATACATAACGACTTTCTTATCGTCAGACCGATTACATACGAATTGTTACTTGTTAATTGACATTTCCAATACTGCGAATTGCACGCAATCTTTTTTGCTGGTGTATAATTACAATGTTCAATATTTTCAACGTAACAATAAGAATATTAGGTAAAAAAAGAGACATTCTACAGTATTCACTTGTGTGATTTATTTTAAAAGGAAATATTCTGATTTAATTTACTTCATTTATCATCTTTAATTCATCATTTTATTAAATTTGGGAACAAGTTTTTCAGTTTCATTCATACATTAATTAATTATTCACCGTATCGCAGATGTTTTAATATATTAATATACCTCAAGAGAAAGAGAGAGACAATTGGTTGTCATTTTTCTTATGTTTTCATTATGAATGGAGTATAAACAGAATTATTTATAGTATCATTATATATGTATTAAGAAAAATAATAAAAAAAATTATAAATAATTTGGCCATTGTTAGGTATCAAAATGTGCATACATATTATGTGAACTTTAACAGTAATAATTATAGTAATCTAGGATCTTGAACAATCGATAGTTTAAAAAATTGTAAGGAAATTACAAAAAAGTATATTTCATATAAGTATAACTTTGGATATAACTTTAATATGAATATAATTTCAAATTTTTATCAATACAGTAAGTTAAACAAAAAACGTATATCCCTGAATTTTTAGAATTTCATTTCATTTTTTACTGATCCTTCGTTGTAAATAAAATGATTGAGTAAAAGTTAGAAAAGAATTATAATAAAAGCTTAAAGACTCATAATAATATAATAGTGTAAGTTTTTGGCATAAAAAAATTGATATTCGTATGAGCATAGACACTGCTTGATGCACTGTATGTCAAATATTCTATTACATCCATTCCTATAAAATAATAATCAATAAACTGTTTCATTAATTTTGCACATCCGCGATAATATAATCTTAGAAAACAGTGTAATACAAATACACAGTACATATCTATAGGATGGCAGAAGAGAATTTTTGAAGAACATCAATAATTCTCTATTGGAATGAGGCATGTTTTGTATTGTAACAGGGAACATGTATGTATATCTAGGTGCCGTAAATTCTTCAAAAAGTAGTTGGACAGAATGGTCATGTATATTATTGAATTCAAATTTAGTTCAGAAGCTAAGTCAATTATCGTTTTCACAAAGAGATTCCATTTAGTCCCATTTTTATTGGTCTGTCTGTAAAGATAAGTATTTAGAGAAGTATAAATAAATAAATTTTTCACTGAACCTTTTCAATAGCATTTATCAATGTGTTCCTTGGCGTTGTCTGTGCATTTCTTTGTCAAATGAGATGTATATATATAGTTTTATATTTATATACAAATTATATTAAGAGTTAGAAAGACTAGTAGTTTTATATTAACTTAGTTGTCAATACACTTATACAACGAGTCATTTATGCAGTGTCCCTGCATTATAAATAGGAAAACTTAAACTTCATATTTTGTGTTCAAAGATTTGAAATCTATTCAAGGCGATTCTCTTCACCTTTGTTTTCTGGTCATTTTGAGTGAAATACACATAAAGCTCTGATAGTTCTTGCATCGAGAAGATCTGGAATCTTTACCAGGGAGAGTTTGTTAAGCTTTGCAATATTTTGCTTGGAAAGTGGATCACCTATCTATATTACATCAATACAGATATCAATTATTACTTTAATTAGTTATAAACTTAGACTCAGTATATATTATTACCGAACTGTAATGGCTTAATAATATTTCTTTACTTTCTGACAGTCAGAGGGACGATAGGTTTATAACAGTACGTGATATAAATTATAACTTTCCTTACTTCCTAAAAAACGTAATTCAAGACGCTATTAAAGATTTCTCTTTCGTACAATTGTAACCTTATAATAACAGAAATTTTATAATAAAACAAATTAACGCTTGAATCCGTGTTGTACATGTTTGTGCACAGGCAGTTTAGTAATTGTACTTTACGTAACTAAAGTTTACTAATTGAACGCTTTTTACTAAATTAATATTTTAATAGATAATATAAATGAATTTTTGTGGCTTTTGATTGATCTCGGTTCACGTACCGTAAACCCACTCATCGTGTAACCATCTTTAGTTTTCATTGATAATAAACAATCATGGTTATAATTTCACGCAATTCTCTAACTAATTAACTTTGAGATTAAACGCATATATTGTTACTTCCTAAGTTTACAATGTCTATCTACTTGAACGGTCATTTAAGATTTCATTTATAACTATAACAACAACGATGATGACAATAGTTATGATTATGATTATGATTATGATTATGATTATGGTTATGGTTATGGTTATGATTATGATAGTATAATGAATAATGATAAATAGCGATAATTACAACTTTATCATGATTAATTCTCATTCATGTTACTATGCATTGTACGCTATTTGTTTTAATGGAATGTCTATCTTGATTTTCATTAGAGTTCAAATAAAACTACATCTGATATTGAGTATATTTTTTTCTATCAGAGCTATTTTTCTCATAGCCGTTACTTTCTCTTATTTTCGACTTAATAATAAATTCAACTTGTTTTGCGTTAACACGGTTGATAAAAAATAAAAAAATCATATGTTCGAGGTGGGTACAGAAACGTATTTAATATTTGATGGGAATGACACACGCTAAGTATGATCAACCGAATGAAGATAAAACGTCATTCTATCCCAATTGTTTCGAAAAATTTTAATTTCCTTAACTATGAGCAAATGTCGTTAGGTTTCAATCAGTTTATGCGCCACTTTAGAAGTGTCTAATTTTATAACGGTGAGTTTCTCTACCAGTCTTTTCTCCTTCTCCAAACCTAGGCATTTTAATTATTAAAATCGTCATATTTTGAACCCTGTGTTTGACTGTGTCTCGTTTTCAACAACATTTGTGTATGGCACAAATGAATATAGAGCTCACATAACTAATATGCGTATATTACTTTTACTTCTTCCACGCGGGTGCACTAATTGCGGGGAAGAATTTAGAATTCATACTTCTTCATTCTTCGTTCGCTATTATTTAACCCTGTCGCAAAATTTCATGTTACAATCTGCCAATCTTGAATTTGTATTCTATACCGATGTCCAAAGATATACATATACCATTTTCCTTTAAAGTAGCTTGTTTCACTTTCTTTACTATAGGCATATAATACGCGTAGTATTTGCGATAACGGCAATAAAATTATTATCAATGATCGTTTAATAAATCGCCGCAAACATTTTCCTTCATTTTCTTATTGCAAATATTATCATAGAAATCTTGATTAATTTTACAAAATTCACTTGCCCACAATTACAGTTGGTTAGAAGAGTTCCAGTTTTGGCAATCCAGAAACGTGGAAGTCAATCATCGCTGTTGCTGCTAACGTTGTAAGGAAAGACTGTCAGTACGGTAGTATTCGATGATCTGATGTTAACCGCTGATAACACGGACGGTCCACTCGTTTCTACTGCATGCTAAAGCCTCCATAAGCTAGATCTTCGTGCCCCTGATCCTGATCCTGGCATGCATATACACAGTCATACCATTAGGGCCAATAATGATTTGAATGACCTATTTCTATGTAAAATTATTATATCGAACGTACGTAGTGTTATGTGATCAATGCTAGATTTTCTACTAAAATGCTGCTAACGAATTGAAAATATTTAAGTGAGTAAGTAAGTGAGTGAAAACTAGCGAATTTTTAATTCCATCGTAAAAATATTAGTGGAGAACGCAATGGTACCGGCTTGTGTTTAACGACATCCTCCTTTATCTATGATTGTACCGACCAGCATGAGTAATGGCCACCGTCTCTATGGGCAAGGAACCTCTTCGTTTGACGATCGGTTCAGGAATCGAGTCCTTTTTTCCTAGTTCCCTCTTCCATTTAAGCCATGTGCCATTATCGTTTCCATCTGTGGATCCTCCAGAGAACATTTCTGGTCCTCCGGAACTCCTTCTCCTCAATACCTTTTTCCGATTACGAGGCTTACCATTTATGCTACTCCTATTGAACATATCACGGCGTAATTCGGATATGTCTGCTGGCACTGAACCTCGCCGCGGTGACGGCATGCCAGGGCCGGTGCTATCGATTATTCTTGTTATTCCGTTATTGTTGCTACTTCCGGTATTGTTATTATTATTGTTATTATTTATTGGGAGATTTTCTCGTTCATCTAGAAACATGCAGCTAGTAGTAACAAACTTCAAGCGAAAGCTTGTTAATTACAATTTCCATTATATAGCGTATATACATACTTGTTAAAGACAAGATGTTACCAAGAAGATTTCCAAGAGCAGTTTCTTGCGGAAGACTTGCTCTTCGAGGTCCTGCAACATTACCCTCTCGAGGTCCTAAGGCTAATCTATTAAAGCCACCACCTGAAAATACAGCAAATATTATTATGATATTAGTCACGCTTTATTGCTTTTATGGAGATTTAGCACTATTATTTGTTATTCTCTTACCCTGTTGTCTAGTAATGTCATTTGGTACAGAACCACGCCTGGAAGTGTGCTCAACCCTGGTTGGTATAGCTGGTGCCGTAATGTCATCCAATCTAGACATGAGGCCAACTGGAGCAGAGCCACGTCGTCTGGTCCATGACTAAATAATGATCGACGACATACTTTAATTTTAACTGGTACTTATTCAAGATGAAATAGAAATTAAAATATTCCAGTAAATATAACTATAATTTCTCTGCTGCTATTTCTAAGTTACACAGTTATTTCTTAACACTTCATTATTGTATTAACTACTCAAATTTATCAATTATTATTTTTAAAGAAATTAATTATTTAAAAAATTTAGAAGCAATATATTAGGAATTGAATATATTAAGGAACTTTACCTGACTTCCCTTTCTAGACAAACTAATTCCTTTTGTGTCTTCTATCGCTCGCGGATCAACGTTCTCCTTCATCTGCATATCCATACTTAGTTTGGCTACTTTTGAATTTCGTTCCTTCATAGGATCCGGATCCCGTTTGTTACCGATAGAAACAATCTCGTTATTTGTATCTGCTCTTCGCGAGTCGCTACCACTGTCGCTCGACGAAGACACGCTCTGAACAAGGGGCGGTGAGTCTGGCGGGCTACCAATAAAGAACACTTTATGTGTGTTAAGTTCGGAGGATACTGGTATCGCGGTAAATCGTCTACCACTGGTATCAGTCGTTATTGTCTTAGTTTCTGGCACAGGAGTTGAGTATCTTCGTAATTCGGAGTTGATGCACTTTGGTTTCGCAGTAACGGTTATTGAACCATACTGTTCTGATTTATTTAATATTGTAGTCCGTTGCTCCTCGTTTATCGACTTTTCACTTTCTAATATCGTCTTCGAGACGAAGATAGTACCTGGCTTAGATTCTTCCTCGATGCTGTGACCATCCTTGTCGGTACGTGAACCGGTTAAAGACGCGTAGAAGATATGCGTGGAATCTGTTCCTTGAGCAGAAGTTGGTCGTTTGTATCGATTTTTTAAGCCGATATCTTCTATACGGATCGTTTGAACCGAATGACGACGTGGATATTCGATAGTCGGTACCGGTTCTGTTTTCTGTCTAAACGTTTCTAGAATCGCGGAACCTCGTCTTTTATTTAATATATTTACTTCTTTCGACATTGCAACGTTATTAGTATCCATTTCCTTTGATGGGGGAGTACCGCAGTGGCCATCCGAGCACGATTTCTCTTTCACCGAGCACGAGGAAGTAGGCGAACTGTCTGTCTCTAATAAGATCTGTGAGTAACACTGCGACATCTCCGCGGTCGTGGACAAGTACCTTGTTCTGACATACGGTTGTAGTGGAGGGAAGGTCTGTTGTCTCGTTAGTTGCTTCGTCTGCGTACTTGGCTTTTCCTCATCCGATTGTAATACCGTGCTTAATCTCGAGGCTTCAGTGCTATTAGTGATACTGGCTATGCTGGTTTCTGGCAGAAGACTTTCAGCACTGACCGGTCTTTCCCCTGTATTACTGGCACTCGGGGAAAGTTCGGGTATACTGGTCTTGGACGATAATAAAGACATCGAGCTTGGATCTAAAAGACTCTGGTCATCCAATTTCCATAAAAGATTCCTCGATTTGTTCTGTTCGGTCGGTAGACTCTCACGCCTAACGTTACTTCGTGGAAGAAGAGTCATAGGTTGAGTGATACTTAATGGTACGGAATGGCGTCTTCCAACGCGTTCCAGACCAACTCGCGCTGGCAGGCTCTGCATCTTAGAGGATTGAACGTACGCAGCTGGTATCAGCAAGTCGATACTTGTTGTATCTTCTTCCGCAGCTGGATCTCCCACAGAGCTGACGGCGTCTTCCACCTCCTCGAGTTCCGAGATCTCCGTTTCCGTATCCTTCGCTGTTTCTTGTAGAATTAAAGCTTCCCACTTCTTCTGATTTGTACGCAGGTGTTCCATTAACGATACACTGAGACCATCGCCCAGGAAACGATGCCATTCCTCGTATAGAGGCGTCACGACGAATTTAAAGAATCCAGCCTGTATCTTTGGTATGCTAGTGGTATGCCGATCGCATAATGGCGTCACCGGAAGGTTTAGACGACGTTCGTAATCACCTTGACGAAAGAATTCTTCGCATACTTTGTGCGACCACTTCTGCGAGATGTCCCAAGGCCTGCACGGGTTCGATATGTCGGCGCATTTCAGGGCTATCTGCAGGATGAAATGCCGATCATCCGCGCGTCTCATTTCCAGCAGGTTGTCGTCCAAGTAATGCTGCAAATATACGACAGAAGAACGATGAAATATGATAAAAAGAAGATATTAAATTGATATGAAAACGATAGAAGAAATAGAGTCTTCTCTCTCTTCTTCTTTGCTCCCACGCAATTTTCTCTTCTAACGCGTATTTATGTTTATAGATAAAAGGCAAATTAATCTAGCTTTTGCAGAGCAATAGAGATTGTATAGAAATTCAATATCTTTAATTAATTTGATATCATCGCTTGCTTACTCGACTTTTGCCTAAAGAAAGTTTGGATCGAAAAGACCGCTTTCATCAATTTCTCTTATTTTCTCGGTCTCGGACGCAAAGAGGTATTCGTTAAAAATATAAGCCAAATAAATCTTCCGTGTAAAATCTTTTTTTCAAAGTATTTGTTGCATCGATAAATAGCTAGCGCGTTGATATTGCCTGGAAGTAGACGAATGTTAGTTAACAAGATTTTTCACAGCTCACCTTGAATCGAATGAGAAACTCTTGTTGTCTGGTGATGTCGGTCGCTAAAATCAACGAACTGATGTGCCGCTGAAGTTCTGGCCTCACGTTGGCTGGCAGTTGATCGGAAACTCCGCTCTCCAAAAGGCATCCTATCGCTGATCTCCAATGATGGTTCTCAAGAACCGACGTGTTCTGGAATTAGTACACCGTCAACGAACGTTTCTCAACAGTTGTACGCAGCTGTGCATTAAACACGCCGAAAATTCTATCGACTTACTTGATAGAGAGCAGCCAAGTGATTGCTCGTGGCAACTAGAAACGGTTGATTGACGCCTGGATGATCCAGATCGTGCGTCACCGCGGCGATCAGCGACGCCATAATCTCCAAGTTGGTTAAGTGCGGCCTGATCTGTGAATTTACAACGTTGCACATCTCATTACGCTTCGTCTTCTACAAGCCAGAAAATCTTGTTGCGTGTACTCACTTTTTCCTCTTGGAGGAAGCAGTGCATCGCCTGAGTCACATCGGTTGCGTGTATACTGTTGTGGTAAGGATTTGTGCTGTGATAACCCTCCTCGATGAAGGCTGAGTGGAAGAAGACGAAGTACGATTAAATCGTTTGCCATATGTTTTTTGAATCTTGCGTGGCTGTTTTAAATAAAGATTAGCTTAAACGATGGGAATCGCCGTTTAAACGAATTACGAAGAATAAGAGATCCTCACGCGAGTTTCTTCTGACGTGTTATGCGTTTTGGGAACGTATAACTTTATCAATTTCGTTGTTTAAATGGTGTAACGATGTACTAAAAGATACGAGTGAAAGGATTCGATACAATTTCTATTTTTCCTGTAATTTAAACTTCCATCGCGATCTTTTATCTAACAACTAGCTCTTGGCCGCGTGGATATACGGAACGATCTTTAAGCAGGTGAATTTTTACGAATGAAGTACCTACGTGTTTTTTGTACCAACAGTTAGCTGGTTCTTCGCAGTGAAGAATATTGAATTATAAAAGGATTCGATGTGGGAACGAACACGACGTAAACAGTAATCATCGTTGCTTGACTTTTACCAAACAGGGGAGCGCATACAATTCGGATGCCAGGCTATCTCTCATCTTCTAGGAAATGGATCGAGGTGAAACATAATCTATCGTCTTTCTCGGATACTAAGTTATACAACAGAGAAGATCCCATCAAAATCCGCTCAGTAGTTTTTACGTGATACGAGACAAACAAACAGGCAGACAAAAACTCCAGAAACTACCTTTCTTCCAGTCCATAGTTTATGACCTGTTCCTGGATCATTTTCTTTTATTCAATGTGTAGACACAATCCTTCTACCGTTTCACTACATGTATATAAATGTTTTAGTTTGGATACAAAATGAGATTTTAATAGAACGATAATAGAGATAAAGAGCACTGAACGCGCAAACGAATCGAGAATGAAAGAGGAAAGAGGAGGCGAGAAGAGGGATGAAAAAGTGACTGAATCGAAGATGACAAGGAGAAATTAGTTGGTAGTTAATTTACGTCGAGAGAGGCAAAGTGTCGAATCGAATATTACTTGGAAAATAAATTTTTCATTATAAATAGATTAATAAATGAAACAGGGGATCGAGAAAGTAACACAATTAAAAATGTCTCGGGGCTACGGCGAAGTTAGATCGGAGATTCTGCAAACATCGAAGAATATCAGGATGTAACAAAAATATCGTTCTTACCATTCCGCAACAATTTGCACGCGAGTTTTCACGTTTAATTAATTTTAACGATACAACTCTCCAACAATGAACGATTGCGCAACAGAAAGCCACAAATTATTCCATCGAGTATTTTAGCTAAAGCTCCTCGAGCTTTGTCTTGTAAATCCCCTAAAATACCTTCGACATCGTCGAACAAATAACACGATCGATCGTCTGCGTACTTTTTTCAACAATTATTACCCATTATCCTCTCTATCGAGAGAAACTACAACAATTATCCTCGCGCAGCCAAGTTTGTTTTAGTCGACCGATTGCGGGCTTAAATATTCACGTAACCCCATCCAACCTCTCTTTTATACATGTCGCTACATAAATCCTGTTTGTATGGAAATTTTATACAGAATAAATAAATAATAAGCGTCGTGCACAGTCTATAAATACGAATACGTATGGCGCGTAAAGAGGGCCGTTTCTCTTCACGGGACTCTCCCCTTTTGAATATTTAATGGTGACGAATAGCTTCCGACCTGTATTCCAGGCCCGACGATGACGTAAAAATTTCGTGCAGAAAAAGAGCAACGATCATTAATACGGAGGTATACGCGGCTTTTGCCCTTCGCGGAAACGCAGTATCGGAGGAACGGGCGCGATACGGTGGCTCGCGAAAGTATTCCAACAGCTACCATCAAATTTTGTTTGGGAATATGTGGCGCGTATTATACGAGTAGGAAACTTGGTGATATTACGAACGAGTTGATAATTTCCTAATTAAATCATCACGAAAATTGAAAAAGCGTTCGACTACGTTTTGAGCGTGATGTAGATTTAGGTGCGTCTCTTAGGCGGTTTTCGTTCAACGCTTGCAAAGTTTTCGCAAAATCGTGAAATATCACCAAGTATTTTCCAAATAAAAACGATTTCTTCGATATCATCGTAACGCGAGTTTTGACGAAGTGATCGCTTGTATTTACTTACCGAACAATTTCCACACGGTTACCACGTCCAGGTTGAAGTGCTGCAGAAGTCCGTAGCAGTGAAAAAGGTGGACGCACAGCACCGGAAGCGAACGTCCTGAAAATCAAACGCAACGTGATACGACGGGAATGGTATCTAAGCTGTAAGTCGAGCTACCGTGTCGTCGAGTTAAAACCTCGTGGACATTAAATAAGAGTAAACCGAAACTACTTTGAAGCAGAAAAATTCCAAATGATGAAAAGAAGATAGATAAAAGCAGCAGAGAATTAACAACGTTTGCACGGATGCGATTCGCATTTCTAAATAGCTTTTGCTCTTTGGTATTATTTGTATCAAATTTTCCAAAGTTTAACTAATATCGCCAAGACACTATATAATATTAAAGTTTTATTTGAAAAAAAAAAAAAGATATTTCATATGTATTCGAGCTGGTAAAGAGCAAAAGCTGTTAACACGTCGACTGTCACGCGAATTTTATATATTTTACCCTGGGAGCCGCGATAAATTATACGCGACACCATGACATTTGCATTTTGTAAAGTATTACATTGTATTTGCCGCATTTTCTTCTAAACCGTTTACATTGTTGAAAATTTGTTAGTCCATGAAATTTAGCTCGTTTTAACCCACTGAGGGCCAACGTTGGTTAATGCAACACTTCGTTTTCAATTTTCCCAATCAATTTACATTCTCCAATTCTGTTTCCTGACACTGTGGCTATGGAAATGGAATTCCACGGAATCGTTTAATATTTCTTTCTCGTCGCTATTTCTTCCATCTAGATTCTACAATTCTATGAAATTGAAAATTCACGGAAATCGAAGTGCAGTAGAACGTCTCTTATCCGAACACCTATTATGCGAATATCCGAACGCGATATTTCCTTTTTCCGTTTCAAGTATATGCATACGTATTTTATTCGTATACAGTGGTGTTCAATGTATTCTTTTCTCTATTCGAGAATGAATTCAAGAGTGACAAATTCGGATGAACTTTGATTCGAAGAATTTAGT
This sequence comes from Bombus confusus, assembly GCA_014737475.1. Classification (NCBI taxonomy): domain Eukaryota; kingdom Metazoa; phylum Arthropoda; class Insecta; order Hymenoptera; family Apidae; genus Bombus; species Bombus confusus. Next base: position 291,262 of record JACXIV010000103.1, read on the forward strand.
ATGGAGCCAACAGCGTTTTAACTACGACAACAAAATGTCAGAGAATTGAAAAGCTCGGAAGCGATGTAACTGCAACAGAATTAGCAAAAATACACGGTGCTGGAAAATCCATGATCACAGCAAAATGATCAAAGCAAATTGTATTTTGTAATGAAATGATTTCAGATAAAGATAAAGCGATAAAGACGATTAATAACGACGATTTTACACAAATGCTGAGAACGAGCTTGCTCGCGTCGAGGCATTCGTGGTATTCGGAAAAAGGCTTCGATGGTCGAAAGTAGAAAAAGAACGTAACTGTACGCGGTTGCTTGCGTTGAAAGAATTGCGTGATTTGGCAGACAAAAAGATACGAGATCCATATTTGAAGAAACTGGCGATCGATCTTAATCTGTATGCGAACAAATGAAATTTTACGTCAGAAACGTGATTGTTCTGTAATTCGAAAATTCCATTGTTCGAGCAGTTTCGTCTCCCCGTTACTTCGGATAAGGGAGGCTCTACCGTATTTATCACGTCGTGATAAATTATCGGTTTGGTTCTTAATCGGTTAGTCGTTCTAAAAAATTTCATAACGTCGGCTACCGATGACCACCGAGCGTGTCAATTAATGACTGCACCGGAGTTAAACAGAGCCAATAAAAAATGTTCTCGCTTTCTCATAAATATCACGATTTTCTCAGTTCGCTCCGATTCGTGCCAAATAAATCAAGCTGCGCGTGAATATTGGATCGCGATGGATCGCGGGGATTCCCGCGGATCCTGCAGGTTGGAAATGCAAAATACTCTTATTTCGAGCCTTTTTTCTCGATACCTCGTTCCGTTGCTCTTTGCATGCTCACACGCGGTTTTGACGTTGAATGATAAATCGGGTCGGAGTTGCGTTAAAAGCAAAGCTTCTTTCTAGGAATTTCTTTTCTGTCTTTTTTTTTTTATACTTTCAAAGGTCCTTTCTCACACACGACGGTGAATATCGAGATGCTGGTGCATGTTCCGTTGCAAAATCCAATTTTTAGAAAGCGTGCACCGATGGTGAATTATGTATCTGCTGCTGTTTATTGCAGCTTTTTCGCTGTTTGAAGGTTTTACGGTGCTTTCTTTGTATTACAGAAAACTCCTAAATTTATCGCTCTATCGTGGTCTATAAATTTGGAAAATCACCTTTTTCTCTATGTTATTGTACAAATGAAAAATAGGTCAATGCATCCGCTGTTTTCTCTCTACGTTATACCGTCGATATTTCGTTAACAAATACAATTTTATCAAATTTTCTTCGTATATCAAGCGATCTGTAAATGGTTCGTTTCTTTCGAATAATAAAACGATCGTTCTTATTTCGTGCTAGATTCATACTAGATGCACGTAATATTTTTCCAGAAATTGATCATTTTATGTCATATCTTCCTAAGTGAAATCTTTTCTCAGCACGATTATACTTGAGTATCTTGTTAAAATTTTATTTACCAAGCTTTAGCTTCAAGGAATAAACCGAGGCAGAAACAAAATGTATCAAGCGCGCACGAAAACATCGTTAGGCATGAACCTCGTTATAATGAACGATTAGAATACAATATTTACATTTGTATAATTTTTGCAATAGCTTTTAAATGCTAAAAATAATTGAATTATTTACATCTCTTGAACGATGAAATTTGTATTCCACTGTATGGCGCAATCGCGTAGCGAAATTATTTTCTCACAGATATCTTTCGTTTACCTTTGGTATCGTATTGTTGCTGTAAGGCATCTTCTCGTTTGAATCCGTGCAACAGACAGAAACGACTTCTCGGAAGAGGTACTTTGTTTGTGAAAGACATTTTGCAATATTAACGGGACAGAAGTAAAATGCCGTACCAGCTAGTTTGCTTTATAAAATACATAATACAACGCTGAAGCTTTCAGTACGTGGATAACGTAAACATTCTCTCGTGGCGGGGCGTGGATATTAATAAAACATTATACACAAAAATCCGCGAGAATGCCCGCAACAACCCGATGGAACAAATAGCTTCGGTAGGTATTTAAATTGCAGGATAAATACAAAAATTCAGAATATCTTTCTCCGAACCATTAACTATTAGACGTTATTTTTACTATAAAATGTAATGTGCATTTTACTTTGGTACTATCAAAGTGAAATATAGTATCAAGTATTTAACGAAATAAAATATAAAAAGATACTCAACATAGTAAATATAAATATAAATATAAATGTAAAAAGAATAGATACAAATATTCACTGTATCATCGTAATGTTATTTAAGTAAACAACTGTACGTTAATGTAATATAGGAATATTCTCCATCCTTTTACCAAGTAATGCATATTAAAACCCGATCAGTTGAAATTGACTCGAATCAGCTCTTATTCGCGGATCGCTCGTTGAATACTTTATCGCAGTGCAAACGAACATCACGCTGCCTTAACTTTGCAATCGAGAACTTCGCAAACTCTGTTACAAAGGCGAATTATTCCAATAGCCAATCGACACTAGCCGTGCAATTTTCATAACTATGCTTTTCGATTCGTTATTTGTTGAAAATAGCAGAAAAACGATTGAACGTTTATCAAAGTATAAAATATTCTGCGCAGAGGATCGTTATTTATTTGTAATTCAATATTTCAGGCAAACAGATTGATTTCGTTTGAAAAATTCAATTAAAGCATGCAATTCCTACAAAGCACGGAACGTATTAATGATTCAATTGATGCAATAAAACTTTCCGTTCGAACGTAAATATCCTTAACCAATTCGCTCCACTCGATTATTAATTTAATCTTCTGAAAAATAGCTGCCTAGCCTCGAGCTTTCGTTTGTCGCTCTCGAATTCAACGTGTCCGCGATGCCGAGACTCAACGAGCCTCGAAACAAGCGAACTCCTTTTCTTTTCCTTCTTCTTGTTTAATTGCTTACCTCCCGTCACCGTTTCCAGCGTGAACGCATTAAATCGCCAGTTGCTGGCCTTCTGTAACACGCACTGCAACAAACCATCAAATATCGCATTAGGTCGACAGTGAAATAAACGATTGCCGCTAGAAAGGGTTGAAACGTGTTCCAGAGCACAATGTCGCTGTAATGGAACAACCGTGTCCATTTCTCCAGAATATAATAAAATAAATCATTAAGGATCTGGAACGTGGTTCTGTTAATCGAACTCTCTCGTGTCGTTTCGCGAAATAGCATGCTTTGACGAACGTGTAATAATATATACGTGGCTGAGCGATTCAAAGAGAGCTTTCAGTAAATTTCAAACATTCCGTTAGAAACTTTTCAACGTATCGAATACGAAAGTTTCGCGGAATGTTTGGCACACGTTCCGTTGCCTTTATTTCGTTTATTAGCGAACAGAATTAACAGTAAATTAAGGATACGGCTAATAATTAAATTGATGTAATTATTCTATAGAAATTTTTTATATATGTATAGGCGATACTTAATTGTTTTGTGGATCTCAGTTACGCGAGATTACCTAGATAGGTCTGCCTTATTTACGATTGTATGAAAAAACTTCTCAGGGCAAAGCAAAACTATTTCAAGAAGCACGTGTAACGGTGGGAAGAATTTTTTCTCAAGTTCATCTTTTCTAGGAGATTTCAAGGTTATCGGTGTATTTTTACATGATAGCCTATATTTTTTGACCTTGGGAAGAAAATTGCGCCTTGAAATAGTTTAACTTTGTCCTGAGAAGCTTTCCATTCAATCGTAACTAAGGCGGATACTTAGGTGATCTAATCGAGACACTGTATATTTACAAATATATATCAATATTATACTGTTACGTCGCGATTTAGATAGTATAATGTTCGTTAGTTTATTATCGAAGATGATCATGGAAAAAGAAATTATATCGTGCGAAATTTCGTATCAAGATCAAGCAAGCTATACAAGTTTGTAACGAATGATAACGACACGGCTGATCGTTTGTAACAGAAGTCATTTCTGCATAAACGAAATCAACCTCCATCACTGAATTTTAAAATTTAATTTTACAAAATTTAGAAATACAAGCAGTAACGAACGATAAGTAAAATTTTACTTTTACAACGATACGACCATCCGTATCTTTGAATGATAGAATTTAAGAACGTGTAAGTACATTTCGTTGACATTAGAAAATATATTATATTAAAGTGAATGCGCGTGAATATTTTGCACATATTTGCTGTAATGATATCGACGTTCGACTTTTTAAAATCGACGTGAATTTAAATTAATAACGAAAGTGTAAGGAGGTTCGAATGGATTTTAGATAGAAGCTCTTCATCTTCTTTCACTTTAAAAGGCTGGAACAAATTGAAACTCGGATGGATATGCTGCTAAATGTACCCTTATGCCATTAAGCACAAGATGGAATATTGATCCTCCGAGTGTGTGTGTGTGTGTGTATAGAATAGGTCATACGTTTATTAAATTTATAAGTATAACAAAAAATTCATTCAAATTTAACTACACGTAGCTTATTATTCTCCGTTTTTACAACTATCCTGATTAACAGATTAAACGAACGAAGGAAATTACGCTTGGAATTTCAACGTGTTAAACATTAAGAAATTATGTATATGTGTTTTGTAAATTTTTTCAACGACTGTACAGGAATAATTCCCATTAAAGCGTAATCCTTTTTTCCAGTGCAATGAAAAATTCACATTTCCTTCCATTAAAAAACATATTTCCACCGTTTCTAAAAAAGAAGAAAGTTGCCACAATTATTTCTTCTCTATGAACTAAAATTATCTTGCGATCAAACATCTTCTTTCTTTATTTAGTCACACGTATGATTAAGTAAACTCGATCCTTTTTTATTCTATAAAAAATTACGTTTTTTTTTGCATCGGTGTTGTCGTTTTTGCAATACAGCGATATTTTCCTTTTACTATGGAACACGAGAACGCGTAAATTCTAAGCAGAATAAATGACTTTCATTCAGCATCACGATCATTATTGACCACCGATGTATTAGCATTTAACCGGTTAAATTGCACAAAGCTTGTGATCATTCGACCGGTGTCATCGGTTTTCCGCTTCAATCACGTAACAGTTTAAGTGTCTTAACTACTTCGGATTTTATCGATCCGACTGCCTGGACCGGTTTCGTTAATTAATCAGTTTTTTATTTTGATCTAATAAGTTGCACAAGATCAATCGGAAGAAACGAAGCATATGTGGATGTAATAGCAAATTACACGCATCTGCTGAACTTTTTCCGCGATCATCTCGCTTATCTACTTCAATATCAACGACCTTCTATATCTCTTTAGATCTTGTTTGTCTCACTGGATTTGTTTTTATTTCATTAGTTTTTAATTCGTATCCGCTAATTGAATCCTATTTAAGTACTTAGGTATTACTTAGTAATTAGTATTAGCCATAACTAGTTTTAATAATTACAATTACTAATTGAACAGTGCTTGTAAAAAACGCTGTAAGTGCCAAGAAACGAGTTTTTCAGGAGGCAAAGGAAACTTATGCGTGATAATGCATGATTAACGTAGTCCAAATTCATGAGAAAGGAAACTGTATCTGTGGAAGAAAATTACGTTTACGCTACCTGTTAGTTGCAAAAACGACTCAATGTTTCGATCATTTAGAATGATGATACGTATAAATAAAAGCCAAAAAACAATTAATTAATGCTTATTGGGATTTTTATTTTTTCTATAGAGGCGACATCGTGAAACCATTTTCCAGCATTATTAATAAATATTTAGAAATGGAAATTGCACATCAATTCTATAAAAAAAATCAAAATTTTTCAATTTTCGCACTTACAGTGTTTTATTTCAATTTTAGTTCAATTATAGATTACTTACTCATCTGGGTAACTTTCTTCCTTTTGCATCACTAATGTTCTTTTCCCAAAAGGTCGATAAAATAATATAAAATAAAATAAAAATCGGAGAGTTATAGTTTCCGCTTAGTATGTCGTATCTTTTTACATTTTTCCCAGCAACTGAAGCGAAGAACGCGAAGAGAATTAACACGCAGATCGAAAATTTTCATTTCGTATCGAGATTTTTCGAAGTATACATATGTAAGACAAAAAGTTTCGCAAATTTGCAAATCCTCGATACTTATATCGATGCCGTAAACAATGTATCCTGTCTGTTGGAAAGTTTAAAACAGTATCTGAAAAGGAAACGACTACCTTTCGGTTGGGAGACTATTTGAAGTTTCGTGAAGTTTCTTCTTCGCGTTGCTTGTATCGATATCAATTTTCGGGAAGTTTCCGAGTCTTGAAGTTTCGAAACTTGAAAGATTGGAACGTTCTTCTAGACGATTGGCAAACTTGAAGATTTGGAAACACGAAGATACGAAAGTTTCGATATTAAAAAATAAAAAAAATTAACAAACTTGACATTTGTCTTCGAACCGAACATAGGAACGTTGTTCCATCTAGTTTTCCATTTCATACACGTCACGTATATTTTATTACCAAGGTAACGAACAGATATAACGCGACACGATTATTCCGTAATTTATGAATCAGCTTTCAACAACTTTGATCAAAGATACTATTATAAACGACTAAACTTAACTTTAAAATATTAACTCAAAAGTCTCTCGACGCTCTATAACACCAGATAGCGGAGTCCAGTTTGTCTTAAACTGCAATTCGCTGTGTCACGACCTAAACTTGAAGAACAATTTAAACAAAAATAATCTACGAGCTTTCCTCCCATTCGTTACGTTTCACCTTCGACATTTCCAACTTTTTAATCTGATATTAAAAAAAGAAGAAAGAACGTTGTAGTTTACCTTCAAGATTTCCAAGTTTTTAATCCAACATTAAGAACTATGGTTTATAAAACATTCAACGACATCCTTATATATTCCATTCTCACAAGCTTTCCGCTTTATTCAAACACAAAATTTAACATCCTATAAAATCTGTATACGTCGTATCCCTTTAACACTAAACCCACCACAGCGGTCAAATTGACCGCTTTCAAATTTCTACACAAATTTTACAATATTTAAACGTTATCGTATGAATTTTCATAAAATACGCATACAATATATTCTTCGGCACCTATTCCTAGTTTGCTTTCTTTTTTTCTAAGAAAAATTTCTAGTCTGTCCTGCCTATCGCGAGCGGTCAATAAGTATACAAGAAGTGTCGGTAGGTTTAGCGTTAACCAACTTCCCGTAATAACACGAATGAAATATGGAAACGATACGTATCGCGAGATACGCCGGATCTTACAGATAACAGTCGATACGATTCCGAGAAAACGGCATCTTTTCACGTATACAGCAAAGTTTGTATCCTCGTTGATCAATGGCTTACCTGAACCAGGCCGTGGAAGATATCGTCCAGAATACCAGGCTCCTCGGTTAAGGATCTCGTGGTAAGCCTCTTACGGCGTCTCTTGTGCATCGTGAGGAATCGACCGGTGGCTCTGGGCCTGGAACGACCGATATCCAAACTCTGCAGCAGGTTGCGGTCTACCTCCGACAAGCGTCTGAACGTCGTATCTGTCCTGGCTTCATCGCGCACTTCCGTCAAAGTCGCCGATACGGCGGATGCCGGCAATGGGGCGTTTTCTGCGAAGCGATTCGAAGAAATCGTTAGATGTGAGTCGTGAGGTGAAATATGTCGCGCGATTTTAACGCGTCGAAGGTGGGTGCCCGTGTTCCTTCGAGAGTAAAATTATCGCCAGTTGCTTTCGAAAGTGCAGGCAAACGGACAGTTGCGTCGAGACTGCCGACAGCCAGCATCCGAGTTACTGTCAGATCGGAGAGTCAGTCTGAACGCGGTGTCCTGTCAGCTTGCGAGAAATATTCACGAGAGCAGCTCGACAGCAACAACAGTTTCACTCTCAAACGCTCGCGTATCTTTAATGCTACGCGTGTTCGTTTGTCAGTTGCTCCCGCCAGCATTTCTCGTAAGAGCGGACAGTGCGTTGAGAGCGACCACGCGAGTCACTATGGGATGGAATAGTAGCTCTCAACGCTTTGAAGGTAGTACAGTTTAGAGATAGGTGTCCGTGTGCTTCGCTCACGACTCTAATAGTACAGGTAAATTTCTTTGTCGCTCTTTTATCCGAGGTTCTAGTGGTATACTCAAAATCGTATATCGAAGAACGTCAGAAGTAAATTTTCCCCTGCAAAGCTAACAATTCTCACTTATACTCTGTTGTCCGTGTTATCGGAGATTTAACGTTAAGGTAGGTTTCTATTTGAACGTAAAGCTATCGCGAGTTGCTCTCGAGAGTATTTCTCACAAGTGGACACTACGTCAAGATACTCTCGAAAGCAATTGGCGATAGTTTTACTCTCAAGTGGACTTCTATCTTAACATTAAAAATAACGCCAAATAACACGATGACGTTTATCAATGAACGAATGGAATTTTTTGAACAATAAAATACAACCAAGTACGAAGGCGATATAAAATACAGGCGCTCTTCTTCATAAATATGTGGGCGTTTTTCCAACAATTGATTCTACGTAAATATGAAAATAACGAGGAAAGTTCACGTGTCATCAATGGCGGATGACATTTAGTTTTCGATGTTACGCGCAATTTATCTTCATAGTAGAAGGTCAATGGTTGAAAGAAAGGCAAACAATGGTCTTGTGGAATTGTAGGATTTCTATTTTTCACATGTTCTACATCGTGAGCATCGAATTTGTTTTCATCGCAATTTGTATACTACGTTGCACATCGTTGGATTTATCTCGAGAAATATTACTACTCGATGTCAATAGCAGCGTTAAAGTAAAACTATTTTTGAAATCGAGTCGCTCTGGCAATATTTCTCTACAGTTGCAGTCACCAAATGAAGCTTTGATAAGTTATAAATACAGTAAACTGATGATCGCTGGAAGATTAATTCTACGTCAGCGCGATACTGCGATTCTCCGTTTGTCGAGATTGAACGCAAACAGAAATGGTCAATGACGATGAATATGCAAGAATATAATAATTTATATCGGGGCTCGTGTTCGGAATTATTAAGAGTATCGTTGCGAGAGTATGACGTTCGCTGCTCGTGTAAATACTCTGCTGGAAACAATAAGTAGACGGTCACGTTCCTCGATGTTTCGATAATATCGTGCTTCTATTGTTGATAAATAATAAAAAACAGTTTCTCTCGCAGACTAAGAAAATTGGGTCTTAAAAGGTTGGAAGAAGCCGAGGATAAAGAGCTTTCCAGATGACAAGACGATAGAAGACGTTAACTTCGTCACTGAATATTAACTTTCAGAAGAAAATTCTATCGTTAGTGGTATTTTTCTACAGATTACTGTCATTAATTGTCTATAATTCGTCACGCATTTGTCCACGATTATTATAATTATTTATCATATGTACGCGTAACTCAAAAGTTTTTATTATGTAAAATGATACTTTTTCTTTTCAATTATATATAGCTTATATTTCATATTTATGAAACTTTGGACATGTTATATTATATTAATTGACTTTTTCCAAAAACTACTCTCCTAATATATATAAATGTATATTACAGATAATGCAACAATTTCAGGAAATATCATATTGTAGAAAATATGCTATAATTTTGGCTGATCACTCTTCCTTTAAACAAACCTTACCACGCTTGACTTGAATAAAATTAGCGCCTACACAAAATTACTGCATTTAATTTTACTCAGTTTCTCAGTCTGTTCCATTGTAGAGTTTACAATGGAAAGATAGAAACGTAATGGGAACTTCCACGTGCGCGCAGAACACGGGACTTGACCTTAATTAACAAATTCCCAACTTTTCGCTTACCTATGCAACTACAGTTTTCAAAATCGATTCATTCACTTTTCACCTATTCCCAACCTTTCGCGTGCTTTTTTCCCCGGAATACACCCACTCGATAACGAAACTTGTCCTTCATTGGAAAAAGGGGAAAAAAATTTTCCTTGGAAATTACACGTTTACGTAACGATGTCTCATCTAGAGAGCGATTCGATTGAAACGCGTTCGAGTAAATAAAATAAATGACTCGTGCTTATGTAAGATAAAAAAATTTAATTTTAAACCAATTAATCGATGCTATCTTAGAACCTACATCGACACCTTGCTTCCATGTGCACGAGAGCTGACCTTAATTAACAAATTTCCAATTTCCCAACTGCCTATACAATCGCAGTTCGTTAGCTTCAATCTATTCATAGTCCTTCGCAGAAGTTAAATTGTTTTATTGCAATTTTATTTTAAGCAACAACTTTCTGTCCTTTGGATATATAAAGTGTTCACGCTGTTAGTTCTCAGCGTTTTTCTCGCAAACGACAAGTACGAGGGAAAAAAATGAAAGAGGAGAAAGACGAATGGCCCAATGTGATCTATTTATTTGGGATGATATTTTTCAAGTGTGAGAATGCAACGTGCATTTTTCAGTTTGAAAGATATTTTAACTCCAATTTTGTAGAATGTCACGCGAAAAACGAGGAAAGACGTAACGCGGTATTACTGTATTTATGCTTTCTTTGTCTTATATATGAGAAATTCTACAAAATTAAAGCTCAAATATTTAGTTTTAAACTAGTGATCGGTCTTCGATCGTGGCACCCTAATACATTTTTTTCGCAGAATGACGAGAGGGGTTCGATGTACGCGAAACGAAATAGAAGGTTTTCGTTTAAAAGTGCAGCGCAGCTGCAAAACGCACGTGAATTTACGCACTTGCGAGGAAAATATTATCGTAAATACGTAGATCACTTTCAACCATTCATCTCCTCCCTCTTTCATTTTTTCCTCGCACTTATCGTTTACGAGTGAAACGCTGGGAACTAATAGCGTGAACGCCCTGTATTTATTGAGCGAGAAAGGAAAGAAAGAAAGAACGTGTTATGTACTAGTGTTATTATAGTGTTATTTTGTAGTTTGTAGTACGTAGTGTTACTATGAGAACGGATTGTCATTGGAAGTTCATGTACGCAGAGAAAGCTTGATCAATACAAACACGAAAATCATCGTATTTCCCTGCGATGATAACGCAAGTCATTTGCTTTTTTACGTTGTATTGTTGATACTATTATTGGAAATCCCTGAGTCAAGTAAAAATGCTTGGTCAACAAAGATTAGGGGACCTATCTCTTCATGTTGATTTATACTTTTTTATTTCGATAACGTAAATCTTCTTATTTGTCGTTATTCGTCGTTATATTTATTATTGGTATAAAACATTGATCCAAGGATTATTAGAAATTAAAACATAACAATTAATAGGTTGAATTATTAATGCTATTAGGTATTGGAAATCCTTGAGTCAAGTAAAAAGACCTGGTCAACAAAGATTAGGGGATCTATCTCATCGCTTTGATTTCTACTTTTTTTTGTCTCGATAACGTGAATCTTCTTGTTTGTTATTATTCATCGTTATATTTGTTATTCGTGCAAGAAAACACCGATCCAAGGATTATTAGAAATTGAGCGAAAAAATACTTTATTATACAGCGTGCCGATTTTTATTATTGGAAATGATAAAATAGAATGGGTATTTTGTGATATATGTATTAAAGATATAAAATAAAATGGATATTCGATAATAAAAGATGGCAAATATAAAATTCTACACGTAGTACAGAGCCATTTTTTGCATCACACTCTTCACCATAATCCAGATTGGATGCATCGTCGCGGTAATATTAAATTACTTTGTTCGAATATATATTTTGATAGGATTATGTGCGTTTAATGTTTCGTTCGATAAAACAGCATTTCATTTCATAACATGCACTGGTATAATTCAAAAGCTGCTAATATTTCATAAGTATCGACATGAAATATTATAACGAAATATTATAAAGTATATAACGAAATATTATATACTTTACTAAAATAAAATGCTGTCTACTCTGGAAGAACGGATTCGTAAGATTAGACACGGTAATTAAATTTATCCAGCTCGATGTCACGTGTTCTTATAATTTACTAATTTTTATATCTATTTGTTTAATTTTTTAATAATTTATATAAAAGCTAAGTTGCTAGTAAAGAGAGAGAGAGGAGAACAGGAGAGAGAAAGTGGAAGGAGGACCAAAGAGGAACAGGGAATAGTTTCATAACTTATATAGTTTTGTATCATAGTTTTGTATCTTTTAATTTTACATTGTTAGAGTTTCTTAGTTCTTAGTTAATATTTTACATTTCATCTACATCATCCTGCTGAAGATTAGACACTGACAGAATATAAATAGTAAAAGTATAGAGAATAAGAAACATAAGAGATAGACATAATTTGTCTATTACATTATAGACATAATTCTAAGCTCAAGTTTAAGTTATAGATTTCAGAACAAATTGTTATGTGCTAAAGATGTTAGGCTTGGAAAAGTAGACCATAGGTGTGAACCAAAGAGTTTGTCTGTGACAAATAAAACATAGTAAATGATATAAAAGGTAAGTTTGTTTGATTCATAGTGCGAATAGAAAGAGAACGTAAACGTCCTATAGCTCTCGTGACCAGTAAAAGTAGATGATCCAGGCGAGTTTCTTGGGTGGGGCAAAACGTGTACAAGTACACGACTAGGTACATTTATAAACCTTTTTTTACGACATTTAAAATTTGCATGTAATTTATATTTTAATACCTTTGTCCGATACTACAGCGTAATCAAATAAACTCGCATTAATTATATGCCTAACAAGTTTTTCAAAATGTGCCATGGCATTTTTATATTTTATTACTATTGAATCGCCCCTTTCTGGATCCGCCACTGCCTGTGGCGTGCTCACGCACTGTCGCTGTCTAATTAACCTAATTGCAGCTATACGTGTTATCAGTCAAAGAAACCGACAGACTTTATAACGCGTAAATTCCATTGAGGTTATCGCTTCGTTACTTTTCCCCGTTTGTTCTTCACCGAGTATACCAGTCGGCTTAAAAGTATATTTTCACCATTCTTCTTTTTCGCACGACGATACTCGCGGTAGTTTGAAAAATATCGTATACATCGGTCAAACGTTACTATTATATGTATTATATATTATTATTATTATCATATACGTTATAGCATACTTATTGGAAAAGATCGGAAAGAATTCCGTTTCGATTGAAAATGTCGATACAAATTATCGCTTTTACAGGCTTTTAGCAATAATTTAGATAGACGATCGTACAACGCTTTTCTCTTACTTTGAATCATAAAGCATGACGATGAATGTCCAACCAAACCAAAAAGTTTCGAAACGTTATTTATAACTCGAACTTGCGATCTCTTGCGACTTCTCGTTACACGTTCATGCAACTATCAACGTTCGCAAGCAAAATTTTCTTGTTGAACCTGGAGAAAAGATATATTATTCGTTCTTAAAGTTCATTCGTATAGCAGACATTCGTTCAGAGGTAAGAAACGTCTCCATACATAGTAAAGCTTCGAGTCTTGAGCAGCGTTCAGGAAGCGCACTGTACGTCAGTCATCGCATTTTCTTTCGTAGCTCGGCTACTTCCTGAAATATTATCGGGTCGAGGCGGAAGATCCATCAGTTTCGCTTCTCAGCACGAGCATTAACGCGTTCGTATAAACGTATAGCGATTAATCATCGACATGACTTCCCGCTTTTACGTCTAATTTTCGTCGATCGCGAATTTATCATTTTTATGGTATTATCTTAGACCTGTGTACGTATGGTATCGTCCTGAAGATCGCGTAATTTTAAGTCGTTTACTTCGTCCGAACCAGACATGATATCAGATGCGGTCAAACTCTCACCGATTCGTTCGTTAATTCACCTATATAAATGTATTAATTTTTAATTTAGTTATTATAATATTTTTTGTTTTATTAAATTTTAATATTTATTATTTAAATTTTTCAATGTTTCAAAATTTTTTTTGTTGAAATTTTTCAATGTTTGCTTGCTTAGCACAAAAGGACTCGGATAGAAGTTTGACGAGATCTTTTCTAACGACAGTTTGCAGAATTTTGTCATACAAGACTTTCATAGTCTGCAAGCACTATGTGCGCCACAACAAAATCGTTTTTCGTAATACCTCACCGAGAGGTTGGTCTGCTTCTTCCAGAAAGATTTCCTATAATCGACATGCTATTACCATGCAAAACTCACTGATGGTCGGACGTGACTTTCACAAGCATCTGCGTCGATGATAAATGCGTATATCCGAATCGATATTCGAAACTCAATTACTTACTACAAACATTCGCGCGAAATTTCATTCCAAAGTTCCTTCGTGCAAGTACAGTGACTGCAAGAAGTATTTCTAAGTAGTTTCGCAACGAGCACATCATTTCATTTCCACTGTTATCGCATGAAATTTTAGTAACCGCGTGAAAATACAAACACACCCATGCAAATGATAGGAAATTTAATGTACGAATACTCGAACCTAATTAATATAAATCTAACGGTGATTGTAATTTTGTAACAATCGATGTGCATGTACGAAATTTCATTCCAAAGTTCCTTCGTGCAAGTACAGTGGCTGCAAGAAGTATCTCTAAGTAGTTTCGCAACGAGCACATCATTTCATATGAAAAATTTTAGTAACCGCATGAAAATACAAACACACACATGCAAATGATACGAAATTTAATGTACGAATACTCGAACCTAATTAATGTAAATCCAACGGTGATTGTAATTTTGTAACAATCGATGTGCATGTAATTGATATAATAAACGGAGACTGAATGTACTTAGGGAATCAACGATAACGTTTCTCGCAAGAAACGATGATTTACGGGACTGTGCAAGACGATGGTTGCGCATAAGCGGCGGAAGTGTATGACGAGGAAAGTGTATGACGTACAGAAAAGCTCGTATATATCGTTACGATAAGCGTCGAAACGGGGCTGCCGATTATATTGAAAACTAACATGGTACATATACTAAAGTTTCGAATAGAAATTTTTAAAGTGCATTTGTATCGTTGCTATTTCAAAACCGACGATTTTTACCATCTGGACGATCCTCGTACGATGATTTTTGCAGCCACTGTACGCTACTTTATTGGCGTAAAATGCGTTCGAGTCGAAAATATAGAGAAAGGGACGAAGCAAAGGAAAACAAAGGAGAGGACGCGTAAAAAAAGGCGCGGACAGAGTAGTCCCATCGTGAAATCGAAGGTTAACGATTTACTGACGCATTCAATGAGCGGGTATCTGTTAAGTCCAGGATCGGTAAACACACAGTCAATCGGACAGGAACGTTTCGTTAGACAAGACAAATATGGCAAACGCAAGGGTCCATTATCGTTTATCGACACTGTCGTGGGAAACACACAATACTGCCCGATCGTTATTCCCGCTTTCTATCTCGTAAACCTTCTTCTAATCGAACCGCACGTCTCGAGAAAACTCAATCGTAAGTTAGAATTCGCCGTTTAATTGTTTCAATCATTTCCTTCGGTTCTAACGACCAATTAAAAGATTAATAGTACGGTGCCATGATTCCTTGTATCGTTCATTAACCAGCGTTCGATGTTTTCCTTATCATCGACCAACCGGTTTATTACCGAGCAAATCGATCGAATGGCACTTCGGTACAAATTTTAACTAGCGTTCATTACTTCTTATACTTCTTCGTATCCTTTCGTATCCTCCTTTCGCGCGAGTTTCTTTGTTTATCGGCAAAGATCCATAGAATTGTGGAAACGACGAATTCGTAATTTTTCATAGGGCTTTCACAGATTCATAATTTCAGCAGATTCTCTGCGACTGCTTTTTGTAAAATATATGAATCGATGAACATTTCAACGAAACTCGCTATCTACTCGAGCAGGGAGATACCTACGAAGCGTAATCGTAGAAGAATAATCCGCAGGTATTTGCTATTGTAATTACGGTAGAACTGCATTTATCCGAACAGATATCGACGAACAGACAGTTTATATAATTGGAGTTCATATAATAGCAACTGGTCGATGTCTCTCGCTATCTGTTATTTTCCGTCCACACGATAGCAACACACGGACGAGTGAATTCAATCAGCAAAAGTTCAATTAATCAGGCGACAACCAAAATTTCGTTTCCATAGACGTAGCTCGGATAAATGGAGTTGTACGATGTTGGAAAACTGAAATTCGAAATTTCCTTCGAATAAGCTGAATCGTCCGGGTTAGCTGTACGAAAACGTAGCACTTGTACAGCGACCAATGATTTATTACGCTGCGTGGTTTCTTAGTATGATAATAATTTCGCGTTTCAGTAGTTTGTTCCCAGCTTCATTTACACGATGGGATTCTGTTTCAGCGTTCTTGCGAACAATTCCAATTGAATTTATGGCTGCAAACAGATTCACTACCATAGGGAAGGGAAAAAAGTGGACAATGGGCAATGGTTCGGCCAAATGCCACTGTGGCAAAGGACTTGATTTATTTTTGTTGTTGTTGTTGTTTCGCAATGCTTCAGTAGCGTAATGCTTGCTATTTCCTCGTGAACCATTTGAATTTTATCCTTCGTAAAACGCTGCTTTCTCATTTATTTCAAGAGAGTACGCTGGTATTGTCTAGCGAAACAGTGAATCGCAATTGTGTTAAATTCCTGTTCTCTTTCTTTTTGTTGCATAGTAATTTAACTCGTACGTAAACTAAGCCGCGAACGTTTTTCGAACATTCGCGAGAACAATTCGCCAGTAAAAGCGTTAAAAGAAACATTGGCATTCGATTAGAAAGATTCTGATAGTATGATATTTTTTCGGAAACAAAGAAATATTAAATTTTCCGATTACTTGACAGAAGCAAACGACAAGTCATTTGGAATACTATTCGCGCGCGTGTTAAAGCTATGTTTCGAGATATTCAAAGTTGAAGCTTTCTCTCGTTTATAGAATCCCGGTATTTATGAAAAGTCTGTAAAATCGCTACCGTACAGATTTCATCTTTTAATATGGAATAAGATTATGTCGAGAGATATGATTAATTTACTTCCAGTAAAAAATGACAAGCTGTAAAAAAAACGACTCCGGATGTGCTTTTTACGAATATCGGGTTTCCTCGGTACTTTACGATGGATCACAACATCGAAAGTAATTACACATGTGCAATGCCCCGTTAAACGGGATTGAAAGCATACGTAAGTAAATACGAAGCAATAAAAACAGATATAAGAGTCTTTACAAATATTTATAGGATAGAAAAGAAACATGAGAAAAAGATTACGTTCGTAACTTAATTTAACACCAGATGGTATATCGATAATAGAAGAAATACTTATAAACTGGTACTTTGTCTATTAAAATTTAATTTTCAGTCATTTTATGTAATTTCGCAGCACGAATTCTATTCACACAGACATCTATAACTCATGTAATCGAAATTAATACGTTATTAATTTCGAACACGAATTTCCAATGCAAAGGATAGATTATAAAAGATATATATATATATATATATGTATATAAAAGATAAAAATTCTAAAAAATTCTCTGTCGAAAATTTCTGTAGGAATTTCTGTAGAAATGTCCTTTTCGTAGATTGGAAAATATTAAATCGAGAAAGGGCGTTTCTCGTGAAACAACTTTTCTCTGTCTAAGTGAATTACTACAGTATAATATCCGTAATTTGGAGGCACGTACGGTAAAGTCCGTAGATCATAAGGATGCGATAATCGGAAAAAGGGAACATCTCGAGAAACGATCGTAATACGAATAGCTCCTTGATTATCTAAATCAATCGAAAGTTGTAAAATCAATTTCTCAATATGCTCTTATAGTTATGTATCGCACGATGAACTATTGTAATATGCGTGCAAGATTTCGATAATTGGCCTACTCGATGCGTAATGTGATAATAAATTGATATTCGATTCTATGTACAGAGACGCAGGAATAAGAGGTAACAAAGCGACGATAAGGTAAACGAGATAAGCACTTTAATCGGACAAGGTATTTACGTTCGTTGTACGTAATTGCGAAGAAACTTCTCGACATTATTTTCGTATACCTACATATTTGTAATTTTAAAAACCTGGAAAGAAAAATATACACGCGACACTAGCAATATTTATAACATTTGCATTACATCTATTTTTAGTATTGGTATTTTTAAACATCGTATATATATTTATGAGCGAGGGAAGGAATATTTAAAATACCGTAATTCGACTGGTTGTTGCATTTGTATAACATCATTTCCAAATTCATTATGCAAATGAAAAGACAACGGTTTAAAAAAGATAAATAAGTCGACGCTCATTTAAATTTTTAATGCAGCACGAGTTACACTCACCGGAAATGCGGATGAACACGGCATTCTGCTCCCCGCTGTCCACCGTTATCTCCGCACTTCTCCTCTGTAACGATAAAAGAATTTACGTAACGTTTTATTCTTCTGACAAATATAAGTGTGGAAAGTGAATAAATTAAGTGGCGGCATTAATGCGAGATTAAAAATAATTTTTATTATATCCGTCGTAGAAAAGGCTGGAGTGTATGCTTATCGCATTTGTAAACACGAGAATAATAAAAAGCTTTTCTCATTGCGAATAAAATGCACGTAGATTAAATACGTAAAATCCACATTGAAATTAATTTCAACGTAACAGAAATTGGAAATTATATTCATAACGCGTTAGATTATTTAACACGGCTACTGAAATATTCTGAAATATCTCGCGCGATATAAACAATGTTATAATTTCGCTCAAGTAACGCATGACACTAATCCGTCTTACATCAATAATTTTGAATTAGGTCGAGTCTCAGGATTACAAGTCTAGATTTAAATCTTTCGTCGAGTTAGTTGAGAACCTCACCAGGCAGTTAATTCCATTTCGCCATAGTAGAATAGTTGGCGATCAGGTCAGGATAATTTAACAAATTTTCTTTTCGTTTTACATCCAGAACGCGTACTATTTATACGAATTTGCGCTTTTATGAGTACGATCAAAGAAATGCAATTTAAATAGAGATTTGCCTCACCTAGAATCTGTACCGTGGAGATTCTAACGAAATTCGTAAAACTATCGAATTTTTCTTCGCCAAATGACCAAGTTCGATTCGTTCTCTTGAAACGATAAAATATTATACTCGAAGAACGTGCAATAGTTTTTCAACTCGATTTCTAAATCAATAAGAACTAAAAATTTTACATTTCCTGTATGCCGGAGAACTAAGAATCTTTTTCTTTATTGCAGTCCCAATTTCGCAGAAACCAATAAATCCAAGTTCAGTTGGTAGCGTTCCACTTATCTCAGTCGAAAAGAACAAAAAGAACTTTTAACGCGAACACCTTCGGACAATGTTCCTACGCCATGGACTTCCGCGACTTCGACAACCTGCAACCCCATCCCCGAAACTAAACTCCGCCAACTTCCCCCGCGTTTGAATCAATTCTCTCTTCTTTCCTCGCCCGACTTCTTTTCGTTCTCGTGAAAAATGGACTTCGATGAGTTTTCTTTGGAAAACAGACGAATCGAAAATTGTCCTGAATGTCGAAAATACGAGGTGGGTTCGTCTGGAGGAGAATAACAAACGAAAACAGGAAGAGAAGATACGACGCCAATGTCGACGAGGAACGAGAAAAGAAGAGGAACGAATCCGATAAGAGCTTCAGAACGTTGAAGCTTATCTATCGCGAATTATGAAAAAGTTCTGAAAAAAACTGAATATAGGGAAAAAATGTTTTAATATAGATTTTTTATTAAAGTTCGATTACACAAGTTAAAATTAAATTGGAAGCACGCACAAAGGGAAAAAAAAACACGCTTCGATTTATTCCATTGATTTAAAATAACACGCGAAGCGAATCCTGGTAACTAGATTGCGAATTTTTATGTATTTATGGAAAATTTGAAGGCGCAGATACGCCATAGAGTGTACATGAAATGCAGAAATATCTAAAATATTTGAAACGGGGTTATTCTAATATTTAACAAATAAAATAAATTTCCGTCCAGGTTCCATTCCTCTAATAGCGTTTGTGCAAATAACACTTTGCATGTCCGCAATTTATTGACAGCTATCTATCTCTCATTCGTTATTTATTTTTCATAGTCCCTCTTCTGGTTTAAAACGGATTCGCAGCTACATTTTTCTTTGGTTTGCACTTATCGTCTACTTTCCCAACCATCAAACATCTCCTGTGCTTAACATCCAGACTTCAAACCAACAACTTCAACTTGACCTTACAAGGCACCTCTTACGTCCCTTATTCTTTATGCTCTTACCACTTATATTCTCTCGGCGCCTAAGCTTCAATAACAAATCCAAACAGAAAGGTAAAATACACGGATAACTAAAGGGCACACACATCCGACGAAAGTCATCGCAAGCTCGCAGAAATGATAGAAAATTTATCGAAGAACGATATCAAAGTGGCGCGAGAAGGGAGAATACGATAAGTTCGTAATTCGTTAAAAAAAGAAAAGAAAAAAAAAAAATGATAGAAAATGTGACCGGCGACCGATAGATACAGCGAGCTGGCAGTACTCGACGACTGGAACTTGCTGGCAGTCCTCTCGCCAGCGGATCAGGCCGACTGCCAATTGCAAAATGGGGCGACCTGGATTTCGAGGCACCTAGGCTACCGTTCTGATGCAGAGACGATTACCAACTCCGTGATAGGCCTGCGAAACAGAAGAATCCTCGAAGGAACGACAGGAAGTGCTCATTACGCCGGCCACGTAGGAGAACTTGGCAGAATTCGTGAATTCCGTGGACCTCTGGACTACATAGTCGAATCTGGAAATCTTTCGCGCACGCTCGACGAAGCACTCGTTACGTAGTCGACACACGTTGAAACATGGAAAACTCTTGGAAAAATTGGAAGCGTGTTTAAGATCGTCGCTCTCTTATTTATACTCTTACGATGGAGGACTTGGTAATCGGAACGAAAAGCAAATCCGAATCTTTAGAATCGCAGGGGAAAAAGGTTAATGGAATATTTGAAATCACCGGTGTCACGGAAAGAATCCCTCGAATCCTCGAACGCTATGGAAACATTATGATTTTTATATTTTTCCAATCTTGAACTTAGCCAGCGAAGATTGCGAGAAGAAATCTTTAATGCACGCATCCGCTTGGCATAGACTGGAGTGACACGACTGAAAGAATTTCAATTTTGCTTCCATCCAATTACAATGGTCTACGTTATGTTTCCATTTTGATCGTGTAAAACGCTATATTTATAATTGCATGAGTTTTGCGTCAGAGAGCAGAATCATTGCTTGTGTCGTTATCAACGTGGCTTTGGTTTTTCAACGACACTGTTGCTCTCTGACGTTACGAATGGAAGGTTCTACCGCTTTCGAGAATTGTATTACCTTGTATTATCTTGTATTGAGTCAGCCTTATAATGTGTTTGAAGCGACACAAGATTTCTTTGCAAATTTGAAAAGCCTCTCCTCTGAAATCTACATTTTTCGAGTCGTGTCGCTATCAATGGCAAGCGCCTGAAGACCCTAAGACCCGATGAGATTTATTAGAGGCTTGTGAAAGCGTTAAATTAAAAAAGTGTAAAGCGTTCAAGATTGGTTTAGTTTTGGTGTTGTTAGTTATTAAATTGGAAATACTCTAACTACTCGAATTATTAGCACGACATATGGAACTGTGAAACTTAATTGAAACACGTTGCGAACTGAACGAGACGTTCGACACGAGCGATTCTAGACACGTAGCGTTTTATTGGCCTCATTAATTCGTGATTGTCCATAGGAATGAGTTAAAATTTAGGCAAAGCTATTCGGACTTCCGATCCTTTGAATCGTCGTAATGAACGACGTCGAATTTTTAGAATTCTAATCAGACAAACAAGGACTCGTTGAGGCTAGTTGAGATTCTGCACGCTCTTTTAAGTCGTAATACCGAGTTGACATACTTCCTGGTATGTTAATTCAATCTTACGATATAATAAGAGGGTAATTTGAAAAAATTCGCAGGTCAACCTTTTCAGAGGTATAAACTCCTATACAAGTTGTTCACCGTGTATTATGGACCCATTTATCTGTCCACGTTCAATCATTTAATGAGCGCCATGAACTATGAACCCATGTACGTACGAATCTAATGTCTTTACTTTTTTGCGTAGTAAAAAATTACTTTTCTTCAGTTTTTAGTTCATCAGACTTTTCCTAATGCGAGCAGCCGTTATAATATTTAACAGCGTTCTCTACTTTTATATTCGTAATTCGGTCTATTTTCTTATAATATTATAATATTTGCTCCCTTAAACAACCAATATCTTCCTTTCTATTATAAAATATTCTATTATAAAGTACGAATGCGACGTTTAAGATGCTCATGAAAGAAGAAGGGAAAGAGTTTGTAGATCGGAGCAGATTATTTAGGGCAATTTGCGCTATCAGGATGTAATAATAATAGGTAAGTTTAGACATAAGTTTACATATAAATAGAATGATGTTAGCAATGAGAATAGACATTGACGACCAAAGCGACGCCCAAAGAATAGGGATATGTGCAGCATACGAAGTAGAAGCGCAAGGCCGGGGAGATATGATATGGGATGGAAGGCTGTCGCGTGATTTAGTATATTATGTAAACCAAGTTGCATTCTGCGACCTCCAGGGATTAGAATTACATATTAATAAAATAAAGAAGAAACGTTTAAGATGCTGAAGATGGACGAGATATCCTGTATGTTCGTGTATTTTTCAGCTTCATAGCTCTGAAAAAGGACTTGGCTTATACATTCTAATTCCCACTCATTCTCGTATAATTTTTAGAGCATCCATCGTCGCATCCAAAGACCCACACCCATCCACACTCCCATCCCAAACACACATATTCCCTCTGGTATCTAATATTAAAAATTAAACATATATATCTTTGCTCCTCTCAACCTATATACACTATCCAATACTTAATCTATGTATTAGGTTGTCCCAAAAGTTTCTTTCGTTTCGTAAGGAAATAATAGACGCACTATTATTATTCTACTTACTTTGTATTATATTATATTATATTATATTATATTATATTATATTATATTATATTATATTATACTTTGTATTATTCTATTGAATTTTGTACGATCCATTTTGTTCCACTTCTATTGTTACGATCATACGTAATTCAATAAAATAATATAAAACGACAAATGTGGTGCATCCATTATTTCCTTACAAAACGAGAGAAACTTTTGGGACAACCTAACACTATGACATAGCTACCTTTGACTCACAATTAGTTCGATACCTTCCGCTATATCTTTCTCTCTTAGTTCTCTAATCCACAGCAATCTTCTGATAAACGTTTTAAGCTGCCTATCTCTAAACTACATAAAGCACATTTTCTTTTTTCCGCTGTCAACCAGTAACCATTTCCTCAACATTTCCGCATCTTGCCCTTGCTATATTAGCCTCAGCCTTCTCCAGATGTTCCGTTTTACCCGAGACTCCCTGTATATATTATCTTCAGTAATCATCATTTCGACGCTAAACAAGATTAAATTAGATTTACTTCCAAACAACTGCATAACTAACTAAATATATGGAGTAATGATTTTCGTATTCAAAGGTCTGAGAGAAATAAATGACACACGCGCCGTATAGCGAGACACCGTTTCGAAATGTTCTTCGGCTTCGACGTTGATTACGAAAAACTAATTCTGCTTTATGATCAAAGGATCGGTGCGTCGCCTTTGACCGAAGGTAAAGGTTAAAAGTAACCGTAGGATCTTTTGCAAGGATCTGGTCCGGTTCTCAAGAGAATGCTGTCAGGGAACACGAAACGTACCATTCATCCGTTGAATGCAATAACAATCGGGTGGAAAGCCGTGGAAACTTGGAGGAAATCTCTCGCGGCATTCTTCCGCTTGTACTTTGCCGTAAAAGTAAAGCCATGCTGCCAGAGTTCCCGGAGAAACATCAATTTAATTCGAAAATGAAGTATAGCAAGTGAATGAATCGTAAAAATTGAGAGATTGAGACGATCAACGATATGAGTGGCGCGAAAAGTAAAAAGCAATCTCTTTAGTGGGAATTTTTACCACTCTGGAGGCTGACTAAAAATTGCTCTTACGGTGAGCAAAATTCTAAGCAATTTATTTTTATTACTGCGGTAATTTATTTTAGTTGTGCTTGAGAAAATGGGGTATGTTATAAATATATAAATCCAAGCGATTAAAAATAATTTGTCATCGCTTATTCTTCTTCCAAATGTATAAAAGGATTAAAGTCAACAGCCAGCAAGCGATAAATGATAAAAGTGATGGAATTAACACTAGAAATTGCAGAGTTTCTTGATATCTCACTGAAGGTATTTATAGCGCAATATCCCGCAAAAGTAAAAGACGCTGAGACTCGAAACACTATTCCTCACGCGCGTCTGAGATTCCACCTCTAGGAGGAAATTTCTTCGTTGTCTGTACTTTCTACGCGCGTATGTAGCATTTTGGACATCGAAATTACCGATACTTCACACGCACTTCACATTAAGTTTAGTCGAAAACGATGAGGCGAGAGCTAAATTTTCCTTTAAAAAAAGATTCTCCTGGCCGTTCTACGCTACATATTAGTTTTTCAACAACTTTGTAAGAACGGTTTTTTGTTTGCAATTAATCAAAAAGTTATGCTTGCAGCGGCTTATTACAAGGATTACGTGTTAAATCTTCCTAATCTGAAGGTGAATATCTGCATTTCGATAAGACTAGACGTTCTAACAGTTGAATCACGCATAGATGACAAAGTATCGTCAAAATTTCAAAGAAATTGTAAAAAGGGCAATCTACCCTACAAATATCTTAAGTGGTAATATAGTTTATTTTCAGCCTCCCAACCATAAAAGGAAGTCGGTTCACGATCATTTTTCCCATTGCCTTGCACTCTCGCTTAATCATCTATACACATATCCATCTACTCGCACACACAATCTTATCTTAACCTTATTTTACTACTACATATCTACCGTCTATCGTCTAACTCTTAACTTATTACATATGTCTATTATCTATCAAATACCTCAAGTATAGTCCACTTATAACTCACAACTAATCATTGAGAAATAATGTGCTGTTATCACAAACGAAGTGCATCTTTTAAAAATGATCATTAATAAAATAACTAAAATAAACAAGTTAGTAAAGACAATGAAAACAATAACTTTCGCCGATCTTAATGAACCGAATAGAAACATGTTCTTTGTTTCTATTGGAAATCTTCGCTTCTGACGCTTACCATCGTTTATCGTTTCAATTCCTCGATTAAGCGCGCGTACATAATATGGTATACCAAAATAGAACAGAAGAAGAACGGTAAATTCGTGCCGATAATTTCTATTCATTTTTAGCTGCACGATTATAAATCTCTGCATGGGAGCATCAGTTCGAGAGTAGNTGTATACGGAATGCCTCATTTTCATCGACCCACGCAAACATCTGCTAAACAATACGTTGTTCGAAAAAGTGTTTCACAGAAAACTTGTTCTATTTCAAGGTGGACGTCTTACGACGACCGCCAGGTTCGTCTAGGTGAAGGCGAATTCTCGAGATCTCGATGCGAGCTTTATTTTTTTACATGCAGTTATACATTTTTTTGTACACCATTCGATACACTTTTTAATTCTCTACAAACAAATAGATAAGATACTTGTATCTGAAAATGCTTAGTTTAAAAGATATTTCAACGTTGATTTCATGAAATTGAGTGTATTAAAGGCAAGGAAGATATAAACGTAAAAGCGCTACGTTATCTTTCATAGGATAAGTTTCACAAGATTAGAGTTAAAATATCTTTCGAAGTAATCATTTCTTGACCCAAGTACCGTGATACTTTTTTATAGAGAATTAAAATATTCATCGAGAGTATGCACAGAGAATGTATGGTTCCATTTAGAAAAACAAAGCTCGCCTTGAAATTTCAAAGGTACGCCTATCTAGATAAAATTTCTGACCATCGCAACATGTTCTCCTCGAAACAAAGTAAGTTTCTTTGAAACACTTTTTCGAATAATATACAGTTTAAGAGATGTTTGCGTGGGTCGATGAAAATGAGATACCCTATAGGTATTGTCAATAGTAAGAGTTCATATATTGAATTGCTATTACTCAAACAGGTCACGCTCGCACAGCTGATCGTTCCTGTATTTCTAATTCTATCCACTGGTTGCTGAATATCATATTCTTTAAGTTCTCACGCCTACACTCGACAAACAGAATTTCCTAGCTGACTGGTGTATGTTATGCAATCTCTGCTACAATCGCAATATGTTGCTAATGTTGCGAACTTATAAATGGAAAGCAGCTTATTCGCATAGTTGTGCAATGCGCCGTACGCTTGCAGTCATGAACCTTCAAACGATACGAAACGTCGAAAAGACGCTCGAGGAATTGTTAATACCGAAACTATAAATCTCGTCGATACAGCATGTTTTAGATTTTTTTACTATTCTAATTATCTATTAATTTTAAATATATCCATTACGTCGCACTAGTTGCAGTCGTTTGTATTTAGTATATTTAATTTGCTATATTACAGATTGGTAATGTCAATGTTAATTGAGTTATCTGGAAAGCTCAGCAATCGTGAGATTAAAAATTAATAAGGACGACTGAAGTTTGATCCAGGTTTTAGTTGATTTTATTCCTTGAAAATTTGGGAAGAGGAGGTGATTCAATTTATTTGTAACAAGAATGAAAAGCCATGCACTAGAACAAAAGATGCAAGGGATTTTCGGAATTTAAACGAATCATTCACGTATGTTAATTTGTTGCCTAATTATCATATTTATGTTTCTTGAATTAAAGTCGACATCTACTTTCACCATATGTGTATGATTAATAAAGTATTCACCAGTTTTATCTGTATTTTGTTCAAGTACAGAGTGAAATATTTATTTTTATTTAATTATTATTTTTTATTATATTATTATTATATTATTATATTATTATTTAGTGCTACCTCATGGAGAGCATTTTGGACATTACAATCCTTGTGATTTGATAGTATTGCAGTCCCGGTTCCCATCAACAAAATGCGTTATAAAATGGAAAATCACACAAAAGCGCGTGTTTCTCGTCCCTGTTCCCTTTATCCTTTATGTATTCTTCATCGTCGGAAGCAGAAAATGCAATTAGTCGGTGATTTTAAATACGTAATTCGTCTTGATCAAATCAGTACTCGGAGAATCTTAATTACGGTATTCTGTTAATTCTTATTATCATGGAAATTTTCATCGTAGCAAATATATTACTCGTTAAAATTCATAGCTACGCGATACTTTATCTTCCAAAGCAGATACTTACACGAAAGCTCTGTGTTGCAATGCCGGATGTAGTTATTACGAAGATTGCATATTAAAACGAGATTTCATAACTGTTGTTCAACATTGGTGCGTCTCGTTGACGGAAATTGTGTCAGGAAAAATAAAAATGGCGACGAAAGACAAGAAGAACATCGAAAAATAAATCCCAGTCGGACTATTAGCATTTTTCCATTTGGCAAAGTTACATCTTTTCCTCCCATCTGCGGTGGCTGCGATAAGTATCGACGCATACTCTCGCTTTTTAATAAAATGTTTCTTTCTTATCAGCTTCTATACTTCAATTTCGTAGCACCAAATGTTCGTAACCATGTAAAAGTGTTACTAAATGACGCGAAGTTTCACATACTGGCACCTAAGTGATCGCTATTTAAATGCTATAGTAAATATAACGGCGTGCAAATAATTTTGTAGCCCGTTTTGTAATTATATTTAGATGTCAATATTAGCGTAACGAGTGTACAGGTAGGTTGCACGCAGTACAGACGTTAGGTGTCAGGAATAAATGTAAGTTAGTTAGAGAGAAATAAAGATGATCAAAGAAAGGACTGTGCGCATTGCAGGTAATTTAATTTTAAAGTTAGTCCGATATACGGAGCGAGGTATGATTGTGATGTGGGGAGGGATGAGTGATTGCAGGGTTTTTTGTAAACCAAGTCCGTTCCACGGCTGTCGGGGGTTGGAATTACGATAAATATGTATACATACATACAGAGTGCCCCCAATTTAAATGTCAAAACTTCGGGAGCGTGCATGGGACCGATAAATTAAGAAAGACAGTTCTTTAGAGATTTTGCCCCAATTTGAAGAAACTCGCGAAGGAAGAAACACAAAAGTGTCCGTTTTTCCACTTATTTATTCACATTAGTTTATTCGTGTTATCGTCTACTATTTTACGAAGGCGCAGTCCACGATGTTGGCCTCTCGCAGCAATGCAAGCATTGCGTTTAACATTGAACGCTATAATCGCAACTAGAAGATGATATTGCCTTGGTGATATTTGGTGCACTGCAGCTACGATTCGGTCTGTCGGTTGAATACGGCTGCGTTTCGGTCTCTCAGAACAAATAAGTGTAACTAACTGATTAAAAAGAAAAAAAAAAAGAAAAAAAGAGAACATTTTTCTTTCCTTCTACATGTTTTTTTTCCAAAACGCAGCAAAAACGAGCGAATCTCTAAAGAACTTTTTTTCTTAGTTTGTCGGTCCCCTACACGTAGCCGAAATTTTAACATTTAAACTGCAGCTATGTACTTCCTATAGTCAAATAAAATAACTGTTTTAAACTTTCTTCTATTCAGAACATACCAGTCTACATATTGCACTGTAATATTTAATTGTATCATTGCACCGCTGTAGAAACAACAGTTGTTACGATTATCATAATCTCTATAATTGCTGTTTTCAAAATCAGGAATGCTACTTTCTCTTTCACGAGCAACGAAGAAACCGACTTATGAAGAATCAGACCTACAATCACTATAGCAAGTACTATTACATCTTCGCCATTACAACTATTAGTTGCGTGGAACGCTGTGTACGTGCAACACGACAACCCAGCACGATCTCCGTTCGTTTCTTCATTCTACATTCTAAGCTGTACGATCTACAGCACGAATATTTTCACAGAGAGGTTGCGAGATCGAGATACATCGCATCGGTTTAATTCGATCTCGATGTCGTACATCAAACCGTCGCGTATAGAATAATAAATTCGCGGTCGGTCATATCTGTTCGTGACCGTCCATGAGAATTTGGTTCGCGGCCAACCCTCGAAGGATCGTTCCAGCTATTACAAAATGCCTATCGTCGCACAACAAGGCGTTAGTTTAACCAAGAAAGAGTCTCTGTAATCCGGAGGACTGTGGCCGCGCATAATTAATGGAACGCAGCACGCGTGCCAACGTGATTATGTAAACTAGGTTTCTATCGCGTGCAATCTTTCTTTCTCTTTTTTCTGTCCTTTTTTTTCTTCTGTTCTTTCGATTTTCTTCGACCTGAAATCTTGATAGAAATGGCTTTACGTTACGTTCGACACGTTCACCGGTCACATCGCTCATCGGTGAGACGTTTCGCTAAATGTCGTAGATTTTATATATTTCAGGACAAATTTCATGGACTAGCAAATTTTCAACGAATGAATGATTTAGATTTAGATAATATCGTCGGATAAACGTAAGTAAATGCAGTATAGTATTTTGCAAGAATTATACGTTATGGTGTATCTACTGTACGTTTCAACCTATTTATTTATAGCGGAGAAGTTAAGTCGGTACCTTCACGTTAAATCAGTAATTAAGAATCCATATTGAGTTCGAATATCTTGCAACTATAATGGGAGTTTAACCAATTTCAACATTTCTAAGACGCAACATATATAATGTAATATCAAAAAGTATTTAAAAAGCAGTAAACGTAGTGTGTATTGATTCGAAAGCTACATGGATAAATAAATGATAAATTTATTACGAATGGCGCCAAAGTAATTCCTACGTTTAATATATAAAATTAGGAAAATACCAGAGCAGAATGTATAAGATTCGCGTGCCAGACAACGTGTTAATTAACAGTGGCTAGAAAACGTGTTAGCTCGCTACTCTATTTATTATTATGTTTACCAATTAATTACTTGCAAGTCTACGAAGTAAAAAGTATCCCAGCAATCGTGATGTAATCAGCGATATTGATGGTTCTACGTGAAAAAGCAAGTCGAAAATGTGATATAACATTGTTCCATGGCGCATCGTTCTCGAGAAAATTCAGTTTGAAAATTTGTCAGATATATTTGGATAATTCGAAATTGAACAGGAGTAAATAATCGTCAGGCGCTTATATATTAATAAATAATTAATATCTTTGTATTTCTATCCATCAAGTTTCTAAGAAATACCGAACAATAGCTTAATTATCATTGATTATTAAATATATTTTTAAAGTTTCGTTTTATTTTTTATTTTATTGCTTTTTATTTTATTCTTGTGTTAGACTTTTGCCCATTACAAGCTTAAGTAATAAGTGGGTTACAGATACGTAAAAAAGTAGAGGAAAATACCAAGTATGGAATAGTATATTTAATATGGAATAATTCTATTTTTAAAAATCTGACAAACCAATATCTCACACGGCTGTAGGCTATTTCATTCATTTTGGTATTTAATGTCGTGTATGTAATAAACGTTAATGTCACAAGGTTTTACTTTACTGTTGTTCGAAAACTTTTAACGGTGTGTAAATTTGACGTGTTTTTGTTATCATTTCACTATACTTATTTATGCTTTTCGTTGTTGCCGACATACTTGCCCGTGATACTCGTAAGTATTTACGAGTTGATTATCGTGTTTTTAACTTTGTAAAATTCCAAATACGGACGCCCGGTAGTAGTCCAATTATAGAATATTCCATATTTGGATTACTTCTTTTTATAGGTTGTTTTATTTATAAGATAGCGAGATATCCTGTTGCAGCGTAAGGAAAAATTGACAAGAAAGAAAACTGTGGAACGAAAAAGGAATGGTTCCAGCCGTAAAAATGGTTCGAGAAAAGAAAATGGGGTACCTCAAAGCAACAAATCGTTTTCAAGTCCCGAGAACAACCCAATTTCGGCTTTGTGAAAAAAGAGACCTATTTTTTAATGTAGTTCTTCCGAGATGTGATTTTATTTTCAAAGAAGAATAAAATAAGAAGAATACAATTTCCTTTGCTTATTTTCTATGAAAATACCTGACGTCGGTATTCTATATCTGGGTACCTGTTCCATATTAGGTACAACTTCTGTCATCTCAATTTTCGTTCGATATTGAAAATTGTTCATAGAGTCAGAAGCGTAAAAGTGGTCTCAAATTCAGAGTAAATGTATTATGGAATATCCATGAAGGTCTTTTTTCGACGTGACTAACTTCGTAAGAACGACATTCGCAAAACAAAATGGTATTTCATATTTGGATACTTTCCTGCAATAATATTACAAAAGTATACCGGTAGATATATAAGTAGCAATCTTTTTTTATTTGGTACAATGCTGATTTGTACTATCCCTTTGAGTCTTATTCCTATCCTTATTACTAGAAATTAACATCGACAATTAATATCACAATTAATATCAATTGTTCTAAATGAACGTACACTATCCTAGTACTTTCAGCAAAATGCTCTAATTCTCACCGCACTTTGTATAAAGTAGTGGAGTCTTTTTACATCCTCTTCGATGTTCGCTTTCATAATTTGCCTGCTGTTTTTATCCCTGCATATTCTTGTTCTTGGTTCACCATATACATTGATCTTTACGATGCATTCGGTCGATCCTAGTTTTTTTCCTGTTACATATTTAGCATAGTTCTTCTTCATTAGTTACACTGCACCTACTTCGTTTATTCCGCTAAATTTCCATTATTTCCTTCCAGCATTTGTCTTACTTTTATCACAGTTAAATTATATCGATTATGTTACATTGTCGATCTAACTATGATGGATCTAACACGGTGGATAACGCAATGGATTATTTATTATATTAACTTTGAAATACCATAAATAATCACTCGCTGAATAACTACGAAGAAATTATTTTTCGTTTTTACCATCTCACGAAGAATATTACACGCACGTTATAAAATTCAGTCTTCAGAATTTCTTTTTCAGTAATTGACTTTACGCTCGTTGATAAATCCATCTGTCACTAGAACATCGTTAAATTTTTGGCAGTTTATAACATCGGCGAATGCTTTCGATTATGTTGCTACACCGCGTGTGTTAAAGGTTGATTTTAATAAATTAACGACGCAATAATGCAAGAGTGACACGCACGCGACGAGATAAATCGAAATCGGTTAGCCACGCGAGCTACAAGCAATTGTTAAACAAAAATAAACCGTGTTTTGGCAAACAACGATAGCAAATTAATAGCCTGTACGTTTAACAGCATATTACTACGAAACACTGTGTTGCAACGATGTTATGCGTTTTCAATCTATAAGTCAATTTTTATCGATACTAGTCAATATTAATCGACATAAATAGAAGAACAACTAAATATTGTTGCATACTATTTAAACTACATTTCGGCAAGAAGACATATTTGTTGAATACATCGAACGCGAGCCGCACAAATATTTACTGCAAGATACATATTGCGCAAGACATCATACTATATTAATCCTAATGTTCTATCGAAAATCATATTTCTTCCTCGTGGTTCTTATATTTACAAATATATAATAAATCTGTCATCGACTTAATTATATTCTGAGAAATTGTTATGCGAAAAACTTCAACGTTACGGTCTCAAATTAAACCTATCTATCTGGGCAACTGTTAATATTGCACTTAAACACGATTAAAAATTGAAACGTACTTTTTGTAGAGAGGATATATTATAACGCAATAAAATCCCAGATGAAGTTTGTGGAGAACCAGCAGGGATCGAATGAAACTTTTAACTTTTATAAATAAACCTGATTTACCGAACTTTTAACTTTTCAATCATTCCTTTCCTGTTCCAAGTTAACTTTGTACGTTAACACTTTAACTCTGTTATAAAAGTTATAACCAGTTATTTTGTATTCCATTAATAAAACTTCTGATGGGTCCATATACTTTGTAGCAGATATTTTAGGAGAAAATATGAAGGTTAAAATTATTTTTTCAAGTATGATTATTTATGGAATCGAAGGTAGAATCAATGCAGAAGAGGAAGCGAGTTGCGATTTTTGCATAATTGTTTTATTTCGCCAACAACAAGGGCGGAATTGTACAAAACAAAAAGCAATTAATTACACATACGCATTTCTCGAGTAACTTTCATTAATGCTCGGACAGCTTTAGTCCTTTTAAAGCAAAATAAATGTTTCTGTATAACTGGATCTCTTTCCTATATCCAAGAGAATGAAAGTTTCCCATTTATGCAAAAAATGTATGGAATCAAAGTTTCAGTGAATAAGTTTCACTTCATTTTATAACAGCTTGTTTGAAACAGAGAAAGTAATAAATAATCAATAAGTAAACATTATTGTTATTTCACAACTAATTGGAAATTTCCACAGTTTCATTCCATCTCTGAAAACTAGTGACTCTATTCATAGCTTTCTCAACTTAGTTCTTGCTTGAAATGAATCCTTTCCGAGTTACGGAAAAGTATCGACATTTGAATAATTATTAATATTTGAACACGATTAAAGATTGAAACACAATTTTGTAAAGACGATATAACGCAATAAAATTAGAGGTTTATGAAAAATACTATTACATCAGTACACTTATCGCTCGTTCTCAGCTAGTTTGATATTTATTTATATTTGTTTATTTTACCTACTCCTCATCTTTAGGGTTTGCGCGAACTTTCGATGTTACATTGTGTTACATTTTCTGATTCTTTGATTCTTCGTAAAATCTACATTTCGCTTCACGTACAACAATCCAAAAAAAAAATATAAAACTTTAAACAGTCATATACATCTTGTAACATCGATAGAATAATAGTTTAGCAATAGGTTGATAGTTTAATAAGGAAGATAATGATAAGTAAGATTATTACTTGTAATTATAGTGTGAATACGGTTTAATTAATTACGGCACGTATTGCAAGTAAATAGATTGTAAATGGAAAGCCATCATAAGCCGCAAGGCAGCGGTTAAAAATAAATAAATAACAATATCTCAGCTAATTAATAACTTGTTAGAATACAATATTCGGTAGATATACAGAACACCGATGTGCTACTTTTCCTCCGAGCTTTTCAATTGTAAACCTTCAATTAACTCGTCAGAGCACGAACAATATCGATCCTATCTCAAATAAATCATTTTTTTCTAAAGTATAAAGGTATGAGATATAATCGCGCCAAGATTATTAATTAATAGAAGCCGAACTGGATATTATTACCATTATTATCTCATAATTATGCGAAATTGGTGAACGCAGATAACAGGTATCCACTATCGACGAATTGGAATATTCGCGTAATTATTAACATTATTTCGATAAAATTACTTGATCGGCCGGTAACGCGGGTAACTGTAGTCGATTCTCGTTTAACGCGTAATTATCATTAAAACAACGGGTGCATTTCGTGGCAAGTCACAAACTGCGGTGAAATAATAGTGACACTGCAACGTTGTGCATGATTATAGCTGCGATGAGTAAGACATTAATATTCATATTTTAATTAAGAATAATAATTGTCCGTAATCAATTAGTTTACCATCGACCGACTTTCGTAGCGGAAAATTAGTTCGATGCATAAAGTAGTAGGTAATTACAATAAAAGGCAGGATGTTTAATCGTAATATGCATGCGCGTGTGCAGAAATTATTCGATCAGAATTCAGACACGTTTGTCACCGTTTTATTAATTTTAGAGGAAAGCAAATTGAAGGAAATATTATTTTCGTAAGAAACGCGGTATGAGATCGCAATCGTTTTAAGCGACGCTTCAATTAAATGGCAAATGACAACTACTATCGGATATATGGTATATAAGTATAAATATAGGGTATAACAGAGCATGTGGAACCCAACTTCGGGAGTTGATTGTACATCTAAAAGCAGTGAAAGAAATTCGTGTAAACACGCGCTTTATCTGTCTTCGTTCATGAGATATTTCGCTCATGAGACGAATTTTGTGTATACGTAAGAGCTATTGAAAATGTTGAAATACTAAGACGTTGTTCAGAATAGAACAAGCTTTTCAGCAAATTCGGCAAACGCTGGGAAGCATTCGGAGCGTAATCGGATTCACGACAAGACGCGTACAGAGTTGCCTTGAAATGCAAGCTGATCATTTTGAGCATCTTCCGTAAAAGTAATTGATAGTAATTAATAGACTAAAATTAATTTTATGCAGATTCATATTTTTAAGAATATATAATTGTATATTCGTAAAACATGTACGAAGCATAAGAAACTTGGAATAACTGCTTTTATTTATTTATTTTCAAATGTGCATTCTGCATAAAGTGTCATAGGGAAATGAGATAAAAGATTCGAACTTTCCAAGCACAACATGTCTGACGCATCAAAGGAAAAGGAAAATTCTATACATCTATTAATAATCTCTTTAATAATAAGTCCTATATATTTAACTGCCGCGTTCATTGTCTCCCTTAATAATTCCCTTAATAATCGGAGACTCGTACACTAATCAATAGACTGCTAAAATAGGATTTCACGCAAACTCGTATCTTTATGGACCGTGAAAACTTAAGCAAAAAGCACGGACTTAAGCAAAAGACACGGAAGTTTCACTGAAGACGCCGTCGTCGTGCTATTTTGCCACATTTCAAACACTTTACCTAATGTTTGTCTACTGACAAATTGCAAAGTATATATATTTATTTATTTATTCATATATATGCAACAGAAATTCATTTCATCCATTAAATATAATAATGAGAACTCTATTTAGGATATTCTATATATGTTTTGGCATATTAGGTGCATCTCTGCACTTTGAAATTTCTCGCGAGTGCGCATAAAGCAGCAAATTTTTCAAGAAGAATACGGCCACACGAATGAAAAACGTTTCAAGCGTTATCAGCAACGAGAAAAATGTGATAAAACGGATTACAGGTTGTTACAAAGATTTAGTCATTTTTCGTGCATTTCTATTTGTCCGAGTTTCTTCAAACTCTGCACTCGAGCTCGTCTCGGATAACAGTGCTTAGATTCTATCAAAAAACGGGGTAAAGTTATCGAATAATTACCTTCATACCGATTTCGATGACCTTGCAATACGTTGTCAAGATCACCACCACCCTAAACAACTTTCTCTGCGTTCATACAGGGCGTTTCACAACACGACCCACTTTAGAACAATGAAAAAAGTTGATACAAACGCGCGTCCTATTCGACCTTGTTTCAAAGTTTCGGCCACTTTTGCCTTTCGATAACCCGCAACTGCTTACCTTTGTAGAAGCTGCTCCAAACGATCACCCTCGTTCTGTATTATCCGACACACACCTGGGAATTTTTGAAAGATCGCAAAATTCTTTGACGCGACGATCGCAAGCTTACGTGCAGATCGAGGATGGTCATTTCGAGCATCCTCTGTGAAGATAAGCTGTGGCGGATTATTGCGACGCGAGAGTGGCTCTAACTTTGAAACGAGGTTAAACAGGACGCGTGTTTTTATGAACTTTGTTCGTTGTTTTTGTATCCCTTGGCCATTCCTGGAATGGCTACCACGCATTACGAAACACCCTGTATACAAGATGGTCGGTTTCAGATATCGTCTCCATACCAGTATATTAATATATTTTATATTACTATCTGTTTATGGATCATTTGCTTTTATTTCGTTTATTTATATATCGTCTTATTATATTAGCGTGTTTTACAGAAAATTGTAGAGATGAGATATGATAATTATCGCCTAACGGCTGTATGTATGTATATTTTTGCCCCGTCAGTATTGTATTTATATTTATCTATTTACGTTTATACTTACGTTAGCGTAATTCTACTTCTAGCTTTTTCAGTTGTAGTTTTAGTTTAGTTCTAATTATTTATTGGTATGTGTATCCCGAACTCTGACATGTGTAGAGAAAATGCGGCATATTTGGGATACCGTTGGCAGTTTGGAGTACCAAAGTATCTAAGAAACTATCAACGTCGTTTAATTTCTGACACCGCGAATAACAGAGGCGAATGACCCGTTAACCAGCGACGTTTGTTCACGAATCGTAACTTTGACATTTCCGCCTTGATCTGCGCTAACGTCTGTAAAAGAACGTCAACTACCGCGAGTAAACGTTAACTCACAGCGCGACGTTCACCGAAGGCGATCGTTCCCTGTGCTGTGACTTTTGTACGCCATTGGACCACAAGAGAAAATACTTTTCTCATCTAACCGTTTTTTTAATTCCGCAGAGCGAAGCTAAATTGGAGCAGCGGTATTTCAAATTACCCGCACTGTAACAAAATCGCTTACTTTCGTGTCAGTTTTCAATTAAACCAACGCTTCACGTACTCTTCGTTTTTCCCTATTACCGAGCGTTTGAAATGATAAAAGTACATTAGCTTTCCTATGGTGTTATGCGGCTTTATTCGTTCCCACCGTCTGCTCTAATTTTTCATTCATCTTAAACAAACTGCTGTACCACGTATGCCGCACTACCTCTGTATGGACGCGTGCGGGTACTTTACGTTTCCTGGCTCGTCCGTTTGCGTTCTTTCATTTCCAGTTATGTACTCTGTAACTTTATGTGGATGTTAATACTAGGAGAGAGAGATAGAGAGAGAGAGAGAGAGACTGGAAGGCAAGTGGGAGGTAATAGGACCAAAGAGAATACTGTGTGCAATATAGATCAGAGGGCGATATGGGTATGGTATGGAGGAATGAGTGTCTATAAGGAATATTGTAAAACGTGTTCATTCTATGGCACCCTGGGGTCTGATATTACAATAAATATCTATCTCTTTATCTGCTATAATTATTACCTGTGTATCGGTGTGTATGTGTGTGCGTTGAAAATATAAGCGCTTTCGCTGGCCGCCATCATTTAAATCGCCTAACCCTCCGCGATCCTTTGCGTTTGAAAGTGACTGGAATTTTTATTATCTTTTTCACTGTTTATACGTCGTTACGAAGATATTAAAAAAAAAAAAAAAAAATCCCATTAAAATTCACGAGGAGACGGCACATGGACAGCTTCACACGGACATGTGTATATCACACTAAACATACCTCTGTGTATAACCTGAAACCGATCACTCTGTATATGTATAGGAAAAAGGCTGTTCACAGCGACGACCTTGACATATTTCAAGAACATCGAAATCGGCCAGGCGGCAAATATTCGGCAATGTGATCGAAAACGACGACCGAGGACCCTAGGCAACTAGGTCAAATTAGCAGTTCGAGTTACTTGTTCGTTGCAAGTTTCTTTCCGCTCGAAAATGTTGCACTCGCGAGTTCTCTGCAAGATAAAGCCACTAGACGCGTACTTTTTCGTTCGAAGGCAATTTTCCAGATAGATGGAGAGAAATCTATAAAAAGAATTTTAACGACGAGGATAAAACCGAAAGATCTGTGACGAGAATTCCGCGGACAGCATCGATACTCACGATTTTACGTTCTACTTCTAGTTATGTTCAAAAGTAGCATTCGAATTATATGAAATAAATACGTAAGCCAGGAAGAGAGGCAGCAGCAACAGACGTAGAAAGGATAAATACGGTAACGTATGTCTCTGGTTTGCGTAGGTCTCTCACTTTGCCACGTCACTGATTCTCCTATGTATGTATATTGTAAAAAATAGCGAACCTTTCCGAGAATCTACAAAATTCCAGATGAGTTATATGGATATATATACTCAGTTAATAATAATAATAATAATAATGGTAACAACAACAACAACCACAACATTTGTTGATTTCCCTATGGCATTACAACGAACCGTTTCCTTCACGCTCTACATATCATACACGTAAATACCACGTAAAATGTAATGTAACAAAAATATAGTAAAATCCATATATATGTATATACATATACAGGGTGGTTGGTAAGTGGTGGTACAAGCGGAAAGGGGGTGATTCTACGCGAAAAAAGAAGTCGAAGATATAGAATAAAAATTTTCGTTCGAGGCTTTGTTTTCGAGAAAATTCACTGAATTTTCGCTCGGTACGCGTGCACTTTCTCACGTCTCGTTATAACGGATTTCACTGTAGATCATTGTCTCGATCGACGTTACGTTGATAAACACTTCCAACGTGACCGAAGTGTTTTCCTACCTATTAACTTACTATCCGGCTTTTTTTATTCTATATTTTTTTTACTCTATATTTTCGACTTCTTTTTGCGCGTAGAATCATCCCCTTTCCGCTTGTACCACCAGTTACCAACCACTCTGTATAACTATAACTGATACGCTTTGCAAATTTCGTAAGCGAAAGCTTATTTCTACCTTTGCCCTATTCTGACTTCATCGATAATTAAATTCAATAAATTCCAAATTTCATTAACCGAATTCAATCGTAATCTACACTCTAATCTTACCCCTATATCGCTCGCCTATTCTCACACCTATTGGTACTCAGGTTTGTATGAAATACTTTATCAAATCGTGATACGATATAAAAGAAGCTGCTTCCGTGTGCGCGCGTCGCGTAACAGCAGCAACAAATCAATTAATATTACTCAATCTTTTCAAGAAGAACCGCAGACGTCGCGATGTCGCGATATCGAGGATCGATGGACGGCATCCGCAGGAGTCTCGATTTGCGAGCTGTAAATTGCGTGGAACTGCGAAACGGCTAAGATTAACTCCGGCTCGCGGTTACGAAACCGGAAAACGGCCATTAAGATCGGCGAACGATCCACAGAAACGACCACCGTCGCTGAAAACAGTTAATCGGACGTGATTTATCGTCGCCCGAGCCGAAAAACCATTACACTCGCACAGCTTTCGCGGATTATCGATTGTTGTCTCTTCCAGGCCGAAACGTGACCGACATCATCGCGCCTTCATTTTACGATCTCTCTAGCGAAAATCAACGATCGTTTTCCTCGTCGATAAACACATCGGAAAAGCGTGGTTTCAACGGGCGTATTAGCAGCGAGCGTGAATCATTCGTAAGTAAATTTTTGGCGACTGTTTTCGTTGTTGAGCGAGTGTTGACGGAGCGTTTAATAAAATGATGGAACGAGTGCCAGAACAGTTTATGTATTTCGATCCTTCGAATTATTCCTACGCGTTAGACGAATACGTTATATCGTGGAATACGAGTGACAGTTGCTTCGGGAAATATCTTGTTCTTCCTTCAAATTGTAAACTGATATTAAATTATACAAACCATGAATATCGAGTGTTTGTATAGTTCGACGAACGTATCGGCTTTACTAATTTTTAACACGGGAGTACACAGGAAAAAAGTAACGACTAACGACGACGTACTAAGAGCAGAATTATTCTAGCGTGTGATTAAAAAGTTGATATAAAAAGGCGAAAGAACAGTGAATATTAAAAGCGAAATAGAAAGACGTAATATAAGTATGTAAATGAGTTTTCATATCGCGAAGCTAATAACTAAAATATAGAAACCATTGACCGGGAAGAGAATTATGCAGAGATCACGTTCTCTGTTCACTTCCTATTTGTACATTAACAAATAAAATATCCAAGTAAAAATCATCCCTTTCCACGAGTGACCACGACTAATATGTGGAAAAATCGAAATGAAAATAAATGAAATAAATTCGAAAGACTCGCTTTTGTCGCTAAGAATTTCATTCGACGTTTGTCTTTCCTGATAAATAAATAATCTTCCTACAGTCTACAGACTAATAACGAACGAATATCGAAAATTACGCGGCACTCGTTAACGCATTGGTGACATTCTTTTTAATTAACTGCAACGGTGTATTCTTGCGATTCCAAGCTGCATCTTCTACCCTGCTGCGATGATGCCCTACGCGAGGAAATTCTGCCGTCCCATAAATTAGACTTAAGCCAGGTTTGAGTTAGCGAGAAAGACGACAATGATTGGATAAATTTCTATTAAACAAACTTGCTGAAGCGTGCTTGCACGGGATCGCAGCGTCCTACCGCGTTTACACGCGAACAACGTTTAACTCATCCGTCATTGCTTTGCAGAAGCGTACTGCCACGGTGCCAATCTCTCGTAACATTATGATTTTTCATCGATTTTTCTTATAACGAATATCGTCAAATCAAACTATCATTGAACGCTGGACGTTCGCGTCCGTATAACAATTACGACTATTATAATTTCACGTACAAAGCGACGCATATGATGGCATAAATTTTTAATTAAGAAGGTATCTTCGATGCAAAATTACACAAAATCGCGTTACGTTATATATATATATATATATATATATATATATATATATATATATATATTAACGCTATGTGACACATCAAGAAACTTCGATGCATCTTCCTGAAAAACGAGGAGGCCTCCAATTGCCTTTGCCCACGCGCGATTTAACATGAAAATTCCCACCCGAAAGTTTCTTAGAGATGAAAACTTGTAAGCCGAGAAGTATATCCGTACGCGAACAAATAATCCCCGCCAAACAACCCTAATCGAAGCCTGCGTCTCGCTTTGCTGCGCTCAAGATGCAGCCCGACGAGGAAACTCGATTTTAACAGCGTATTTCACGCGGAGGGTTGAAGAACCCACCTCTCGCCGGGCCGAGTTTACTTTAAGACGGCTCCTCTTAGTCACCGGTCTCGTTTGCAAGTAACCTTATTTCGGTGGCGTGTCACGACAGTCACGGCTGCTTAACGCAATTGCCGCGAATCTTTTGAAAGTCACCCTTCAACCTCTCCTTTGCCGCATACACACACATACCTATACGCACACATTTCCTCCGTCTACCTTCGCTCGCT
The DNA here is from genome assembly GCA_014737475.1 of Bombus confusus. Lineage (NCBI taxonomy): Eukaryota > Metazoa > Arthropoda > Insecta > Hymenoptera > Apidae > Bombus > Bombus confusus. The sequence continues at coordinate 332,745 of JACXIV010000103.1, forward strand.
TCTTCGTCCAAACCCCTTTATCTGCTCCCTCCCCTCGCAGTTAGCCTCGTAATTTTCTCTTTCTTCGGCTAACTTCGTCCGCTGCGCTCCTTGCGGCCCTGAATACTTCAGGACACGGAGAAGGGCGAGGGAAACACAGTCCCGTGACGTCATCGAGCCTGGGGTCACGCGTTGAAATTCAGGTCGACTCACCCCTTTATCAACCACCCACCACCACCACGCTCTCTCTCTCTCTCTCTCTCTCTCTCTCTCTCTCTCTCGGCTTCTCTTTTTCTGTCCCTTCTATTCGCTCTGTCCATCTCTGCTGCTTCACTCCATCTTTCTGCGTATCTCTCGCACCCACTTTACATGTATACTCGAACGTTTCTCGTAAACGTCAACGAGAGAAGAAGAAGAAGAAGAAAAAAAAAGAAAGAAAAAGAAGAAAAAAGGAGGAACCTATTTGCTGCCTTTCTCGCGCTCTCTGTGGCTCGTTTATCTTGTACGATACGTTATGTAACGTCATCATCGACACGGACATTTTTCTTCCTTTCCTTTTTCCTTCTTCATCTTTCTAATGGATTAATAATAGCGGAATTAATTAGCGAATTGCAGCGTGGGAAGGTAATAATACTTTCGAGACGGGGCTTTCTTTTTCACAGAGTTCTTTTTTTCAACGTAGTAGCCGCCGGTAGAATGGCTTCAGTTTGGTGGAAGTTCGAAGGAGGGAGGCGATTAAAAACGTCGATCGAGGGATGAGATGGGTTAATGCGTAACGATAATAAAGGGGAGGCTGTCTTGAATGACGGGTTTGTCGGTTTTGAAACGTATCAAATTGTAGTGTATCTTTGGAGGCTTTTTGGTTTGATAGAAGCTCGAACGAGATAGGTGGCATATAATAGAAAATGCCTATCAAGAGGCGTCGAAAAGGATAGAGGCGCTTTGTTCCCAAAGTGCTCTCTTTAATGACACTCGCTCTTTCCTTAATGTCACGTTTTTGTTTGAGATTGTACAACGTGAAATATTACTATCGTAATTGCTAGCTGATGGGTTAGTCGTAGGGCGAGGAACGTGAAATAAAATTTCATATGCAACTACTATATCGTTAAAATGTAGCATAAAAAAAGCTTGCAAGTTTTACATTACAATTGCTAATTCAAAGTAACAGGAAATAAATTTAAAAGACAGCTCGTGTTCTTTTATCTACGTTCAATTTTCAATTAGCTGAAAACGCAATTTTTCTCCTGTATCATCCGGATCGGAGAATATTCTACAAACTTTATCGCCGATCTTTATCGTGTTCAGATTCTGTAATAACAATTTTTTATACTTCAAAAGAATTCCCACATGAAATATTTAATGTTTTTATGTGTTATTTTTTACTTTGCCATATATATATTAAACAGTGGATAACGATAAAAGATTTTGAAAGATCATACAAGTTCTCTCGTTTCGTGTTATAAAAGTTGTCTTATTTACGAAAAGGAAAACATATCTAATGCACATCTACGTTTACAAATGCTGTATTATGGTACTCTTGGGTACATCTGCTTCGCCGTTCTTCCAGCCACCGTCTATTTTCAAAAACGATGCAAATTCTTTCCACCCGAAAAACACGGTTGCAACCGAAATACGTTAACATGCTTGCTGTCATATCGAGGTCGGACAAAAATAAACTGTATGACGTGAAAAGTTTACTACGTTTCGTAGCTGCATTATATTCCACTCGTATTTATCTACATCTTGATTCCTGATTTATGTTGTTCCTAGACCTAGAGAACCTATGTCGTTCAGCAGCCAAAAAACTCATTAACATGAAGAACGAAGAAATCTTGCCGACTTTTTACATTAGTAAATCACTCGACACTCCTGTCAATAATAAATCATTGTGATTACAGCGCAAATGTTTTCTTACTTGCTGTTACAATATAATTTACACATAGGCGCGACGAGTTTTTCTAAAAGAATACATTTATCAATAACGAACATCGTTGAATCCACTGTTCATTATTCCCAATGAAGATTCCAAATAGAAAGGTTTCAAAAATATCAAACAAAATTATTTTATAGTTGCTGCTTGATGTCGAACTTGGCAAACTCTGCCAGGAAACTACGTTCGTTATTTCTGATAGAGTCTGAGATATTAGATATCTTTGCAGTATTCGGCGGTGCCTAAGGACCTAAGGGTAGGAAAAATCTATGACTAAACAATTTCGGCGTTTGAATAAATTATGATGCGAAACAATCGGAGAAACTTCGTTACGAAAGGTTCTGTTGCAGCAACCAATTGAACAGACGCGAACGAATCCTGCAAGCTTGATTAACTTGACTAAGACTGACTTGTTAGCGACACTTGCGAGAAAAATGAAATTTATGACAGCCAGCGATTGCAATATCCAATTCTCCAGTTGCTTGAAACGATTTATTTTATTGCTATACGCAATAAAACCTTTTCCTACCCAAATATTCGTACGACGCGAAACTTGTTTTTGAAAAATTCCTACGAAAATTTATTATCCTTATTTATCATACTTACACTGTGATCTTTACGCGCTTGACAGATTGATAATCATCTCACGCTATTTCTAATGTTATACGCAAATCAACCATCCATTCCATTTTTCGATTGTTTCAAACAATTTATCTTAACGCGATATTTCTTTTCGCCAAAAAAACCCTACGACGACAAATTTATTTTCAAAAATTCCTACGGAAATCGACTGCGTTACTGCACAGTGATCTTCACACGCTTGGCAGATTGATAAACAAACGTTCAACGCTAACTTTATTACACGCGAATCATCCATCTATCCAACCTTCTAATTATTTTAAGCAACTTATTTCAATGCAACGCGCCATAGAACGATATCTTCTCGCAACTGTTCCTATCAAAGACATCAAACTTGTTTTCGAAAAAAGAATGAAAATTCACTACACAGCGATTGTCGCTTGTTTAACGGCTTGACGATCACTCGACGCTATTTTTATTAGACACGAACCACTTTTACATGCATTGAATCGAACACGAACGGCAGAGAAACAGTTTCGCAATCGTTCAGATTGAGAAACTTAATTACGATGGAAATAGACGCATCGCGCGTGCATCGTGGTGTTGTTATCGAGTTACAATGAGTACACGGGCGTTTCGTGTTCGTGGACGATATTTTCGTTTCGAACAGCCAGGCTGTTTTCGAAATAGCAGAATTTCGTTACTGTGTCAAGACAATTAGCCTGCGCATATTATATCGGCTACGAAACGGTTCGAAGGCGTTCTTCCTACACTCGACGCTCTTGTCATTAATCATTAAGCGTCCCGCGTTGATAAGCTTCTCGTGCCGACATTGTACGCGCGATTTCGAGCAATGACTTGTTTACAATGTTTCAAACGTTCTGCGATGACGCGGCGCGACACGACACGGCTAGAATTTCGTGTAAGTTGCCGTAGGTCACGTCGCTGAGATTAATCTCACAACTGATGTAATTTCGCGATATTAATACACTGAGAAGATACACGGACGCGTAGGCAAAGTCTGTGACGTGATTAGTGAGACACGGTGGCATCTTTATAAATCGATGTAACGTTGCAGTCGCATAAATAATAAATAAAGAGAGAGAGAGAGAGAGAGAGAGAGAGACGCGTTGAAACGCAACATCTGCGTCTTGCGGTGATTGCTAGCTTCCGAGTACACCTGCGCTTCTATGTGTGTCAGCTAAGCTGCAGCAATAAGTAGGTCTAAACGCGTCTTTCTCGCTTTCGAAGATGCGGAGATGTAGTTAAGAATAAAGTTTTACGATCAACGAGAGAGAAGTAGGTAGAAGGAATTCTACTTTTTCCAAGCGATTTCTTTTCAAGATTTGAAGTTCGTTTGCATTAACCATTTCGCTACGAAGGTCGTAGCTGGTAGTTAAATAGAAAGAAGAAGCGATCTCATATGTATATATGAGAACAAGAAAATATAGAACAAAATTGTTTACACGCGAGTCTTTATCTGCATGTTAATAAAATGCAACGTCTGTCTGTCTGTCTGTCTGTTTGTTACCTTACGCGTAACTCGAGAGCCGTTGAATTTTAGATTTTCATGAGTTTTTCTTTCCCATGTAGGTACATTTTACGCTATGTTTGGTTAAAATTGGTTTTTCCAGAGCTGAGCAGTGAACACAAACGTGCTGCGAGTGCGATGGAAAGAATTGAAAACGCACAGAAAACTTAATGCGCTGCGGTAACTACGAGAGATATCGAAACAATGTACGAAAGATATCCAGCTCTTTAATAATCCTACGAAGGAAACTCGTAACAGTATATATATATATATATATCGTCCCTAGGTAATTTACAATAACGCTTTAACGATGAAAAAAATATTGTTCTTTTATCGTCACATTCACAGGTGTTTGACGTGGAAACCTCTAAATCTATACGTAAATAAATTGCACGGTTGGCGCGTCTATGTATTTTACTAATGCCTTTTACATTGTCTATTTATCATGTATAGTTTAGAATCAAGACGCGAATTTATCTGTGCGTACGCTAATTACGGGCAATTTCTGTCGAGCGCGTACATCAATCTAGACACATTAAATGTTAAAAACAATCATTATCGACTATATTAAAGCTACAAAAACATATAATGCAAATCGTGTAGTCGACACGGGCAGAGCCGTGTACACAGTCGGTATCGTTATACACGGTATCTCATTTTAATCGATCCACGCAAACATCTCCTAAACTATACATTAATCGAAAAAGTGTTTCAAAGAAACTTACTTTGTTTCGAGGAGAACATGTTACGATGATCAGGAATTTTATCTAGATAGGCGTACCTTTGAAATTTCAAGGCGAGCTTTGTTTTTCTAAATGGAACCATACATTCTATATGCATACTCTCGATGAACATTTTAATTCTCTATAAAAAAAGTATCACGGTACTTGGGTCAAGAAATGATTACTTCGAAAGATATTTTAACTCTAATCTTGTGAAACTTATCCTATGAAAGATAACGTAGCGCTTTTACGTTTATATCTTTCTTGCCTTTAATACACTCAATTTCATGAAATCAACGTTGAAATATCTTTTAAACTAAGCATTTTCAGATACAAGCATCTTATCTATTTGTTTGTAGAGAATTAAAAAATGTATCGAATGGTGTACAAAAAAATGTATAACTGCATGTAAAAAAATAAAGCTCGCATCGAGATCTCGAGAATTCGCCTTCACCTAGACGAACCTGGCGGTCGTCGTAAGACGTCCACCTTGAAATAGAACAAGTTTTCTGTGAAACACTTTTTCGAACAACGTATTGTTTAGCAGATGTTTGCGTGGGTCGATGAAAATGAGGCATTCCGTATACACTACTCTCGAACTGATGCTCCCATGCAGAGATTTATAATCGTGCAGCTAAAAATGAATAGAAATTATCGGCACGAATTTACCGTTCTTCTTCTGTTCTATTTTGGTATACCATATTATGTACGCGCGCTTAATCGAGGAATTGAAACGATAAACGATGGTAAGCGTCAGAAGCGAAGATTTCCAATAGAAACAAAGAACNGCGTTTCTATTCGATTCATTAAGATCGGCGAAAGTTATTGTTTTTGTTATTTCTACTGACTAGTTATTTTATCAATTATCTGCGCGTTTTTCACTTTTAAAAGATGCTCAATTTCAAAGATGTTAACTTGAAACGTCGGATACATAAATTTGTGATCATCGCAAGGTGTCTCCGTTGAAACAACGTATGTTCCGCTTCAAACACTTGTTTGCTGAAGAAACAGATTGTGAGATAATTGCAGATGTGCGATATATCTGTAACTAATTTTAAGTCAACAATATTTTCCCATCGTTGGAAGCTTAGAGACCGAAGAATTTGGCTATTGCTTTCTCGATATCTTACGCTATACGAGGTACATACTCGTACGTCACGTATTACGTTAAATTCGACGTAGTATAAAACGTTCATCACACGTTGACCTATTTTTCCGTCACTGCGGACTCCGAATACAGATGGATAATAAATGAAATTTTATTTCTGCTGCAATTCACCAATTACCCCGTCGTGAATCATCCGTCAGTAGAGTGGTTTTTCGTCGGACGTGCATCGGAAGCTCGGTTACGATGACTTCATTAATAATTAGCGTCATGTGTCTCCCAAATATCCATCTTTCCAATTAGATTATTTAATTTTTTTTGTCGTCGAGCTAGAAATTTTCTGCCTGCATTTAGCTCGACAACGTCCTATTCGACGCTCAACGTTCTCAAAAAAAGCTCGCGTTTGGTCAGCAAAATATTTGTTCCCACTGAATATTTATAATCATATAGAGTGTCACCGACCCGATGGTACAAGTCGAAAGGAGGCGAATCTACGTGAACAAGAATTCGAAAATGTAGAGCGAAGAAAACAAAAAATGTCGCCATATTTCCAGATATTGTCGTCGAGAAAATCAGGTTTGAAAATTTGTCAAGCATACTCGAATTTGGCTAGTAGTTATCGACTAGGTACGAGTAGGCAGTCAGGAGGATATCGTAAATGCGAAAATAAATGGAAAGTCTGGTATGAAATAGTTTCGTTTAAAGCTTCATTTTCAAGAAAATAAGGCATGAACTTGTTTGGTTAAGAATTGACCTGATACGCGTCTATGATCAAATTTTTAATTTATTTTCGTCGGTAGCGAAGCGTCTGCAAACAAACATTTTTCGTACTTTATGCCTCTTTCTTATTTACTGCAATTTTACTTACTACTTTTCTACTTTTTTCTATTTTCGGCTTATTTTTTCATGTAGCTTGATCGATGACATCCTCTATATCTTTGTTCCTGTGATATACCGCATGTACAAAAAATCGTAGTATAACCCGAAACTGCGTAGTTTCTTGTGCAAGAATGGATTAAAAATGTAGAACGATACGAGGCTCGTTTTTCAGAAAAATGACCGGGAAATTCCGTTAAGAACACGCGCTGTATTACCAAACAATTGCCATTATTTCCTTCGAATAAAACATTATTTCGACAAGCATTTTGCATGTCCATCGTTATCTGGCCATTATTTCGAACATTTTCCACTATCATACAAGATCCGCCTTTAAATTATTTCTTTGAAGCAATCAGATGGCTATCTTTGTTCGTCTAAGCTTTCATACATCGTTCAACCCAATGCAAAATCTGCATTTTCCTTGCTCTTCTCGTTCGAACCAAGTGATAAATAATTCTGGAATGCATCGTGTACATTTGACACCTTGTTTCTCCCGTTATTTATCTTTCAGTCGTCTTCGTGGTTCATTTTTTAAACGAGAAATCATCAGTCACGAATGTTACCAAACGTTGAACTGTCCAAATGCAAATGATCAACGTAGAAGAATAATTTTGGCGGACTGTTTCTGCTTAGAGTAATTTTTTTTTTTCGAAACGCGGATAATGTACGTACGTTATTACAAACGAAGGGCAACGAGCTTTCGTAGCAACAATTTCCTTCTGCACGTGTGTCGTACGTCGAATATTGATACAAAGTTATCCATATGTATAAGCAAACATTCTTTATTTCTATCTCTTTTCTTATCGCTAACATTATGGCATTATGCATGCGGATGGATGCAGCCAACGAATAGCGCAATTTCCTTATTACTACGTAAACTGCGGACGACAGAGCTGCATTTATTAATATTTAACCCGGCTCTTACAAATGGTAAACATATTAATACTGTGTCGTACATATGTATGCAGAATTTAAACTACAATTATCAGAGATTTTTGTTACGATTAAGCAATCCACTTGGCAACTTTATAACCAACATTTATCTTTCCAACGAGTTCTAACTTCCAACGTACTAACTTGTCCGGAATACGCAGTTATAAAAATTCGAAAATGATCAGAAGTCCACATCTTTAACATACATTTCAGGGTGAGAAGGCAACACTCGTGTACACATTTCGTCGGGCAGCGTAGAAGATGGAAGGAACGATGCAATTAAATTATGTAACCGCTGCATCCGGCAAATTGAAATCTCGATGCAGATCTATCTAAGACACACTTTCTTAAAACTTATATATATATATACAAGAAAATAACGTCACGGCTAATTTCTAAACGAAAACATTTCAACGTAAGACAGTAAGATGCAGAGAATTTCACAAAAATTATTTGTCAGTTCGAGATCGATATATATCTTTTTTTCCCTTCTTTATCTGATTATCCAATTATACGATTCGTCGGCAATCTCTCAATTACTTGCAATTAAATAATTATTCAATTATTCAAGATTCAACTTCATTGTACCTTGTACTATATAGGATCACAGAGAAAAATAGTTAGCGGCTGATAAGAGCGCTACTGTCCTCGGTAAATGTTTATCGATTTTCCAAGAAAAATATTCCTCGCTTAGCCAGTTGTTCGGAAAGAGCCGAAACACGATCCGATGCTCGCCTTCGCTAACTTCGCTCGGCAATTGCTTAACAACAATTCTGGTTCGAAGCTAAGTTCGCATCGTAACTTTTCTAATAAATTTCAATTTCTTTTTCTCGATTTTTTGAGCCCGCACGCGTGTCTTTTGCCGCACGCGATAGAAAGTAACGCGAGACCAATTCGTACTTCTTAAGGCAGCTTAGAACAACAATGTGACCATTAATTAAGTGGTAAGACGAGCGACACGGCAGAATAACACGAATACGAGTAACGGCGATGAAAAGTTCCTAATTACATATATCTAATTTATCGCTATTAAATAATTGATAATATAGGTGGTTGGATGAAAAAGTTGTCGGAACTTTTTCATTTTGCGTGCTCTGCCATGAAGTCAACGCGACCCAAGCGACGGAGTTGCATCGCGCGGGCGAGTTCAACTACGTCGTACAATTGACAGGGGTCGAGATAAATTTTTAAAAACCACCATTTACGAGACGGGCGAAATGGCCAGAGTTATTTTTAATATCCACGAGGTCGGCAAAAACGATCGAAACGTTTCAGCAATCAATTTCTTACGCAGATAAAGAAATAGAAATTACAGAGATTCGCTTCTCTGCGTATCCGATTCGACTCGTCTTTTCGTCTGGTGTTATGGCGCGCATGTCCTAGCTTTTTTCGGCCAAACGTTGTAAGTATATCCCGTAAGTGAAGATAGCAAAAGAAGCCGTATACACATGTGTCGTTGGAAGCATTGTTAGAGTTATTAAAGGAAAAAAAAAGGAAAAAAAAAGATACACGAAATAAAAACGAACGAATAAAAATAAAAAACGAACGTGCGCTTTATTACGGTACAAAGTATGAATAGATCAGGAATATTTACACATGGTGATAGCTAGAAGATATCGTAATACACTTCGACGAGTAGTAAAGAAGAACTTCAAAGAGCAGCGAGTTCAATTTTTTATCGCTGGCAATCTTGTATCGACAAGAACGATGAACATTTCGAAACGGAGTTGTAGTTGAAGTCGTAGAAGTATTACGATATCTTCTGCCTACTACTGGATGTAAACATTTCTGATCTATTCATACCGCGTACCGTGGAAACGCATGTTCCTAACTGTTCGTTTTCTAAATGGTTTTTGTTCTTTTTTTTCTTTTTTTTTTTTGTTATATCTTCTTAACAATGTTTCCAATGATATACGTTTGTATGGCGCGTTTTCGTTATCTCGACACCTATCGAACATACTGATAATGTTTGGCCGAGAGAAAGCTCGGGGACACCCCGTATGTGCTGATTTTCAGCTGCCTCGCCTTCGTCCTTTGCTTTTGCTACAGGCAAATAAATAAGACACGTTTCGCTGAGTTCGGCGATCTTTTAATTCTGGTGATGACGGAACACGACGACGCAGCGGCTACTTGTTCGTGTATTTTCAGAAAACAACACGACAGAGACGTCTCAGCCGCCGTATTCGTCGGACATGCCCCCAACCACTTCTTCCTGTCTCCAAAGATGAAGAGATCGACGAAATGGAGGATAAGAGGCAGTTAATAAGTAAGATATCCATAAATAGACCTTAAGATACGATTGTAATAGAAATAAGTCAACGTGTTAAAGCTTTGTATCGTATCGTTATGTTTGTTCGCTTCTGTAAATGGACCTTTTATTTTGGGTCTATTTTTTTTTTTTTTTTTTTTTTTTTTTGGAAAAATTGAGAAAACGAGAAACTTTTTATTTACAGAGAAATCACAGTTAAAGTCGTAGAATATTCGTTCGTTTTAATCGCGTTGAAATTTCGACAATAAATAGAATTGCATAATCGTTTATTTTGAAAGTGGCGTGCAAATCCATTTCCTGTAATCTGCAGCCTGTTCAAACAGTCGGGACACCGATAATCTCGAACTAATAATATTGAAATCAAACAGCAGTGTTTTGCTTTTCCTGCTCTTATTTATGAACAAAAGTGGATCAACGCACGAAATATTGAGAAGCGATCAAAATTTAACGAATCGTACGATTCGCTAATTTCCAAAGTGCCGTGTAAATCCTGCAAAAACATATTGGTCTAGCTAATTCTCAACAAAACTGTTTGTACAATGGATTCACAGCTACGTAAACGCATGGAAGCGTGTACAAACGAGGCGGGCCTCGTTAGGATTTTTCGATCGATGGAAATGCGAATACTTCGATGTCTCGAAACAGAGGAAAATGCACTTACACCGCTTCGAAAAATGAACGGTCCAAATATTTATATATTTTTACGAAACATGGCGACGTAAGAGCGCGAAACCGAGCAAATATTTGAATCAGTTGGACAGAGATAAGAAAGGATGAGGATAGCCAGAGATACGTAAACTAGAAATGGCACAAGCGTGGGAAAGATTTCGTTGGGCAACGAAAATTCTGCCGCGTTAATCCGTGCTTTTAAGAAGAATGACTTTTAAACGCGTTTTACAAGCGGGCATCCAGTTCACATACGTTGAAAATACAAAAGTGTTACATATACATTCTTATTTAGTACGCGTACAGATAAAATAATTTTACGCTACCTAGAAGACTTGATTTAAGCGAAAGATTCGCTTAACACGGGGCAGAATAAAAGTAATGGATTCTTAAAAAATGTCGAATTCAAAAATCGAAAAAATTCTTCGAGCCGAGAAACAATACCGTATGGTTATTTGTATTTACACGTGAATAGTCTCCAGGGGAAAAGAATAAACTGGAAAATCGAAAGAACGAAAGGACAGCGCTTTGCGATGCAGCAAATAAAGACGAAATCGATGAACGAGCTGAAAGCTATTTCAAAAAGTGCGCTTCAAAAATATTTTTATGATGGGGAACAACGCTGGCACAAATGTATTATATCCGATGGGGATTGCTTTGAAGTGGACAGCATCGATACGGATGACCAAATAGATATTTCTTGAAATAAATAAAAATTCTGGCAACTTTTTCATCTAACCTCGTGTGTGACGTGTTCTGGTATAAAGGGAATAATATGCCAAAAAACCGATTTCTACTATCTCACGTTTTCCTCTTTTTTTTTTTTTTTTTTGTAGGCGAAAGTACGTTCTTTGTAATGAGCTCATCTCTAATTTCCTAGAGTAATTATTGACTTCACGGTTCACGATCGAAATTATGTATCAATAACGAAAGTAGACAATTATTTACTGCGTTAATAAGGATTGCAAAACGTGTGTTTAAGGGGGCGAGAAAATCGATGATTTTTTTCACAGCCTAAAACACCTGAAAACAAAAGCTACCCCCTTCATGGAGAGCGTAACTTTAAGCACGTTTGCCTCGAAAAGCGATTTTCGCACGCTAACGTCGTTTTACCAGAGCGCGTCACATGTTATAAAATCGTTAACAGTTAAAACTCGCGATACTGACTTAGACAACAACAATAATAATAGTTTAGGTAATAACTATCCTATAATATAGCGTCACAATCTCGGAATTAATTTGTGGCACGCATCAACTAACACATCCTTCGATCTTCTTTACGAATACAGATTGTAACGATGATCGTAAAACGAGCTCGTTTCTTTCGAACTAACTTAACTTCTTCTTACGCGGCTAATTAATAATTATCGTGCGAGAGGACAATGACGATAAGCCGCAGGCCGACTGGTTTTCATTATAGTCATTGCGCGCAATTTTCGTCTATAGAAACGTTCGCAGGTCGAACGCAGCGCGTTGTTCGAACGTAATTTCAACTATTAATGCGACGTCGTCCGAATTCAAAGACACTTCTTCCATCAAAGGGCCATTATCCCTTTAACTTTTTGCGCTAATGCGTGATCAACATGCTAAAGGATAAATGTCGCGTCTCGCATGGCTCAAGTGGTGGCCGATGCTGATGAAAACCTCCCGAGTGGACGCGGGTCGTATAAAGTGAACAAAGGCAAGCAAATGGGCATGCAAAACAAGCATGTAGAACGTGTTTGGTCGTTTAAGAAGAGTCAACACGTAGAATGCTCTACTCCGCAGAGTCAAACGATCGAAGAACTGTCGAAGATTCGAAGACAAACTATTTTACGAATGCAACCTATTTTTCGATCTATGCGCCACTCGGCTATGGGCTCGATTCGATGTAACGATACGAGGTGTTAAACGAACAAATATCGAAAATCGACCGATGGAAGTAATAGAATAAAATCGAATAATAAATAAGAGCGTGTGAAACCTGTTTGTAAAACGTTATTAGTTTCTTCGTGAATCTGCCAAGTGATCAAAACCGTACGAATTATGATATCGAATTAACGAAAAGATTTGCAAGTTGAGAAATCCGAGGAAGGTAACAATAAATGTTTGTCAGAAATTAAGAGCAAAGAGAAGATTGGAAAATACGTTCTCTATCGTAGGAAAATGATAAATCTGTGAACGAAAAATCTGCAACGAAATCGGTTGATACGGATACAAGCGACAGGCATCGAAAGTTGCAAGGTTCTGTAGATTCTAAGCCGAAAGTCGAGAAACTGCGATTTTTCGCCATCTTTGACTATTTGTATCTCACAGCAACGTTTACCGATATCGATGAAATTTTCTGCACATACGTAACCGGCGTAAATGTGGAAAATGTGTTACTTAAATTTTCATTACAGACCCAGATCGCACTTTTTTCGAAATCCTTTATGCGCATCATCCGGTAGAACCAATCCTTCTAACTTCTAAAAAAATATCGATTCGTTTGGACCAATTTCAGACAACAAAAAAAAAAAAAAGACAAAAATGATAATATGACATTAATCGCGGTAACATTTTTCTAGAAGCAGGTGTAATTTTAGATAATACACGTTTAAATACCACTGGGAATTATAGTAAATTACCGCTGTTACGACAGCGGTAATTACAGAGTCAAAATTACGATGGAATATAAAATACGAATAAATGGAAAACAAGTATTCTAAGAAATATCCCAGAACAGATAAAATCAACATACCGTTTCGGACAAGTTCTAAGGTTCGCTGAAGATATTCTAACCGTAATCGATCAAAATTTTAGCTCGACGTTCTCAAATACCCCAAACACATCAAATGTATCAAAATATAATCCGCTTTCGTCGGCAATGGAACGTAATGAGAGGCGTAAAACAGCATCGACCATTTTTCGAGCATGTTATCAGATTTAACGTTATACGTAATATCTTTGAAACGTCGGTATTATCGAATGCGGGCATCTATTTTGCGATCGTTTAAATGCGAAAAGATCAAAAGCGCTATTTGCGTCATATTGAACAGTATATTTCACCAGGACACGTTTATATCCCGTCAAATCGCATGAAAATACAATCCGTGTTTTCTTTTCTCCATTAAAATTAAGACCATCCCTCGCATTCGTGCAATTCGTATAACGAATATGAAACGCGTCGAACTTTACGAAACAATTTTTGATACGTTGAATTCGCAAATTCTACTCTTTTTTTTTTTACCATGGTTTTCCTGTCTATGGTATTCGAGTTCAATAACGTCGTACAATGCGTGATATAATAGCGAACGATGAATGGCTAAGTTGTTTTTAAGCGCCGTTTTAATCGCTAGTATTTCAATTTTCTGTAAAATCGCTGCGCGAATTTTTATTTTTTTTCAGTTAAAAAAAAAAAAGTAAAAAAAGGGGGAGAGGGAAAAAAAAGATTAATTCTGTGTATCGATGGTTTATGATATTTTCGATACGTTCATTCTTCGCAATTTTCCTGCGCGAATATGTTTCATTTTTGCTCTCTGCGAGAATAACGCGCTGTGAATATACTCGTTGTAAATATAATATCCTTAATAGATGATTGATACTATTTCGCTCGACTCACATGGATTGTTCTAGCATACATTTCATCTTTCTCGTGCCTTTATCTTACATAAGATTGCTATAGATTCACGTTGGATAAAATATAATAATTGACGTAATGCTTAACGTAAATTAAAATAAGAATGAAATAAACCGTTCCTTAGCGAAGCTTTTCTATTAAACTTGAAGATAGAAAAGTACATGTTGTTGTATAAAGTGTATTATAATATAATATCGTTTCTTGAATTACGATTTGAAAGACGAAGAAGCTTTCGCGTAAAATTTCCTTATGTCCTTACGGAAAATTAGCAGAAATTTGGAAACATATAAATTCACATATCCTTGTAATTAATTGCTAATTCAGCGATGTGATCCCCGATTTATATCGTTGGATTGTAGATGAACAGTTTGGATTAAATTACTTCGTTTTGGAGCACTTCGCTTTACGTGATGAATTCATTAAAAATTAATCACCATTAAGTAACCTAGCTGAAATCTAATTCAAACTAACGATGCTAATGAATTCAAGGTATTCCGTTCCACAGTTATATTTCTCAAGTTTCTTATATTCCCGGACATTTTTGTTAGTCTTCCCGGTTATGTTTGCTCGATTATAATTATGCTATCAACGAAAATTAATAAATTGTAGCTGTTCAAGGTTTAGCTTCGTAGTTCTGGAAAAAGTAAAAGCGAAGACGCTTTTCAGTTTACATTCTACAGCCCTGAACGAAGCTCTACGTCTCTGTACATTCTAAAAAAAACATGGAAAATTTATTTCGAACTTCGAAACGTATCGACTTTAGCTCCTAATTAATTTCGTCACTTTGTTGTATCTTCTGCGCTAACTATGAGACGGTCGTATTCGGCAAATTGTAAAAGACCTACTAAAAATGTGTTGAAAAAATTGCTTGAAAGAAACTGGACTCTTCTGTTTATCGCAATAACTAATCGTAATAATAATGATCGTAACTAATACTGATCGTAAGACGAACATATTCGTTAGTCTGCGAAAAAACCTACTGCGTGTGTTAAAGCGTCGTGATTTGTCAGAAACGAAGATACAAAGAAAACGTTAACAATTCCCAGGGTGGAAGAAGAAATTACAGGACACGCCGAAGCTCACCTAAATAGGACAAACAACCACACGAACTCGCTAAACGCAAAAAATTGCTACACAAACTTACCAAGAAGATTCAAGAGAAAACAACTGTCCGGTTTACTCGTGCCCGCGCACTAACACGCATTACATTACACATACACAGCAGCGATAAAACATTTCAGCGATTGCCGATACGATCGTATCGGAATCCACGCGATTCTTTTTAACCCTTAGAATGAAGCTGTAATTAATTGTACTCGACAATTAGGAACATTTCGCAGAGCAGATAAGAAGATAGAATGATATGCGTGAAAGGAAATTGCTCGAAAGAAATTGAACTATTGGCCTGTTCTTTTTATCGCGATAGCTAATCGCAGGTAATATCAATTGTAAGACGGATATACTCGTCAGTCTAAAAAAACACCGTTAAAAGCGTTGAAAAAGCTGCTTGAAGGAAATTGGACTCTTATCTTTATCGCGATAATTATAATAGCGCATTAATTCATTGTATTACGAGAAGGAAACATTACACTTGCCCTGGTCTTTTGAATTTGATATACCCTGTGCGTCGTGTAAACGAATCCACTATGCGCAATTATCATATCACGACCGGCATGTGCATCAAGTATACGCTGTCAAAGCGTCGCGTTTCAGATTATATTTTCACAATTGATCGCGTGTCTGTGAATTTTCTCCGCGTACTTGACAGATTTATTTATGGAACGGGTGTGTTCAAATGCGAATTATTAACGATGAAAACGTAAGTACGTAACATTCTCGACAACTTCCTATGAGCAGGTACGCGCATATATATTTTTCGTGTACGCTTTACGGGATTTCTTCGCCACCTCTCTTAATCCCCGGACGGAACAAGAAGTTTTACTTTGAAAAATAAGCTTTCATTGAAACAACGGGTAGCTCTTCGATCCCGTCGTTAAATCTAGCGGGTTTCATTTCGAAAAAACCCAATAGCGAAACTGGAAAATTTCGAAAATTTGTTTCTCCATTTACTGCATGGTTCACCGTGCCGTTTATTAAAAAGTACGACTGTTAAAATAAAGCGTTTCGCCATCTTTTTGTCAATGAGAGAAACCGTACAATCTCAACGAAAGATTCGTTTTACACAAATAATTTCATCACATATATTCTTTAGCTATCACGAAGCAGCACTTCGAGTATCCTTTCGATCGATAAAATAGATCAAAGTGTCTCTTTGGAAATTTTAATCAAGAATCATCTGAATAAATATATTATGTATCGATTAAGAATTTAATAAATCAAAATGTTTTTTCCTCATTACACATTATGATTTCTTTACGCTCATTACGTTTGACGCTCAGTGAAGTTGAACTTCAACGCTCTAAAGCTCTTCTCACGCTTGTTTTCCTAATTATCCATAAACTTCCAAATATTTCTTGCTTTATGGGCTTTCTTCGCCACCTTTCTTAATTTCCGGACGGAACAAGAAGTTTTACTTTGAAAAATAAGCTTTCGTTGAAACAATTGAAAATTTGTTTCTCGATCTACTGCATGGTTCGCCGTGCCGTTTATTAAAAAGTACACAGTAGAAACCGTACAATCTCAACGAAAGCTTCGTTTTACACAAATAATTTCATCACATATATTCTTTAGCAATCACGAAACTGCACTTCGAGTATCCTTTCGATCGATAAAATAGATCAAAGTGTCTCTTTGGAAATTTTAATCAAGAATCATCTGAATAAATATATTATGTATCGATTAAGAATTTAATATATCAAAATGTTTTTTCCTCATTACACATCACGGTTTTTTTTACGCTCATTACGTTTGACGCTCAGTGAAGTTGAACTTCAACGCTCTAAAAATCTTCTCAAGCTTGTTTTCCTAATTATCCATAAACTTTTAAATATTTCTGTAGAGTACTGTGAAACTCGCTATAACCATATTACCAATTAATATATCCGATACCGTCGTAAAATACTCAAACTCGTCCAAACGTTCGCTAAATATATCTTCAAACCTTACTTCGCAACTTGGGAATTTTTATCGTCTTTCGAATAGCGATTGCCACTTTATTTTGACAGAGAATTTTTGCTGAACACGAATCTATTGAGAATGTTACTCATCGTTCCTAACTATAGCGTGTTTACAAGAGAAACACGCAGGCGACACAGCGCCAGACCAGACACGTAGTCGATGGGACATAAACTTTTCAGCGGTGTATTTTCGTCAACGGGGGAATTCGCGCGCGCTCACACGTCTCGTTGAAAATTCTTTCGCCAGATAGAATACGCACGCATGCGGGACGTCGGGTGAAATATGCGAGAAACGCGACGATAAGCCGCGATTTCTCCCTGCCGACGTTCTTCCGTTTACGCTCAAACAATGTGTCAAATATGGCGTTGATTAGTGCAACAGTAATTGCAACTTCGACGCCTGGAGAATTCGAATTTCTCGAATTCCTGACTTCGTCGATCCGTGCTGTGATAGAACGGCAGGCTGTTTTAAACCATCGATAGGAAAAACACCAAAGATTCCTCTCCTTGCCATGCTTTCTTGAGAAAACGTACTGTTTCCGTATCGTAGAAACGATCGCTAGAGAATGATTTGTCCTCGTTAAAAGGGAAAATTAAAAACTTGCAAACAATTACGCTTGTTGACGAAAGTAACGCCTGTCGATCCGTCGATGCGTTTCTAGCGTCGTTGTTCATCTTCGTAATATTACGAAGAAAGTAGTGAAACGTGGAAAACATGGAATAGCCAAACTAATTACCTAGCACGTAGTATGGAACAGTGGTATTTTTAAAAATCTGACAAATTAATATCTCTCAAACGATTGTAATCTCACTCAGGCACTTTGGTAGCGCACGCGTTGTGGTTCATCAATCGAGCGAACGTTAACGTCGTGGCAGGATCGTTTCATTTTACCGCTGTTCGAAGACTTTCGACGGTGTGCAAATTTGACGTGTTCTTCTTATCATTTCACCATACTTATTTGCGCTTTTCATTGCTGCTGACATACTTACCCGTGATACTCGTAAGTATTTACGAGCTGGTTATCGTGTTTTTAACTTTGTAAAATTCCAAATACGGACGCCCAGTAGTGGTCCAATTATAGAATATTCCATATTTGGATTACTTCTTTTTATAGGTAGTTTTATTTATAAGATAGCGGGATATTCTGTTGCAGCGTAAGGGAAAACTGACAAGAAAGAAAACTGCGGAACCAAAAAGGAATATTTCGAGCCGTAAAAATGGTTCGAGAAAAGAAAAAACGGATACCTCAAAGCAACAAATCCGCTTCAAGTTCCGAGAACCACCTTATTTCGGCTTTGTGAAAAAAGAGACCTATTTTTTAATGTGGTTCTTTCGAGATGTGATTTTATTCTCAAAGAGGAATAAAATAAAAAGAATACAATTTCCTTTGCTTATTATCTATGAAAATACCTAACGTCGGTATTCCATATTTGGGTACCTGTTCCGTATTAGGTACAACTTCTATCTTCTTAGCGTTAGTTCGATATTGAAAATTGTTCGAGCGTCAGAAGCATGAAAATGGTCTTAAATTCAGGGTAAATGTATCATTGAATATCCATAAAAGTCTTTTCTCATGTGATCGATTTTGCAAGAGTGACATGAATTTGAAGATACAAAATGGTATTCCACGTTTGCCTACTTTCCGCTATACGACTGAATTTTTATTTCATTAATAAACGACAATATACAGATAACGAAATGAAAAATGCAAGAATTAAGCAAAATTATTATTTAAAATATTAAAAAAATAAATTTAGCAAAATTATTTATTAAAGGCCGATTACGCGCAATTATTGACGATTACTTTAAATGGTTGTTTTAAGTTTTCGGTATTGCTGCAATGTCAACACCGTTGTTTATCAGTTGCTTCTTAGAGCGTTCACAGCTGAAGAAATATCTATAGCGCAAGAAAGTTTCGCGAATAGAGACGCGAAGGTGAACGAAGTAGTTATGCAAATCCCTCGGTGGACTATGAATATATTTGGTAACAATCGTGACGATAACCGTCGAAGTTTGGAACATGTTTTCCATTGAAAAATGCTTCTGGGCCTGATAATGGAGTACGACGTATCGTATTATACAGAGATACCTCTAACATAGAATATTTTCCAAATTTAATAAATTCGAAACGCTCGATATTTTACCAATTCACATATTAAGTAATTTGATATTTGTATTCTATTAATACGAAATATTAGTACTCAGAAATATTTGACGACAATTAACGTACCATCTTCGTACGATGTGCCAGCTGAATCGCTTGCTAACATCGTATCCTTCTTATTCGGAAAATATTGGCCTTTTCGAAATCTATATACGACGTTATATAAGTCAGACGTTCGATAGAAATAATTTTCTCGAATTAAATACAAAATATTTCCAGTACCCTTGACATTTAATTTACTTTCTACAGTCCCCCTTCCGAGTCAATAGGACGGTTAGTAAGACAGATTGGAGTACTAATCAAATAAGTAATCGGTAGGAGAATCGAGGAAGTTTCGGGGCACATTCAGCGATCGATGCAAACAGATAAAATATTTTGCTTTAACGGCGAACGACTTGTCGAAAGCTTATTCGATATCCAACTACGTAGCCCGTTTACGCGACAAATTACGTAAATGTTGCTCGTACGTTTCTCTCGGAAAACCGCGAAAAACTTTCGAACACTCGTCAAAGAAGGTCTGTATTTAGTTTGTGGAATGTCTGCCAGTCACTTAGACTCGCAGCATGCGACAAATGTTTGAGAGTGCACGAGACTTGTTTATTTTCTTGTTTTTGCCAGGCATAGTTGGTGGCGGAGTTCGAGCGAGCCTCGTGAGAAACATTCCTCGAGATTGTTTTCGTCGTGCACGCGCCACGATGCATGCTCGGCTGTTTTCGCCAAAAAGTTGGGAAAAAGTCGATCTCAAAATTGTACAATATCTTTTAAGCTGTCGAATTTTCGTCGTTGAAACAGCTTACGGGTTGATTAAATATACGAGCGACAACGCAGTAATTTTATTCTTTCATTCGTGCACTCCAGAAGCGTTTCTTTCCTTTTTCGTTTGCATCTCGATGCAAGTTGATGGGTTCCATTGGCTCGTGTTTCTCTTTCAATTACTATCCGCAACATCGTTCGCTTATTAGCGATTTTTCCGTGTTTCGAGGAAATTGCGTAAATAAAACAGTTGCCATCAAAGTTGCGTTTTTGCGCAAAAAAAAAAAAAAAAATAAAAAATTGACTCTGAAATCTTCTGGGCCGAGCTTTGTAGATACTTCAGCTTGTCAAGCTCGCATCTCCTTCTACTTCTACTTCTTCTTTTGATCGTTTCTCGTTAAAACTGGGAGTAAACTGATGACACGGAAACAATTATGCAGCACAATACAAGAACGTAACTGGACTAAGAGAATTATTATTATGTCAAGCTTTCAAGCGCAAAGTATTTTACGTAAAATACCGGAACACGGATGGTTGATCTACAAAGAGGATATTTTCGAAATGAAACTTGTTTTCAGAGAACAGCGAAAACGATCTTGCGATGAAAATTAATTAACAAATCGTTACTTGAGAAATTTTCTTAGAATATACAGAGTGAATCGGTAGAAACAACCACCTGAAATAACTCGTTATCAATTGACGTTATCAAACAAATGTTCCAAGTGGAATTTATTGCACTGAAACAGCCTGGCCGGATGAGCACATTTTAGTTTCCTAATAGCTCACATTTTTTTTAGATATTAAGGTGACTTTGATATTTTTATTTTTGATATTTTTTAGATCGCCGTATGTTTTCTATAACATCGGTCGATTCAACTGGGAATTCTCCGCAAACAAGTATCGACTTAGTTTAGCAGGTATTTTAACTTTAATTTGTCAAAATTACCGAATGAAAGACAAGGAAGGTACCTGTCGAAATAATGATTTTTCCACGCAAATAGCTTGATACTTTCTCGCAGAGAGTGTCCAGGTTGATCGACTAATGTTACAAAAGATATACGATGACTGTTAAAGAACTCAAAGCCACTTTCATATCTGAAAGAATATAAGCTGTTAGAAAATCAAAACGTACTCATCCGAGTGTAATACGCAGTCATCTTAAATACAATAAATTCCGCTTCAAACATTTTTTTTTTTTTTTTTATGTCGTCAATAGATAACGAATTATTTCAGCTGACAGTTTCTACCGACACACCCTGTATTATTTCCCTATTAAGAACTCGCATGATCGCGTCAGAGCTTCAAAGCATCAAACAATGTCGATTCTATCGCGCGCGCAGAAACGATATTTTTCTCGCAAGTTTCCGTACAAATTCCGTTTGGTTCGGGTTTTCGAGTGAAGTAGAAAATAGATTCTGGCTCGATAGCAGGGACAGAAACGCGGCTCGGCATTGCATTAGATACTCTGCGAGATACAAATATCGAGAAATAAAAAAAAACAGCCGCGAGTAAAGCTGTACGTTCTCGCATCGTTACTATGCTCGGCTAGAACAGAGAACGGGTCTGTCACCTCGATTTACAGTTGCACTCTGTTCTCTCGGCTGCCTTGCCAGCTGTCGTTCGTGCTCGTATTAAAACAGAGAAGTACACAGTGGTCACGGATCTCGATGCACTGGCGTCGGTCCATCGAAAAATGAACGCAGCGTCTCGGCGCGTTGACGGACAAGTGACGCGAAACGTTCATCGCGGCATTTATTCGCCGTGTCGATATCGGGCGGACAGGCTCGTAGACGCAGCTGTGCGGCTTACGACGACGTAGACGTTTCACGGTTGTTCGAACGCCTAATTGCGTAACGGCCGCGGCATAATGACAGGTCGACGAAACGTAAATTCCATCGCGACAGAGCTGTCATTGTCGTCGTGCTGCTCGTGAGTGATTTAATTGCTCGAGTATCCCGGATGATGTTGCACGTTGACGGTCAGTTATATTACCGTCGATCATTCGACGCTTAAACGAATTTCGTGTAAATAGGGAAGCCGCAAGCTCGGTCGTATACACCGTGGACGTAAATTCGTGGCACACGGGCGATGTCAAAGGAATATCGCGGATGAAGAACCCTAGTGCGTCAGAAGCTTCGTTTTCGAGCAAAATCACGCTGAAAACTTGACGAGTATGCGCGCATTTCAGCCAATTCTCCGTTAGGTAGCATTGCACTATCGGCTGGCGGTTATCGTACGCGCGAAAATAAGTCGAACTCGCGCAACGCTACGTTTTCGCTCGAGGCGTCGGTTTCGGGAAAATTGAGCTGGAAAATCTGTGCAATACGTGGTATCGGGCCGATTCTTGACCGAACGTGTTTAAACGCGATTTTCAAGAAAATTTTGCTCTGTATCGTCGACGAACGATTTTATTGTCGTGCTACAGATTGTCCGCTCTTCCGACGAGCTTCCGAGCTAGATTTTCTCAAAAACGAAGCCTGCAACGCGATCTTCTTACTCTGCTACGAGAGATGTAGGCCCGCGGTATATGTATACGCGCCCTTTCACCTAGCTTCCAATTGTTCGAAGCTGGCGCCCATGAATCGATTGCTAAGTAGACTGTAGCATCCAGAATGTAGATGCGATACGGAGGTGAACGGAACAGGGACAGGATCACGGTGAAAGAACATTTACGATGGTGGAATGTCGGCATGGGAGAAAGGAAGGATAGATAAGGAGATTCTCCAGCGAAGAAGTCGGTTAAATGAAAACATTGACCAAGAAGAGGGCGCTTCGTTGGCTCTGAGTCGTACGAGACAATAAAAGGAGAAAACGTAATAAGAAATACGGGTCAATGGGAGTAAGACCGTGACAGTTTCTTTTAAGGTTCATTCGCCTGACGTATCGTTGTTTAGAGATGGTTAGATAACCTTCTTCTTCGAACGAATCTACAGCGGCTCGCGAAAGTGTTCGAACAATCTTGCAAAATTTTTATGTATACAGGCTGGTTGGTAACTGGTGGTACAAGCGGAATCACGGGGGTGATTCTACGCGAAAAAAGAAGTCGAAAATATAGAATAAAAAAAATAGAATAAAAAAAATATAGAATTGAAAAGTCGGATAGTAAGTTAATCGGTAGGAAAACAGTTCGGTCACATTGGAAGTGTTTATCAACGTAACGTCGATCGAGACAATGATCCACAGTGAGATCATGAGAAACGAAAAATTTTTATTCTATATTTTCGACTTTTTTTTCGCGTAGAATCACCCCCTTTCCGCTTGTACCACCAGTTACCAACCAGCCTGTATATCATACGAAACATTTTGGAAAGTATGATAAAATAACGAGTAGTAGAGTAATTTATAATCAAAAATGCGTACATGGAAGTTACAGTATATTTGTTGTAAAGTATTGACTTGGTAAAAATCATCAAAGTACTTGTTGTACGGTCGATTATTCGTTATAATAATAAGCCACAATGCGTAGCGAGACTGCAGGACTTCCATTTAGAAAATCACTGATCTAGGACCGAGAGCTTCTTCGCCTAAAAGTCGGGCGCCTTTGACTATTTTTGAGATTCTGGCAGCAACTACGGAGACTGTAATCGCAATGAAGAGATAAACAAAACGTACATATACAGTTGTTCAAAATAGGAATTTCATTTACGATCTTCTATCCAGCGTAAGTAAGAAAATAGAAAGGTAAAGTATTAACTGTTGAAGAAAGAGAGCAACGAAACTGATCGTTTACTATGTTGTCAATCGCTAAAATATTTCCCAAATTAAACTTCAGTTTAGCTTATAACTGAAATAAACTCGATAAAGAATGTTTCAATCGGTCGTCTTGATTGCGCTAAGCGTGCGAAGGCATGCACATTTCTTCATTCATACCTTTGACGATTATTAATTAACCATCTAGCGAAAATAAATCTCGAAGTAAAATAAAGACGCAAGTCACCGTAGAAACTAATTTGCGGCACGCAGTAACGCAACTAAAATATACAAACGTAAAGGTAATTGAAATATATTTGAGAACGCAATAGTTTAATTAAGATGCGAATCTTTGATAAAGCGAACGCGAGATCAAACTATGAATTTCGTTTATGTAGCTTCAGTCTTCTCGTACTCGTCAATCTTGCTAATGGCCATTAAAACATCTTCCTTGGTAATGAGAAATTTGTGAAAGTCAGTGCAAGTACAATTTCAAACTCTTTCAATGTTGTAATTTATCTTTATTAGCGATGAAATTGTACATAATCCCAAGGAATTCCGTTCTATCGTTCATTGTGTTTTAGTTAAAGAAAAGACTCTTTTGACATTGGCACAGTGAACGGGCATAGTGAATAGATATTGCGTTATTTTCATTAACTCGGTGCATTAGTTCGGTTTTCGGTAATTAATTAAGCACGTGAGAGTTCCAGAGTTTTGACAAATTTTAGCCACGGTTTATTTCTATTTAATTTTGTTGATTTTGTATCATCCATCGCAATATTTTCTCCATGTAAAAGCGAAGAATTTGAAGAATCTAAGAGTTGTTCCATGCACTGAGATCATCTTCAGCACCAATAGTATGTTTAAGACTACTATAACAACGAATCGAACGAACAATTCACGCTGTATACTAATTTCTCACCCAGTGTACCTTTAAATACTCGTAACTCCTATCTACATTCTTCGTTGCATTGATTTCAAATTTCGCAATTACAGTCGCGCTAATCGTGTCTCGTTACGGTGCTAACGAAGTTTCGCAAAGTTTACTATCACGCACACGATATATTTATAAAAGAAGTTCCATGGTAGGTGCGCGTACACATTCCCAAGCCAGCGTATGCTCGTCAAATTCGACATTCAACAGACGTTTAACACTAAACCTACCAAAAATTGACCGCTTGGAAATTTCTACACAAATTTTACCATATTTAAACGTCATCAAATCGCTTCCTAATCTGTGACTTTTCATAAAATGTGCATACAATATATCCTTCGGATATAAAGGATAAAGTCATAACAGATCCTACGTGCGTCCTATACAGGTGACAAAATTGTCAATTTACAAAGAATTAAATAAATTGGAATTAAGACGAACGACGAACCAGGCTTTTTTGAATGGTAGATATTAGCTTGTCTCGAAAGTTTCTTTCGTTTTAGAAGGAAACAATAGACGCACGACATTTCTCTTTTTCTATTACTTTACTGAATCGCGTATGATCCATTTTTCGTTGCGTTTCCATTATTGCGATCGTACGTAATTCGATAAAATAATATGAAACAAAAAATGTCGCGTATCCGTTGTTTCCTTGTAAAACGAAAGACACTTTCCGGACAACCTAATGGTTTACTTTTTTTTTTTTTTCTAAGAAAAATTTCAGGTCTGTCCTGCCTATCGCGAGCTGTCAATAAGTATACAAGAAGTGTCGGTAGGTTTAGTGTTAACGTCATCATAATTCCATTGACCTATGAGAGTGGAAGGAACGAAACGTAACAAAGTAAGGAGGAAATCCGGACGTCACGAAACTTTTATGCGATAAATCGAAGAATCGCGTTGCGCGTCGTGCAACGATTGCGAAATCCGTAGCCCGGATATTTTCGTCGGTTGTTTGAATTCTGACAAAAAAGAATGGGTGGAGGGGATATAGGTGCTTCCGTGAATCGGGTCAGAAACGAAGAAACTTCGCAGTGGTTTCACCCGCGACAAATTCTGAACTTTATGGAACCGAGATTTGTTGACTCGCACTATTTAAAGAATAAGTGGAACGACGAGCGCATCGAGCCGAGTAACTCGCAGTCGCTTCTTCTGCTTTTCATCGGTTTGCCGGCATTCGCGCTCTATATAAAACCAACGACTTTTACGCGCTCTCTACGTCCTTTATGCTCTTCGGTTCTCTTCGTAGAGGCTCGCCCCGCAGCAGAAAGAACCGTCGACTATTAGAATAATTTTTATCGATCGTGCGGCTTCAACCTTCCGATCTATTGGGCCATTTGGACGGCAAACTGGAAGTTTCTTTTTAAATTCGACGGTGGAAAAATGGCTACCTTTATTGGAGTTTCGACGGTTTTATAAATGCGACTGCTGTTGGCTCTTGCGTGTGATTCGCCATTTAAAATCATTCGAAAATGAAATACGAGAATGCGCAAAGTATTTGCATTTGGAGGAATATGGAGAAAGACCAAAGCCAATCCAAGGCAGAGATACGTACTGCAACGAATCTCGCTTCGGATCGCTGACTTTCAACTGATTATATCAGATGATTAAAAATGTTTAGTCAACCAGAGATGGAATGTTGTTTTCAACGTGGACTCAATCTTCCGAACATTCCAGCGAAAGAAGAATTTGTCGAGTGGAACCTTGAATTTTTCATCGCTTGTTTAATATTCAGTCGATCGAATTGTTCATATCGTTGACCGAACTTTCCTCGAAGGATATTTCTTGTTAGAGATAGAAACGTATCCACTTGGTCCATTGCAATTAAACCTACAAGTCTGAACGTTCCTTAACCGATCGAATAACAAAATCTCATTGCCATATGAGATCATTTCAAGTAACTTCAAACCTATTATCGGATAATCTTGATCTTCAAATAGAAAGTTGCCTGGAAACAAATAGGAAATACAATATACTACGATACAATGTACTACGATATTCCAATTTGAAACAAATAAAAGCGACAAATCCTTACGCTTTTAGTGCGCTTTTAATCTCGGCAACCTTTTCAGAGATTCCATGAAAATTGAACTTTCTAATGGAATTACTGAGAACAGGGAACGAACGGAAAAATCCAGTTTTGCTTCTGGCAATGCGGCCCGTTTGAAGCGAAAATCCATTGGTGTTTTGTCAATCGCGTCGCGTCGCATCGTGTCGATTCGAATAGGACGAACGTGGGTCGATTGAAATTCCACGGCGGCGCGTTCCAAGTTTCTCGAGCATTTCGAAAGCGGACGCGCGATTAATATATAGCCGTTGTCCCCGGTTGGTCGTAGCATGAATTTAACGAAGGTGCTGGCAAAATCGTATTGACAAGTGAGTCACGTTGCCCCGAGATAAATACTCGAAAACTCGTTTGCTGCTACGATACGATATGATATACGCGAATCAATTGATACCGTGGCGCGCCTTTGTGCGACTGCGTTCAAAGCTACCTGCGTTCATCGGACATTCCACGGTCAAACATTCTAATTACTCGGCCTTCTTAATTAATGTTTCACAGCCAACAATTATTGGATTGATCGGAAAATAACGTCGAATCTTTCACCGACGAAGCTGTTCTGTTCCTTTCCAGTCCGCCGTAGCTTCTAATCGTCATATTACGCGTGCGATATTAAGTATCAAACGCGAGAGTAACTAAAACACGTTTAACGGAAACTTAATTCATCACGAAAGGTAAAACGAATAATTCGTAATGAACAACAATGGATGACATCGATGAGTTATTGTATTTCCTGGGAGCGTATACAGGGTGGTTGGTAACTGGTGGTACAAGCGGAAAGGGGCTGATTCTACGCGAGAAAAGAAGTCGAAAATATAGAATAAAAAAAATAAGGATAAAAAAAATAGAGTAAAAAAAAATATAAGTTAATAGGTAGGAAAACACTTCGGTCACGTTGGAAGTGTTTATCAACGTAACGTCGATCGAGACAATGATCTACAGTGAGATCCGTTATAACGAGACGTGATACAGTGCACGCGTACCGAGCGAAAATTCAGCGAATTTTCTCGAAAACAAAGGCTCGAACGAAAAATTTTTATTCTATATCTTCGACTTCTGTTTTCGCGTAGAATCACCCCCTTTCCGCTTGTACCACCAGTTACCAACCACCCTGTATAAAGCGTTGAAGAATTATTTGTAACGAAAGATTTTGTAGCGATAACCGATATCCAACGATGAATTGGCGCTTTGAAGAAGTGCGGTCTGAAATACTAGCACTAGAAATCTAGAGCACTAGAAAGCAGCAGAATCGTTGACCAGAGAAATTTGGTGATTAATTTAGATTAATCTTTATTTACGGCGTTGCTTTACAACTACGATTACATCGGCAATGATTGATGGTGAAATCAATCGTAGTAAATTGT
This sequence comes from Bombus confusus, assembly GCA_014737475.1. NCBI lineage: Eukaryota > Metazoa > Arthropoda > Insecta > Hymenoptera > Apidae > Bombus > Bombus confusus. Next base: position 360,978 of record JACXIV010000103.1, read on the forward strand.
TTCCCGCTGATAATCGATTTCTGGTAATTCATGAATGGTTATCATTTTATGAGCGAGAGATTTATGGCCTTTGTGTATGGCTTTATGAGCTGCGAAAACAGGAACATCTGTTTCTTGTGTCAATATCCTCATTAACCTCGTGCTTCTATGTATCGTGACAGGGATTTCTGGCAATCTGTCTCCTATTAAAATTACGTCTATCGATTTTCCAAACTGTCAATAACATTGACTAATATTCCACATGTGTAACCGAGAACCTTGTATTTCTGAATATTTATTTGACAGAAGTAACGATTAATGGATAGGATAATTTTATTAACACATTTGCCAGCGTGACGCGATCGTAACAATTTTATCCCCATATTTTCATCCGTCGAATGTTTCAATCTTCTACATTCCTTTCGGAGATACGTTGATAGTAATTGTATCGATGCGTAAGCAATGCGTATAGTAGTATACGTAAATATAAATAATTTCCTGACAAAGTGCGTTTTTCATTTCTAAATCGCACACACGAAATTCTGCAAGTGTTATATAGACTTTCGTAACCGGCTGTAAATATCATCACCACGTGTTCTTATTGTCACTTCGATCCTCTGCATAGAACATCAGAAAAATATTCAATTATGCAATGGATATCTGGTTGCAAGTCTGTGTAGAGACACGATGATTAGACGTGCGCGATACAGAAGAAATATTAAGCGAAAGCTTGGTGCTTTGCTTAAGCTGTGAACTGGTTGAGAAAAGTGGATAGGGCGATAAAGAGCAAGAAAAAATAAATATGGATAGATTGGTTGAGAGCAGTTTGGACCATCGGGATGTAATAAGTAGGTTTGAACTGATAAGCATAAAAGAACGTTGGCGATAAAAGTACCAAACAACATCGAGTACCAAAGTGACGTGAAAGTAGGGGTGTAATGTCAGGAATGTACGATATGGAATGCAAGGCTGTGCGATTTAGCATATTCCGTAAACCAAGCTCTGTTCTGTTTTTCTAAACCCCTAAGGATTATTAGAAGGTTGTTAGAAGATATTAAGAAATAAGAGTATAGATAGTGGTATTATCGAACATTCTAAAAAAACTCTGTTATCGGTAGAATAAGCCAGCATCCAATAAACAGGTGCATGAAATATCAACGAAACCTCCTGCCGGTTTCCATTAGAGCAAAAAACCACGAGCAGCCAAACCGTATCGCGTAAGAGTCGAGAAACACTACGCTCCGACAAACCAACTGCTAATAAAGACTTGAAAGACGAACGCCACATAAGAACAATGAAAAAGAAAAGAATGGTGTAACTTCTGGCAGAACTACCACATCTTCGCACATAAAACCGGTAGAAACGTGCACGAAGTAAACCCGGTTATGATTTCCACGAGAAAAGAACAGACACAAATAACCAGACTCGGGATAAGGTCAGTCTTAACATTGCCCATTCGCACTTTATCAAAGAACAGCGTCCTAAGGCTCGTAAGTATCGCAACGTCAACAACACCATGGAATATTTACTTCGCTACTGAATCAAATTCGGCGATACAAGACGCGACACGAACATACAATAAATTTTCATTAAATAATTTTCATTGTCAATAACTTTGAAATAAGATAGAACAATTCGGTGTTCTTTTATAGTATAATATGAAATTACGGAAACGATTTTGTGAATTTTTGTTTTGACACCATGAAAGATCTAAAAATAGGGTTGAGTTTATAAACGTAGTCGTGGTACCAGCTTAGGTAACGAGAAACGATAAATAAAAAGAAGACCAAAGGGAAAGGAAGAAACGATCGAAATCACTATGAACAAGGAGCGTGGCTAATTCGATGCAAATTGATGGCGTTGCTTAACAACAACGACTGATGCGCGAATTGAGTTTCGTTATTTTGACCTCGATCGGAGAGGAACGTATTTGCCTACGCGACGCCGTTGATTGAGATGGAATTCGAGTACGGTACACGCACAACGCTCGTTTATTTTATAGTCGAGGCACGTTTCATAGATCCAATAAGAGATTGACCCGATTTTTACTGTTCGGTCACAGTCGCTTTCGAACCGTGGTAGCGCGCAACTTTCCGCCGCGAATGGTAAATCATCTCGATTCGCCAGACAAAAGATTTAACCTGTTTCTTAGAGATATAAATGCACCGCACTCCCGTCGACAGACTTTGATGCTGGAATGGGTAACAGCTTTATCGAAAAGTATTCTCGTTTTCTCTTCCTCTTCTTGTTTCTTTTTCTTTTTTTTCCAGAGGAAAGAAATTAAATGAAACGGGACGATTGAGAATACGGATGTTTCTTGAAACACGTGCCACGTTTATTTCCCAGTTACCAGATTTTAAGACTTTGCACGCTTAATTATATTTGTCTAGAAATCATTGACGCAATGCTAGGATCCGGTGCAGTATCCGGACTGCAAAATTTTTGGTCTGAATGTGTCTTTCAGGCGGCGGTATTTCGGGCCGCCAAAGCCGAAAATAAGGATCATTTTTCATGGAAATGAACGGTTTTAACAATTCGTCCTTGCGAACATTTGGCCGACGAAAGTCTTAACTTTAGAAATCCGCGCGAGGCCGTGATCGCCAGGCTGCGGATTTTTATGCAAATTCATATTTTTCAGAATACATTCGAGAACGTAGAGCCTTGGTAGAAAATTGTTTTACCTATCGAGTATCATAGAAAGCATTATAGTTTAGATTTTCTTCTTACACGTTTTCTCATATTGCGCGCATTCTGTGCAATCTTACATTTTCAAAGTTAGTAAGCGGTAAACTAATTTTGCCGCTTATAGCTTGGCGCTCATTGTATGAACACTAACCGAACGCCTAACCGAAAGAATAAAAAATAACTGAAACCTGGTGCAATGCTCACGATTCAAATGCATACAGAGCGTGCCGTACGGAAGGTTAAGAGCACCAGGTTTTAGAAAAGATCTCGTTAAAAACCACGAGAACGTCACACATCAACAGGTCGATCTAAACCTTTGATGTCTTATTTCTGTGAAAAACGACCCTCATTTTCGGCTTCAGCGACCTCAAAAAACCCTAAAAAATGTCGTTCTAACCGAATATTTTGCAGTCAGCATAGGTACTATACTAGAGAACCGAATAATGCTGTAATAATTTGTCGGTATGTCGTACTTATAATTTGTTAAAAAAGAGTTAGAGGAGAAATGGGAATTTTTCGAGAAACATCTTTCTCCGTGCTTTAATTATACTGTTAAAATCATACTATATTGATATATTAACACGTAAGAACTGCGTTGTTCAGCAGAATTCTCGTTGCTGTTATATTAAAAAATGTCAAGATCGAGAATATTGATAGTAAGAAAATTGGCATTTAAAAATATTATTCTATCCTCTAATTGCGTTTCAAAGCTCTTGTGTAATTCCAAATAGCGAAAGGCAACGATTATAAAAATCATTTATAAAACGCCAAAAACCTCAAAAAATTGTATTGATATAATTTTGATAGAAAATTTAATTTTCTTCCATTTTTTATATTCTCATTTTACTTCATAAATGTTAAATACCATAATTATATGTTCACATATTTGATGCAATTTCGTTTTTGAAATGAAATACAGAAGCATGAAATATACAAAATGAAGTGAAGTTCACAGTAGGAGTAAGAGCATAAATCCGGAATAAAATTCTATCTAACGACTCTCATCGTCGAAAAAACTTTAGTAAGCATATACTTATGTATACTTATGTATATTTTATTTATTCTTTACCAAGAACGATAAATCTCTGTTTGTCGAATCACAGAGGCAAAAAGCTTTTCATCGGCAAGCTTCGAGTTTCGAACTCTTCAAAGGTTTCGACAAGTTTGCTTCGATCGAAAAACATTTCCAGTATTTACCGTTACACTTGACCACAGGATTTTTGCGTTGCAGTTTTGCTAGCAAAAAAAGCAGCGAAAGATATGGCCAAATGAAAACCTGCAGTATAGCAAATTGAAACTCAAAACTGCATAAAAGAAAGAAAGCGACTACGTAGACGGAGGCAATTTTATCGTCCAATAACGATACAGACCTTACGACGAAAAAGCTGCGCGTTTCGTCGTCTCGATTTGCGTTAATAAACAAGATCCTCGACGTTCGTTTCGCTTTTTCTGCAATTTATTTTAAACTCGACTGTGCGTGGAATGAGACGAGAGACTTTGATCTATGCAAAGCAGAAAATGCATTCTCGTTTAAAGGAACAATGGAATTAGCGGACTTTAATAACTGGAATACGCAAAATGAAACGAATACGTAACTTGGCTGTTCCACAACTTACGATACGCGAATATGGTCGCAATTTTACACGTGTCGCGCAAACCAGTGTTCTTTTAACGTTGCATCTACCTTCATGTGAGCTTGTTCGTTGCAATTACCGAGTACATTCATCAAATGTGTAACCTATGAATATTTGCGTCGTACGTATTCCGACTTATAATTATACACACAGCCAATCATGATCGGAATCAAATACGACCACGAGATAGGCATGGAAGAAGTATTTAACATACGTACACATGATTTCTTTGATTAAGACAATGCGCGAAACAGGTGCAATACGGAAAATGGTAGTTACATGTGAATCTATGCTTTTGCAAAGATGAAAATATAGTACCAGAAACATAGTACTGTTTGTATCGTTCACTTTCTCCGCCCGACATTTTTTTTTTTTTTTTTTTTTTTTAATTGCACCGAGAAAAGATTTGAAATTGCATGGCCCTCGCGTGGATCGCCAAATTCAACGAACGTATCTCACACAGGAAAAGATCATAAAAAATTTTATAAAAAGAGCGGACAATTCTTATACTCAATAGGGTAAACAAATGGACAGAGCACTCAATACTATGAAACGTAGAAATAAAAACACATATGAACAGAAATAATTGTCATTTCATGCTGCGGATAAAATATTTCATGAAATCTATCGAATATAATATAAGTAAAATTCGGAAAATTTAATGAGATTCGTTGGACTGTTCGTTCCAACTTTAATACTTGAAACCTTAGCCTTATAAAAAGTAACGTGTGACGGTCGCGTAATTTATATACAATATTCATAGCATGTTAACGTATCTACACTGATCGTCAGCTGCTAAAATAACTGGAGATACGTTTGAGCAGCAGCGCCTCTACGTGTACGTAGTTCCGCGAATGCTTGTTAAAGTTCCTCTTTTTCGCCACGTCCGTCTGTCTCTCTTTCTGTTCTGCTGCTAATTCTTGTCCGATTGTTGAAAGTTCGAAGCGAAGGGAAGATTACATTATTTTCGAGGGTAGGTCAGGCACAGCGGTTGCGATAACCGTATTATCGTCCCGTCTCATAAACTTGTTTCGCGTAGTTTACGAGCACGCGAGTCTTAACTACCGTGTACCAAGTGCTCCGCGAAATAATGATCAGACTATTTCGCGGAACTACCACTATATCGCTAATTATTGCGATTTGCGAGAGAAATCACATTGCCGGCGCATGATACTCGTCGATATGGATCGGGCATATCATCCATTTCGAAATCGACTCGAGTTTTTCTCATGAAAATTGTCTGACTCTTTCGATCAAGCTTTGCGCGTATCTTTGATACACACGTGCACACACAATCGCTGTATATACAAATTACCTAATATAGCTATGTTGCTCGCTAAGGTACGTGTATTTGTTAAAATTTGTTATAATTGCGGGAAATTTTGTATAATTTAACGTCAGTCCGATAGTAACACGTATGTGCATGGATTTCTGAATCGAAAAACTGTTGGCCCAGTCGCACAGATGCTTATTTCGGTCTATTCGGTTAGATTTATTTCCTGTTGCTACAAACGTACATACACTACCGACCAAAAGTTTTGGTGCACACACTAATTTGCGAAATGTTCTTAATTTTTGTTGTACTAGTATGACATAAATGCTTTATTTCTCTTTGTTCGCATACATAGATATAAAGATGATCGACACATGTTGTAATAGTCGAAATATCTTTTTAAAATATTAATAAAGAGACGATATATATTGCTACACGTCCCGTTCATCAAAGTAACCACCTCTCTACTTCATTAATATTTTACACAGTTTTGGCATTCTTGAAACTAACTGTGTTCTAATTTTTCTATCGCTATGTTTTTCCAACTGTTTTGTAGAAGCTCCCATAAACGTTGTTCCGACCTTGGACAATGATATCATAAACAGTATTAAGTGTTATAGGAGCTTATAATTTGCAGTTAAATAAAAGCTGTGTATTTTTATAATAGTGAAATTATACAAAGGATGCACGAGTATTAAAAAATGATGAAATACTAAGCCGCACAGTTTGTATTTGCGCGTGGAATATAAATATAGTATGGTATAGTAGTATAGTATGGAATATAGTAGGTGTACCCAAACTTTTGGCCGGTAGTGTATGTAACGTACTAAATTAAACTGCTCAACTATGACTTACAGATACAATGGAGATGATAAATATTTATGGAAAATTATATAAAATGTATCTATGAACGTAAACTAGCTATAGGTAATTATAAAATTAGAATCTGATCGGATATTCACGACACCTTGTAAATGTTGCAAGATGTTTGAAATATCGTAAATATTCCGCGCGCTTAAGTTCTCCGTCGACCTATGAATATCCATTAATTTAGTCATAAATTACTGTTTTCATAGTAGCGATGTCATTAATCGACAAAAAAATTGCTGAGAAAAAACTTGCAACTCACTTCGGTTACAAGCTCTCCGAACGAAACAACAAAAAAGCACGACTACAGAAACGAAGGAACTCGATCTTCTTGCTATACATTGTACGCATCTATTTTAACATTTAAATCGAGATTGATGGCCCGAATGATCATTACGACGACGAATAGAAGCTGGAAAAGGAAAAACGTTCGAACGTTGTACGCATTTTTTGCGAGTTCTGTACTTTGGTTCTTGTCGTTGCGTTAGCAAAGTTACTCAGATTTTAGCGGAATTTGTTTCTCGTATCGTTACTTTATTCCATGTAGCTTTGTTGCCTTGCATTCGAGTTTAAAAACGTCGGAAGAATGACTGATATTCAGAATACGGCCAAGAATTTTTATCGAGCAACTCTGCGCAGTCACGTGGAAGAAAGAAACAATAACGTTCCACTGTAAGATTACTTCGAAGCGAGAAAACGAATCGCCGCTGTAATTCCTGTTACGATCGTGTAACAATCCATTATCTGTATTCAAACGCAAAATCTTCGACTCGTAAATGCGGAAGCATCAATTCAAGTACCGCTCTTGCTCTACAAGACCGTTACAAGAATACCATTAACCTCGTAATCGATGCAAATGTTTGTAAATAAAATTTAATTCGATTAAATGTATATCCTGCTGTATATAGATTTTTTTTTTGGAATTGATTCCAAAGTCGGTAGTTACCGATATTTGAAGAGAAACACGAGCCAGATATTATCAAATACAGTCGATTCTGGAGCAACGCAAGAGTTAACGACGACACATTGTGTCTAGTAAAAAATCGCTGTATAATTTCGGATTTCTGCAAGACCGATCTACGATAATCTACTGTTGCGTGAAAACCTTATTTTGCTTGTATTATGAATGCAATCATTCTTACGATAAGAAAGATCAAAGGAAAGAAAACTTTGTAAAATTTCTGTCAATTCGCTTGTGCATAGAAACGTTCTGGTAGCCAAACTTTGACACTTGACCAATTTGATTCGCTTGTTATATGCGCAGGTTATACGCTTTATGCGACGTTCACTGAACTTTCGGGACCTTATCTTCTCGCACTTCTGACGATTTCATACGTCTACTAGACGCTGCCATAGTTAAAGTTTGACGCCTGACCGATTTTAAGAGCTTGCTGTACCGTAGAGGCTGCAACGAGATTCGCTTCTTTCGAAGAGAAAGTACCATGCTTTGTAAAAGCATGGACACCGTGATGGTAAAACCATCATTCATATTTCATTCATATTTCATATTTTTTCATATTTTTTTTCAGAATATAATTAATTCATATTTTTATTATATAATTCATATTTAATAGAATTCATATTTTTCAGAATATAATTAAAAAAGCAAAGCCTCGATAGAGAAGTGTTTCGCCTACAGAGTATTATAGAAAGCGCTATACCATATAATAATTGTTATGGAAAAATCGCCAAAGAAGAGTTACCAAAATACTTAGTAGGGAGGATGAAGTGGAAGGACAGAAAAATCGTAGCAAGGTTCAGATGTGGAAACGAGACCGAAGCAAGAGAAAGCGCTATACCTTGAGTATTTGATATATCTTTTCGTATTATGTGCATTTCGTTCGATTTTCGCGCTTGCAAATTCCTTATAAATGCACAAAAATCCACAGTCTGGTAATGACAGAGCCACGATGAAATAACGTTTAAGCTACAGAGCATTTACGCATGATTTCACGAGGACGTGTTTCTAATATTTCTTCGTGCAAACACGATTTTCACGAGTAAAGTCCCATACGAAATTTTATCTCCATCCAGTTTCTATTCGTTACTTCATCGAATACTTTGAATTCTACTGCTTCGAATTGGTTTCTCTTTTGGCGCAGCTCCGATATTTAAAAAACATATTTATCGATAACGGAAGAATGATATAAATTGCGAGCAATACAGCGAACAAATTCATTGCCACCAACATCAGCTGTCATAGTTAGAATCGAAGGACTTCTATCTAAACAACTACACTTCCGAATGAAACTACTAAGTTCTTTTTCGACTCGTTCGAATCGCCGGAAAGTGAGCTGCTCCGAGCAGACTCCTTACAGTTGCAATCCCTTCAATTGCGATAAGGCGTTAACAGGCTAGTCGAGTGGTTATGGGGTTGATTTACCATGTGACACGCGCGTTGCTTTGACGAGGCAGCGGATAGCGAGGTTGTGGTTACTACGAGTTGTTTCACTATATATCGTGCACACAACGTCCACATTAATTCGGTTCCAAGCGTATAACTTCACGAATATTTTTCGCTCAACACTATGCGACGTGCTCTGATAAAAAAAAAAATTAGCGTGCGAAAACGACTTTTCGAGATAGACGCGCTTAAAGTTACTTAAATCGTCTACTTTCGTTGTTAGTGCACGATTCTAATGGTGAATCGCCAAGTCGATCATTTTATTCGAGGAAAATGGATTCGGAACCATCGCAAAGAGAATACCTTTGCCGATAAAAGAAAACACGAAAAAGACGAAATCAATTTTTTCGCTCCTTGACGCCTTCTTGGAGCCCTTGTTAATCCCTTTGGTCAAATATAGAGGCTCAGAAAAGTACTCGAACGCACTTGCAGAACATTTAGGAATATCCTTAACACTGTTACGAGACAGGACTACCGTTGTTACATTGGAAAAATTTGAAAGCAACTTGAAAATGTATATAGAAGTTACAGGCTGCTTGTTGGAAATATACTCTTCGCAAAAAATCACCAAAGTATTTGAAGAGTCAATTATTCGATATATCAGTAAGTCACGATAGATTTGTTTTTATTTACGAGGCATACAAACCGGTATGATTAGGGAACAAAAATATGTATATAAAAATTATATAGTATTTGTACATTTTAATTGTACGTTTAAGACTACCGTTCGCGTGATATATTAACTTTTTACCAAGTTCGCAGAGAAATATCTTGTAACTTCCATATGCATCTTCAAATTCGTTCCAAATTTTACTATCGTCGTATAATCATCATAGTCGTTCTTCGCTGCAGTGCTCACGAAACTCCACAAAGTTTCCTACGATATACACACAATATATTCGTGGAACGATTCTACGGCAAGCGTTGGAATGCTTATTTACGCTGGCCGCCGTACGTATACGAATTATTGTCAGCCTCGACTGTGTTAAGAAGGGAATTTTTTCAGGGATCCGCGGAAACAGGTCGGCGGACACGCTGCGCCGCCTCGATTCTCTTTATCGAGCGAAAAAATCTTGGTTGTCGAACAACGCCGGCTACTGATATCGGTCGCGTTGATAAATCTGATAATGCTCGTTGTTTCATCGAGTGGCGATCGTATATATCTCGTTCGCTGCATCTCTCGTGTACTTCTCTCTATTCCTTCGTCGCTCTCTCCTGCTGGTGGGAATTTTTAAAATTAGACTTTAAGGTCAAACGTTGGTGCTGTCGTCATCGTCCTGACCTAGACTCGCTGGGGTGTAAACTTCGCCACGCAGAGGTACGGATAAGGTGCGAATGGGAAAAGAAAGGAAAGGCTCGATTTACACGCTCCACGTAAACTCGTCCGTGTTAGAGTGGCGTACTCGGCCGGTCATGACGTAAGAGAGGCAGAACCACCGTGGCACGTGAACGGTTATATTAAAAGTCGATTATCGTGATTTCGAACGCGGACACGATAGGTAGTCGCTGTGTATTTACTACATGGCGCGGGCAAGGAATATCAGCGAGATCGTAGGATAGGTTGGATCCACGTCATCGAGGGTTCACGTGCTCGTAGTTTCACGTGTTGCAACGTTTGGATGAGCGAGTTGACAGGAACGTTCGATGATAAAGGCTCGAAAACTCGGCTACGATTTGCTTTGCGTTGCATAAAGTGCAGTAGCCTTCGTAATATGGGGAGATCTTAAATTAACCCCCGATACGAGCAGCTCGTGGCTCTCATGAGTTGATATGACGCACGCACATTGACCAGCCTGTGACAATTGCTTACGTGGGAGAGCCAGATCCAATCGCGGCGAAAATCCGATGACGGATTACGCGTTCTTTCATTTTAAATACGTGTGTATCGTAGATAATTCAGTTTTTAAACGTGTTACGATCGAACGTTATTAAGGTAATTCATAAGCTTGCTTTCGTTTCATTTCTGGGCAGGAAAAAAAGAATTGATATCTTCCGGATGAGCTGACCATGCAAAGGGTTAAAGTATCAAATAGAAACCACTACTGACGCATCGATAATAATAATAATAATAATAATAATAAATAATATAATAATAATATTGCGTATGCTTCTCTATACTTTACGGTGGGCACTGAATCAAAGTTAGAATTTACTTGGATGAGAAGGAGCCTAAAGTACATTTTTATGTAGGAATCGAAGAACAAGTCAAGAAACGTACAATTGTATTACGATGTAGCGAACGAGCTGCACTTGCAGTTTATTCGAAACGAATTCATCGCGATAGCTTTCTAAGAACAACGTGGTCAGATTTTTCTCCTCTTTAACGATACGGGTCGTAAAATTGTAGCCACGAAAATTGCACCCCTTTGTTCCAACCAGTACACTTTGCTCTCTATGTTTACTTGGTTGTATCGGTCTGGCGAGTATTTTTACGAACACTGGCTCCCTTCCATCGAACGTTTCGTAATTGGAATTCGACTGGGTGATCAACTCGAATAATATTATTCGTTCTCGGCTACTTCACATTGAAAAGCGGCACGCGCTCGCGAGTTTGATTTAACCTGCAGTCCCTTTCTGCGATTTAAACGCGGGAACAGTGCGATCTTTGGAGATAGACTGGTAATTTCGTGTCACGATCGTAAGATCGAGCATATCAAAATAATGAACGATAAAAATAGGCAGCGGACTAGATTAATCATGGCGATGGTTGCATCTAGGGCATTTCCTAAACGAAACACGAAGTCCTGACATCGAAACGCGAGCCAGGATCGAATTGGCAAGGGGCTGCGTTTACAAAATAAAGTGGCTGTTATGTCGTCGCAATTTGGATTTAGAGGCGCGTCCAGCATGGTATGGGGAAGGGATGTTCGAGATTCGAAATAGCGAACGGACTCGAAACATTATTCGGCACATTGAATATTGATGATTTTGAAGTACTTCCAGATCCTTGACATTTTCTCAGTCATCGGCGTTTATTCAAGTGCTTATCGTTAAAATTGTACGCGACAGTATAAATACTCGTCGGTTCTTAGATATTTAGATCGTTTTTCAGAAGAACTGCAAGTCCTGAGAAATCTCTGCTAGATTTAACCGAACATGAATTCTCGTTACAGTGAGCTTTCTCTTATATCTGCTGTAACCTTTTCAAAACTGACGGCACGATAGGGCAACTTGTGCTCGATATGGAACACCGCGATATCCCGGCGACTAACTAACAAAATCAATCGGCAACAGCGTAAAATACTTCGCTAAAAGCAAGAGGCAAGCACATTCGCGTCTCGGCTTCATTTGGAAATCTGTCGTTGAACGCAGTTGATCGTTGTGTTTGAAAGCGAAACAAAGTTCTTGAGAGGCGAGTTAACTAGCGAAATTTCTTAATGCAGGCAACTTAAAAGATATTATGTTTGCATGATTTACCGTGAAACATGTTTGCTTTCGAGTATCCAAAAAAATTGACCGTTAAATTAATTTTCTTCTTAGTATGTATTCGTAAATATTTAGTATTCACGTAATACGGAACATGTGAATGATACTGTTACCATTATATATGTTTTGTGTTGGCAACTACAAAAGAGACAATAATAGTGAAAAATGTGTCCAATGTATTCGCCGTTTTCACTGGGATCACGATTAATGTGTTTCAGGTGCGTCATTCGCGTGTTCAACGTGTAGAAGAAGATAAAGAACGTTAATATAATATAATATAACATAATGTAATATACTATAATATAATACAATGTACTGTAACGTGATATAATATAATATAATATAAGTTGAAACAAACGGAAAATATTTGTTTGTTCGTCATTTTTATTTAAATAGATATTCAGTTTTGACGGTAAAAATAAAGCTTCTTGAGATTTCTTTACAAATTTCCTAAGTATTATTTTTTCAACTCGCCAGATTTGACTTTTTTAATATCTTTTATCATGACTTCGCGACACTTAAACTTTTACATAGTTATTATTATTGTAGTATTATTGGCACACGAACATTTATTACTTTTGTCGCGTTTTAACCTTAGTTTCATCGAAAAGAACGCGTATTCCTCTTTTTGCTTGTTTCGTCTCTAAAATCAGGTGTTCCACATTAGGTACAGTTATCCTACATAGTAACCCTTACAAAAATTGCTAAATTATGAAAAATTGTCTTCATCGTATCAAAAATTTAGCTACATACAGCGATTTATTATTACCACGTTACTTGAATCCCAATTAACTACGATATGTTTAAGTGCGTATCAAGGAATAGTAGTCGAAGCGTTAATATCGATTACTTGTAACTCCGTCTCCTATTTTTCCGAATCCGTTGGAAAAATAAGAAACACTCACATTCTAAAAACTAAAGAGTAAGAACTATCCAATATCCCTTCCCTCCACTAAATCAATAAAACTCCAATCTTTTTTTAAAACACGTACTTCACTGCTACACTAAGGCCAGGAAAAACAAATGTTTGCTCTTTCGGTCCGAGCAGCTCTTTCAGATCACTCGTACGTGTATCCACGTTCGTTCGGTCGAAACATTACATAAGAATCACGAAACGATCGGCAGAAGGAAAAACAATGGGAAGTGAGAAGTAAGAGTACTTAGATATGTGGGTGGTAAAGGTAGCCTCACCTCTTCTACGGCCTCAACAGCCTCTATAACGTGTTCCGCGATCTCCGCCGCAGTCAGACCGGTCTCGATGGGTGCGATCTGCGAATGTCGTCGCCCTTCGGCATCGGTAAGCTCCTGATAGCAGGATTCGCCGGAACCTCGTCTGCTGCCGGCGATACACATGGCTCGGCGGAAAAGTCCTGCAACGATAGCGCACAGGCCGCACTGCATGCCCGTCGTGCTTCCTCGGCTGGACAACGAGCCGCCATTTGTTTGTCGACGGGTCCGAGTCCCGCGAGAGCCACCCTCACGTGATTTGGACGCCAGCTTTTCTGCCTTTTTCTTTTTACACCCTTTTTATCTTTTTCACGCTTTAACCTTATTATCCCTTCAAACGTTTCGCTCAATCTTGCTTCTCGATTTCTTTTCTCTACTATACAATTCCGCTACACTCTTCCAATTTTATCTCGGATTTTTATCCTAGATCGATCGTCGATAATTTATTCGCTTCTTCGAAATGTAATGAATTTCTTTCGTTCTTTCTTTTTTTTTTTTTTTTTCTTCCGATTCCTGAACGTTCTCTCAGCGAGCGTTTTCAAAGCTTGCGCTTTTAATCTCTCGCGTAATTCCTCGCGTTTGATCTTATCGCGCCTGCTTTTTTGTATTATTCCAGCACCTTTACCACTTGCGCTAAAATATCTCTAATCATTCTTCCTCTAAATTTCACGTATCTGTCGCACTTCAGCTCCTCACTAACGTTTCGCACTATTTCCTCCGATCTCCCATTTTACCGTGTCTTCGCCTGCAGGTATCTCCTATCGTTATCCAATCGCGACTTCGAACTTCACCGATTTAACTACTCGATCGTGCTACTATATCTTCGCGTTACTACGATGTACATCTAGCCAGCTGGTTCAGATACGTCTCTCGACACGATTCACCGATTATCGTTCACGTTCGAACGCCTCATCCCGGACACGGTTCAGCTCTGTCCTGATCCGGAGATCGGCTAGTGGTCGCGTGGTCGCGTACATTCGATCGATCCCGTGTCGCACGCCGTTCAGACGACCGTCCCTTCCAACGACGATCCACCGGTACCGCATATCACCTGCACCACCAGGAAAGTACGTCGGAAACGAGTCTCCACGGAACTCGAGAAGGTCGAGAGGGAGGAGCTGTAGCTCTCTCCTTCCTTTCCTCGGAGGAAACTATCGATTGCCGTCAAGTTACGAGCACGATAGCATCTAACGACGACACATAGTGGTCCTACAATGGAGCACCGTGACTAGGATAACGAGAGAGAAAGAACAGGAAAACGTTGGACGAAGCATACGCAGGAGGTGAACGAAACCGATTATTTGGCTACACGAATGGTCCGTACGATGTAAAAGTATCGATCTAACGATTTTCCTCGTCGACAGACGTTAATCTCGATTCCGAACGGATGTCTCGTGGCGCCGTGTGTCCGGGTCACGTGGGAACGTAGCTTTTGGAATTTTAACGCGCCCCGTGCCCCTCGGGTCCCCCGTGGCCCAAGATCATATACAAACGAAAGCAAACACTTGGTCGGC
The DNA here is from genome assembly GCA_014737475.1 of Bombus confusus. Taxonomy (NCBI): domain Eukaryota; kingdom Metazoa; phylum Arthropoda; class Insecta; order Hymenoptera; family Apidae; genus Bombus; species Bombus confusus. The sequence goes on from JACXIV010000103.1 coordinate 375,987, forward strand.
TGAAGAGGACTCGTGGTATGAAGAAGGTTAAAAAGTTGGCGCTAGCAAGATCGAAGCGTCACTCTTGAAACAAATGTGCACTTCCTGTTTGAATTTTCGGCCGAAAGCAGGTATATTCGAGAATTTCCCTTTGACTTCGTTTATTTTTGTTGAAATACTTTATGTAACAATTTCGGGCTTCTTTTAACCAACAGACATCTGTTTATTTGTGATTAGAGATTACGCAATTTGCATATTTTTGTAGCTACATGCCTCTAATCGTATTTTACTAACTACTACAATATTGTATTTAATTACTATATCATTCTACTGATATACCAAGAAATATATCTGCAGTTTATTCGTCATTGGCCCCTAGTTTTTAGATCGAACTAAAAACTGTGACTGATTGCAGTTTCTCTTCTCTACGAGCAAACGAGATTTCTGTTATAATTTTTGGACGATAGAGAAACACCTTTCGCCTTCTTCTTATTCAAAATGTAAATATATTGAACATTAAGAAATTCTGATATAGCGGAACTTTTACTTTCCAGTGGGCACGGAACGTGTTAACGACGCTGCTCCCTGAACACATCCGCAAGCTTCTCACTCTTTGCAAAATCTTTCGATATGATCAGTTAACGATTCCAGCACTTTTCTACGGTGGAGAGTTTCAGAAGCAAACCTCATATATCTAGAAGGAAGAAAGTTCCTAATAAGTATCTACGATGCGAATTTACCTGTGCACTGCGAATTTCTTTTCTTCTCCGTCGCTTTGTCGATAAAAACAAAACCAAATAACAATTGGCACGTTGTCAATCGATTCGTGCGGAGTACGAAAGGTTAATATACCGGGAAAATGACACACGTCGTGTAAGAAGAACGCGGACAAGTACAGAAGAACGTGTAAATCGTCGTTTCCTTCGTATTTCCTTCGATCGGACGTCGACGAATTTCGAGAAAGGCATCGAGACGACGGCGAGCACGTGGTTCACTCGCTGAACCTCGAAATCTCGATGATCGCGAACCACATTGTCGATTTTCATCGGGTCGCGTCGTCGTCGTCGTAGTTAATGGCACGTCTAATACGTCAGGTAAACAACGAGATCCTCCCGCTACCCTCTTTCTCGATAAGATACCACGAATCCGTAGTAAGAATCTCCCTTTTCCCTGTGTGCAGGCCCGGGAGGAGAAAAGAAATAAAAATGGGCAAGAACAAAGGTCCTCCTCTTTGTTCCCTTCGACCTCGATTTTTCAGCGAGACTCTTTTTTTCAGCTTACGGAACAGCAATTATAACCGTGTGGCGAGAGTGCGCTCTCAAAGAGTGTATGGCTACGAGAGAAAAAAAAAAAAAACGGTGAAAAACGAGAGGAAAAGAGAGGAGGAGATTTGGAAAAAGGTGGGAACCACGGTTGCGTGTGCTCGTTTCCGCGCTTCCTATCGCTCCAATGTCTCTTGCTAGTACGATTAATTCCTGCTATTTAAAGAGAGACGGAAAGAAAGAAGATTCGTTGAGAAACTTCCGGGACACCTTTCACCAATTCATTTTCATCGGCCAGAGAAATTACGCGCTTTAGCTTTATTTACATTTCGCTCGATAAGATTCAAACATCTCCATCAACATCGACATGTACGGAAATTCAACAAGCACTATCGTTTCCACGTCGTACGGACGCACCGCGTAAACATACGCTCGTATCACTTAAAAGCCGTATCACCCGACAGCGAAAGAACAATCGAACGATGGTCAATAGACGACGATATCCTCTTTCGACAACTACAACCCGACTTCTGTATACAGCATCGGAATATCCTCGTCGCGTAAAGACACGAGAGAAGCGTCGATCGAAATAGTAGAAGAATCGACTGGAATATCCGCGAGTAAGAACGATATCCTGCATGCGATACCTTTAGCGGAGCATACGGGGCTTGGCTGTCGTCGTGCCGTCCTAACTAGTACGCGAGAGAAGAACGACGGGGTAACGCCCGCGCACAGATATCGTAGCTGCTTCCGCACCGGGACGAGCCTAGGAGCTCCATAACCGCGTGTTACGGGTTGGCCCCCGGGCCCCGAGGCCCGGTGCCGACGTCGGCTCGAGCACGAGGGCGCTTCCCTTGATGGTTCCTCCGTCGTACACGTTTCCGTACGAGGCAAATGTGGCAATAAATAAAAAGAGTTAGAGAAAGAGGAATATCCCCCCGAAGATAGAAGAATTCGGGGCCGGGAGCGTACTGCAGCTATCACCGACTATGCACGCCGGCCGGCCGCTGTGCATGCACTGAGCCACTGGCTTCGAGCGACGAACGCTCGGACGACGTACGAGCTCGGCGGCGCTCGGTTGTCTTCGCCGCGGCTCGGCCGCCTCCGTTGCCTGGCCACGCTTCCCGGTCTGGCTGCCCGAACCGCGCAACGCTTGCTCCGAACAGGCGACGCGAGAGTGCCTTTCTCATTATGCGTCGAGCTCTCGTCGCGAGTGACTCGTTCTACGTAGGCCATCGCGACCGTTCGGTCGGCGCTTGCTTCGATGCGTTTCTCTCTCTGGGAAATAGAAAGAGAGAGAGAAAGAGAGGAACCGCTTGTACGCGACGAGAGAAGATCAATAACGGATCCCTCCCTCTTTCCGTCGCGTGTACGCGCCAGCCGCGGCGACGTAGCCGCCACGTATTTACACACGCACGTCATGCCAGTCTTACACCACCCCCCGCGGAACATCGCGAACGCCCGCGGTCAAGAATTTCGCGGTCGCAAGACGCGTGCAAAGGATATACCCCGTTTATTGATCCCTTACAGATTTCGCTGCGAGTATTGCATGCAACATGGAGGTGTGCTCTGCTGGTTCATCGCTACTGAACAACGCTAAAGCCGATCGTGCTTGTTGTTCGGGAATATGGATCGGAAGCTGCGGGCACAAATTCAACGGTTGATTCTTGCAGATATAGACAGGGCGTTTTCGAGTTGTATATTCGCAGATTCGTAAAAGTTCGATCGAGTAAATTTTCGTTCATATCGAATATTTGCAACGATTGCTTCGATTCGCGAGTTTACGATAGCCAATGGCCGGTACCTTGAAACTTTATGGCTTAGAGCGCCGATAAGCAAAGCGCGACGTCGATTTGTATTCTTCGTCATAAGAGAAAAATTGTGGGATAGCGTTTCCAGGGTTCACTAAGCTACTGTAGCAAATTGCTACAAATTTCAACAATTGTACAATTTGCACAATTTTTTACTCGCTTCCGCAACTTTTGCTGTACAACGAATTGGGTTTATAGTTAATTACGAATGCATAGGGCGTTTAAAAGTAAAGTCAAGCTTTAAACTGCAGTCAAGGGTTAATGAATATTACATGTAGTTAAAGTCTGGTGCAATCTCTCTTTACAGGGTACGACGACCTTCATCGTTTTTCGAATTAATCGCTAATTTCTTAAAAGAAGTTTCTTCGCTCATTAACGCTCGCTGTATTCAAATAAGTACACCCGATATATACCGTCACAATAATTTCAAATTTCAAACGGGCTTCGATGAGTTAATGAAGATTTCGAATAAAAACGAGTCGTTAATGTAAAACCGAAGCAAGCGGACATACGTTAACGATAATTTCTATCTTCCTAAATACTTTCGACTTCTTGAAATTTTCGAAACCAGAGTTTGAAGATCAAAATACGGTATAAAAGCCGTTGCGAACTAAATTGGAAGATGTATAACAGATACATTTATACAAGTACCATTTACACGTAATAAATTTTTGACTTTTTAACACTGCAGTATATTGTGATATTCTTTCATTACTCGCTCACCGTGACTTCTAGCAGAATTAATATCTAAATGGAATTGTATATTACGTTGTTTCTGCGTCATTGCGACAGGCATTAAGCAAATTATATCGCGTTAGACCGTAAAACAAGCGAAAACCTGGGGGAACGCGTTAGAAATTCCTTTTGACGATTTGTTTTCCTCTTAAAACATGAAAACGATGAGAACGCGATGTTTAATGCCTTAAATACCATGAGCAACGTGATAAAATTTTTGCTCGAGCAACGAATACGCGAAGAAGATTGTTTTTATTTGTCGCGTGGATAAATTCGATTTTTTGTTTAAATAAAAAGAAAAAAAATAGAAAATATTACAAAATATCGTGACAACTGTGTCCGATGAATTTAGAGCGATGTGCCGGCCTATCTCTGCATTTTACACCGATATCAGAAATGGCTAGATGAAAAATCGATAAACGTTTCCGGTTCTACATATGCGATTCGTCAGATAACGTATTCACACTATCGAAAACGCGAATGCACTCGTCTCTGTTCGACGAAACAGCACGGCCGAGTGCTTTATTCGAGGAAATAGCGGTGAAAACACGTTAACCTCTCTATAACCAGAATTTCGTTTGCTTATGAAGAAAAAATAAACATAGTTGATTATAATTAGACGGCGGATGTTTAGACACTTATGAGGAATCGAAGGATATAAAAATATATAGAACGGCAATATGCAAAAATACATAAAATGGCCAAAGCAAATTATTCGTTATAATATTTAGCAAGCGACACGAGATCTCTATTTAGATTTCATTATTTTAATTACGATCATAGAAATTATACACTTGCGTAAATATTTGCAGTCTAATTATAGACCGAGACATCATTTCTTTCTCAAGAATCAATTATTTATTACTAATTTCTCATATTTCTATGTTATTACGAAGTTTTATTATATTAAAAACAACGATACGTCCTGTACACAAGTTAAAGTTAAAAATCATCGACAATTTCTACATAATCTGCAAAAAAGAGAGATAAAATGCTGGAATATCATAAAACGAAAGGACGAAAGATACGATCAAGTAAACGTTGTCATTCTTGAAATACTAAATTTTCCAAAGCTCGTGCCTCTACAATAACATGACTGTCATTCATGACTTTAAATTTTTCATATTTCCGCATCCCCATATTCCCATCCAACTCCAACAAAGAGATCTCTGTTTCGACGCATGAGAAATCAAAATGATCAGCATATTTTACACAGATCAGAAGAAAGAAGATAAAACAATTGTAAGCGTCGAGAAGCTTTTATTTTATCAAGACGAAGAGGTTTTGTAAACCGGGGGAACATCGAGAGATACAATCCATTTTACTTTATGAAATTCTTGCACTTTCTTTTACGCTTTTCAAAAAAGGAAAATATCTTCCACCAAATACGATCGTTTATAGCAATTCGTCAGTTCTTACGAGCGTAACCATAAAAACATACGTAGAAGAAGAACTCTGGTTATTGCATTTTATTCTACAATAACATCAACATTCTCGAATATTTCTATCGTAACCACTTTTATCTTCTGATTACCATAGTTATAACTTGTATTATACGACCAATAATAGCTGCTACTCTACACCTACACCGTTCCTTCAATGAGCGCCTTAAATACATTTTAATTTATTATTCCAATTTATACGTTACGCGTCAAAATATTTGAAAAATCCACCTAAGTTCCGGTTTACAGCAACTCGCGATTTCGTAAAAGCCTGATCATGAAAACACACGATTCTAGTTATCATATTTTCTTTTATACCACTCTTATTTCCTCGTTACTATTACTATAATTAGCATTATGCACCAATAACAACTGGTACTCTACATTTATACCGCTCTTCCAACGACCGCCTCAAATACATTTCGATATATTATTTTAATTTACATATCAGGCAATATTAAAATACCAGAAAAATCTACCCGCGTTCCCCCAGTTTAAAGCAACTCGCGATTTCCTACGAGAGCGTGACCCTGAAAACGCACGCAGAAAGCGTGCCCGAATCAAGGTGAGATCCCCGCTGGGGCAATTGCGGATAGAGAAAATAACGATGTGTTTTCAGTGAATCCTCTCTTCTCTAGTGCACGACGACAATCCCGAAGAGAGGGAGAATCGGGCTGCATTATCGCCGGATTGCCATTGCCGCTATAAAAAAAAAAAGCTTGACCCGTATTCTCTTTTACGTTCAACTTGGCCACCGCCATAGAAACCTCATTTTTCTTCTCTTTCCTTTCCTCCTTTTCAGACTTTCCCTCGGACTTCTCTTTCGCGGCTCGTTTCGCGGAAAGGACACTCTAACTCACGACGGGGGATCGTCGTCGACGATCCCTTGAATACGTTTGTTAACGAACGCCAGAGAGCACCGGTCGATCGACCCACGGACCGAATTTAGGTAATAACCAGAGCTCTCGTCGTGGCACATCTGCGTTTAAACGAGATCCTGGCCTCTAATGGTTGCCACAATGGATTTTAGCGGCGAATCGATGGTGTCTCAAAGCGAAACACGGACACTCTGCCAAGAGACCGAGAGAATATTCGAGAATATTCGCCTACACTGTTTTGTACTTTCACGACGATTGGATGGCGCATTCGTGACTCTTTTTCAAAGTTTCTATCGTGTTATTTGTACTTGCTAGTTACAAACCTTAATTGAACCTACTTATAGACGCTCGATCGATTTGTCGTTACGTAAATCTTACTAAGGCGAATAAGTTTATATCAATTGAAATTAACAATTGACAATTGAAAATCATATTTATTTTCTCTTTATGAAATCGGTAGATTATAAATTTGAAGGATTTGGTGGTATGGAAGTAACGATATGGACTGCGAAATTTTTAACCTGAATGTGTCTTTCCGGGGCTACTTTGGGTCGGCAAAGCCGAAATCGGAGGTCATATTTCACGGAAACGAACGGCTTTAAAGATTCGTCTTTGTGAACATTTAACCGGCAAAGGTTCTAACCGTTGAAATCCGCTTAAGACCATACAGAGCGGCAAGGAGTAACTTACCGTTCAAAGTGATGGCACAGCTAATGCCAATGCTCCAAATGCCAATTTTCCTGCTTACAGCTTACCGCTCTCTGTAAAAATAAAAAATAACCCAAACAAACCTAGTTAAACACTCACGATTCAAATGCGTACAGAGTAAGCCATACAGTAGGTTAAGAGCATCAAATTTTAGGAAAGGTCCCGTTAAAATCCACGAGGACGTCATACATCAACAGGTTGATGGAAATATTTGACGTCTTATTTCCGTGAAAAGCGACCAACGTTTTTCGTTTCGGCGACCTCAAAAACTCCTAAAAAAAAAAAGGTCACTCTAGCCGACTATTTTGCAGGCCAGATACTAGAGCCAATTTAAATTACTTTTGAAAAAAAAACTTGTCAGCGAACATTAGTTATTCCAACATTACTATAGTTTTATCCAGGACTGTATTATATTAATCTACGACTATATGCGACTTACTAAAAATTCAATTGCTTCGGTTCGAAAGCGACCAAAACATTCTCCCTGTAACAGAAGAGAATTTAAGATACGTTTTCGTTTAGAAAAGTTAATGCTGTTGTCTTGTCACGTAGTTTGAACAGCGTTCGTTCTAACCGAAGTCAAGCGCAAGAAAAATGTCGCTTGGTAGAAATCGCGGCCAATTTACTCAGTTCGACTTTTAAAACAACAACGTAACGTTATAGCCGCGTGCGACGGTTTCACGCAACGGCTTCACGAAACTTTCCAACGGAATGTTCGCGTATTTAGGAATTCGTCTAAGCGATTCCAAATATAGAATCAGCGTAAACGGGCACAAGTACGTATCTATTACCGCGATAGAAATACACGTACTATTTTCCCTTGCCTCTGTCAAGGTGCTCGCGATATATGTACACACTGCATGCATATAGTTCGCAATTCAAGTAGTATAGGTAATCGAGTTACATACTTCTTCAACTTCTTTCAAACTGAAACTGACGGCTGCCAGTGAAACTGGCGAAGAGCTTTCAAAGTTTCGTTTCCCTTGAAAATTTTAATTCTGATAATACTTCGATGGAATAGATTGATGGACAAACGACTTCAATAATAATTTCCGGTATTTGCTATAGTAACTTCGACAGAATTTCTTTTCTATGAAACGCAAGTTTTCACGAAATTCGAACTACTTCGATTGATAAGGCTATAAATGCTATTGAATCGTCCAGCTTGTAACACATACTCACTTTTAGAGCAATACGATATGCTTAATCACATTCGTTCCAGTTATTCGATATGCAATTTACATTTTATACTCTATATCGGATGTATTCTATGTATATCGATATCCAATTCTATTTCGTGTTCTATATCGAAGTTTACGTATGCTTGCAACGTATGCAACATATTAATACGCGAAGAAGTCGCAACTCCCTTAATTTTTGACGCGTAAAAGTACAAACGTCCTTTTGCATACTGACGTCCACTGGTTGACCGCGAATATGCTACGGTTTACTACTTGATCTTGTAGTTCAATAAGATTGCTCGCAATATCGAGTTGTTTATCACTGTATTATCGAAATAAGACGCAACGATATGCGATTTTTGTACTGCGTCTTTATACCATTTAATTTCATCTGTATTTTTACTAACAAATACATAATTCACAGTAAATGTACACCAGTTCGTTAAGTAGAGGTTTATCGCGAGAGCTTAAAGACGTGGATTTTGGCTCAAAATTTTAGACCTTAGGCCAACATGTTATAAACTTATTTATATATCCAGTAAAGCTTGTACACCTTTCTCCGCAATTATCTTTCTTTAAATATCCAATTTTTCCTATAATATTTTCTTTCTTTAGAGACTTAAATTCCAATGTTTGTCTCTCTGTGCCGCTGAATAATTGAGCAACCAACTTCCTAAAAATAGATAGCCACTCTTCCATCTTGCAACCGCTTAAATTTGTTAACGATTAACAAAACAAACAGCAAGTCCACTGTCTCCAGGCAGTCTTCGAGACTTACAATTAGCCCCTGTTTTTATATTAATTTTCTATGTCATTTCTGTTCGATAGATACTTGGAGGAAGAAAGAGGCAAAACCGGACGAGACGAAAGGAGACGAGAAAAACAGATAACTGAGAACCTCTGTTCGTTTGGTAGATGGCTGGGACGGGGGGCGACTGCTTGTCGGCCGTTGACCTCGCAACTGCAACCACCACCCCATCTCAGTCTCTCTCTTCTAGGTGCCATGAAACTGTTCTATCCGCCTCTCCTCCGTATCTATCGCTCTTCCTGTCTGGTTACTCATTACGACTCTTTCCGCTTCTTCGAGCTTTTGCGCGTCTTTTTTCTCTCTCCACCCATCGGATTAATTTCTTTTCCACGCGAGAAGAATGCAAGACGGAGTGGTTGTCAGAGGAAACGAGAGATAGTATCGGTAATTTTCCTTATCAATATAGATGGTATTCTCTCAGATCACTGCGTTTCAAATCGTAACATGCAAATCGTAACGTGCAACTCGTCCCCGTATCTGCAATCGTAGCTTTTCATTTTCCGGTTTATCGCTAAATACAAGTATTTATGCTTTGAGTATAATTCTTTGGAATAAGATACGATGGAATAAATTCGCAAATGATTTTCTAATTGGTGAATTTTTTCTAAACGTAGATCGATGACACTTCGTATCACGTAGCTTTATTTCTCATTCGATACGAAAAAAGTTTTTCAGTTTTACCTTGTAGTTAATAATACGAATAAAATTGTACATTATTTGGTGATTAAATTAATTCTTCCCACGTGGTTCCAATCCATTAATCGTTCTTCTTTTATCAGTTTTCCTGAACTATGGTGATGTAAAAATAATTCCACCTCGGAGGTATTTACAGTTCTAACACACGCCTTTTATTTCGTAACGATTAAATATAATTAGATATAATATTTTGTATTATATATAATATTTCTGTACACTAAATGTGCGTGTACATTTAAATTTTCCACGAATACATAAACATTCACGGTATAATTATGACCATAATACCAGAGAAGTCTCAGAATATGCATTATCGTCGAACAGATCATCTTATCCAACTACCGTTTTGCCCTTTTCCTTCTGTCTGCAACCATAATTCAGATAGGATGACGTTCAATTTGTTTCGAGAAGGATTGTGTGACAGTCGAATTCAACGTGGCGGAACCACCCGCGATTATTCCTCCCAGAGGAAACATCGCGCAAATAGCAAAATGGACAACCGATCTGTGTAATTTCGAGCATTGAGTACGCCGTTTCCGACTGCGTTGCCAAGCAATCTCCAAGCGCGAAATTAAAAGAAAAAATAATCTGACCGAAAAATGTTCAATTTGCCTGAAAATTGTCGTTCGAAAGAGAAGATGTATAGCCATTGTCGTTTATCGACGTTTGTTTCGAATCAAGAAAATGAAATTATCGAAGATATACTGACGGCCATATTTCACGTGTATTTGTATAAACAGACAAATATAAGGTTGTCAAACAACGTGATATGCATGTTTCGGACTGACGAAATATCTTCATTGGCTATTTCGATTTATACATTCAAAAACTACATTTTTCAAATTTTATAGCGTTCCATCCGATAACAGCTATCGGACGAATATCAGAGGAAAGGCTGATGATTGCAGCGATTAATCAATAATATAAAATCCACTCTAAACGAGTGATGGAAGTATTTTAAATTTCACCGATAAAATCTGGAATATTTGTACCAAAAATGAAATAATCACAGTACATAAATATAATAAAAAATCGATTGGCTTTAGAATACATTTTCATATATGAATACTTCAACATTTACCTGCGTCAAGAGGAAAGAAAATATTTATATGCACGTACAAATACGTATATGATATTAATGTCAATCAATTGATATTGGAATTAGTATATTTAATAGTGTCTTAACTTTTTATTGTGTTAAAACAGTAAGCAAAATCTTATATTCTCGCGTCAAACATTTACATTTACGTCTATGCGCGTATTGTTCGCTATAACTTCAGCCGCCATTTAGATAAAAATATAAATATCTTTAGTTAAGAGTTGACATATCGTTCGCGCGTTTATAACATCGCAAACAGTTTATAGTAATTCGTAAATGGTTAAAAATCTTACTCAAACTGTCAAATAATTTAACTCGTTTGCACAGTTTCTCTTTGCTTACGCAAATATTTTGGTTTCCTTTTATTTATTTGGTCGAATAAATATTTTGGTCTCTTCAAGTTACAATTATCTTCGCGAACCCTCCCTGGAGCAAAGGGTGGTTGTAATATTTTCTCTTATTCTTATTTTTGATTGGCAATTTTGATATTACTTATCACAAAGTCCAACTGTTATACTTTCTGTAATATTATATGGATACAAGAGCTTCGGGTATAAAGGAGCTTTTCGTAGCTCCATCTTTTCGAGATAGTATTCGAAAGTGAAATTGTTATTTTCGACCAAGTCTACCCTACGCGATATAACCTACTATCTTATCGTCCAAGCTAGGGTTGATTTAGATGCGGCAAGATGATAGCACTACAATACCGTATTACAACAACGAAGATAATTTTAGCTGCAGAAGTTCGACCAATTACGTGAAAAATAAATAGTTTAACAAAAATTCCACGCAATAATCCACGCTGGTTATGTTCATAATTAAAATTCATAGGAGATCGACAATTGCGAATGTTTTACACATTTTTTTACCACAATTTTACTTGCAGTTTGCAATTATTTATGCTATCTCCTTGTGACAAATAAATTTATGAAAATAAGATTTCTTCTTTGAGATGCTGAATACTAATTATGTACTTAGATAATGTGAAATTGGCAGTAAAAAGCGAAGACCTGGCTTCTATGAGCCTCATTTGTATCTATGATCATATCGTTCGATGAAACACTCCACGAGTTGAATATAGCACGGAATGCGATTTTTCCGAACTTTAAACCGCGTTTCTCTCGTACGGCCAGTTACATCAATATTGGCACGCTCTTTATAACGGAATAACTCTTTCCAAACTGGATCAAATGGCTTGAGTTTCCCTGACAAGTTAAAAGGATTCGTTTACTAGACGACATATAAGAGAAAACTTTTGAAAAAACTGCGACCGGTGTTTTAATGAAAATTTCAACGATACGTTTCCGTAGATTTATGTCGGTTCTATACGCGCTGAAACTACGATTACTACGTATCGAGTTACCATTCTGTCAACTTTCATCGAAATCAGCGAGAACCGGGTGTAGCGAAGCAACGTAAACCCAAATATTCGAACCTCGCCAGATCTTTCCGTACCAAGAGAGAAGTCAAAGTGTCCCTTTTATCAAGATCGAAATCACTCGACGTAATTTCCAAAAATAACAAACGCTACAACCTGTTACAACGAATCTGTAAGACGGTTAATTAAGCTGTCCTTCGATGGAAAATACCAGACGCTGTTAGCGCTGTTAACAGTTTCCACTGGGATGAAACTTCGCCTCGGGGGTGGAAAAAGTATCATAGACCCTGGAAGCGTGGGCTATCCAGGCTGACTTTGGTAACGATAAAGCGCTACGGGGGTGGTTAGTCATGGCTGGGCCACGCGGATGGACGCGGAAAAGCTGTTCCTGGGAGAGAATGCGTGCGCAGCCTGTCTGCTAGCCAGCTCCAGCTCCATCGGCCCGGATCCATCGAGCCTTACGAGCCCATTATACGCCCTCGTGTACTCGACACGCGTACACCTGACTGATTTTCTACGTACTCTCTTCTTCTGTGGTACACGCCCGCTCTAGCCATAGAGTACACGATTTTCCAACTGCACGCGTACAGCATTTGCGTTAGCACATTGTACACTGATCTAATAGTATAGTATTATGGCCATAATGTGAAATGCCATTAAGGGTTTTTACGAAAACGATCGCTGTACGCAACAGGTCACGTTCCTTAACACGCTCGCTACCGGGCGTCACACGTGTGTGACGCACTAGGAGCTATACAGGGAATTGCGTTTGAATGTTCGACAAGAAAAATAGATGAAGCCTCGTTTATTTTCATCGGAGATGCTTCTGTACAGTATCCACAACGACTACGCTTGATCTGGTGCTGCAACACGTTTATTTTTTATTGTTTCAACTATGCAATGTTTCATTGAAACGCGACTCGTTCTTCGCCCGAACAGTGCAATCTTTATTGTTGCGAGCGTTTGATAATTATATATCGAAAGAGCACAACTCAGCGACTGCAACGACCCTCGAATGCGTTGGCCGTGTCAGCGTTCTGAGTAATTTCACTTGTGCGTATTCGTGGAAATATTTTGGATACCTTTTAGTTTATGGACCAGACGATAATGAACCGATAGGTTTATTAAAATCTTATGTGGATCTTTCAGAAAGTATCGCGCTAATAAATAAAAATAGCCTAGTTTCAAATATGTCTTTATCAAAGTCACAGCTTCGTTATTTCGACAGTCTCTGTCTTCATTCCAATATGTGTGAAGCGTGATCCATAGTAAGATACGATTTATTCGCAGCCCAGCGTCGCACATGTTTCACGTACTATAAAAACCGCTCCGATCGTTGATTTAGCACGTTTTGATAGTATATATGTAAAAACTCGAGTAACACTACGTAATATCATGAAAATTCGTTACTTGGACAGTGGGAAGCCTCTTTGTTCTTAAACGGCGGTAGTGAACGTGTTAATATGAAGCCTTGCAAATATTAGTACTACGGCATGTGTCTAAGAAGTAATGAGACTGATTCTGTAAAAATGTTTTATATCGCTCAATGAAAAATCTATATTGTCTATTTCGGAACGATTGCCTTGACAAGCTATACACCGTTTCCATTCCTAGAAACAGTGCTGAAATTCTTCTACCAAAACTACTTTCTCTTGGTTTCGGTTACAACCTGTTGGATGTCGTTCACAGTTCCAAAATGATATCCCTTAAGATGGCTTTTGAATTTTGAGAACAGGAGAGAGTCACGTGAATTCATACGTGGGGAGTACGGAGGCTGTGCAACCACACGAATACGATTGTTGGTCACAAAACTCATTTACAAACTCATTCGAAACTGATCGAAACTGATTCTTGATGCAGTGTAATACGCTGCTCGATACGTCGCTGTTCCATTTCCGTAACGCGTGGCTAAAACACGCTTTTATAAAACTCGCTGGAAAATCGATCGTGTTAGCTAAATCGGGTTGAAATTAATATCGAAGGTAGGGCAGAGATATACGTCTCAAGTAACGTCGCAGCATCGTGATACAATGTCGTGGATTCCCGAGAGCCGAAATCTATCTCGTTACCTCTTAGACACGCCTCGTATATGAAATGATAAAATTCGTTGTACAACTGTACAGAGAATCGCCGCCAAACTTTATAGCCTTTCATAAACTTTTATGTTATCAAGCTTATAACCGTTTGTTTAAGTTCTAAGGAAATGAACGATGCTGAAAATGACGGAACCTCGTGAAACGCTTTTAAACAGGGGAACTACGACGAGTTTGGAACAACCTATCGAACAGGAAGATTCTTTTGGCTATGTTTGTGAATGAAAAATTCATTAAAAACACGTGTACGCGACATTCAAATTTATAAATGGTTCTCTAATTAGAGTAAGGTAATTAGAGTAATCCAAGAATTAATTCGTATTCAACGACGTTTCGCTCTTATTTAACCATCCACAAAATTAGCCGCGTGAAAAATATTGCTAACACGTTGAAGCAACGGTACGCCTATTCTGAATTCTGGTATCCGTGATCGAACTGTAATTACGTTACCTATCCAAAGAGCAAACCTTAGCCTTTCTCTGACGCAGTAATTGAACACTGTCAAGTTCCCTAAATCTCTTTATCGTTGAATCGTTCTGTGCCTTTATCCCCGATGCTAAATCAGGGCTGCTGGCTACAATGAAATTCCATTTTCCCAGTAGATACAGTACGTTCGTGGCGAATATTTTTCGTCGGAACCTCCAATAGCGATGTCTGTCACCTTTAACCCCGTCCACCTTTTTGTCTGGTAATATCTTGTCGATTCTACAAGGGCTTACTCGAATACCCGGAAGAGGAAAGGAAGATAGAAATGGCAGACGATATATTAGATGGGAATCGATTATACAGTTTAAAGATGTCTACGATTCCCGTGGAATATCAAGCAACCGTGCTAACAGACGCGATATTAAATTGGGACTTGATTTATAGCCAATCAGGAAAACAATAGCGCTTTGTAAAGTATAAATTGCATTTCTTTTCTCAATTTCAATGTCGCATAGCGCATAACCGTAAAACTCTGAATTTATAACAAATTTGTACTATTTATTTTCGTAAATTCATATCGTATATTTATGAAAATTCATATCATTTATTTTCATATATTTATAGCATATATATATATATATATATTCTTTTCAATTTCAATAATCATAAAAACTGTACATTCGTATGATATATTTATTTTGATAATCAGTTAATTGGCAATTACTATCCGCCGTGTTCAAATGTCTGTAAATAGAGAGTTTTTACGAAACAAATTATACCCCAGTGAGTAATTCAACGTACCTACCTTATTAAAAAATTGTTTTATTGTATTGTATTCAACGTGCAATTTACATTTCTCTTCGCTAAAAGAAAAGAAAAAGGAAGAGAAAATTTTTACGTTCCTGCTACTTGCGTCTTTTCTTATTTAAACTCTGCAATTATTAAGAAAAAACTTCTTATAACAAGTTGCGCAACTTGCACTTCCTCCCACGATTTCATCGATTCAACTGCTTCCCCTCTCGAGACTCTGATCTTTTCTCTCCCCTCCATCGACAAAATATTATTCTTTGAGCAATGATATAACGTTCATATTCACGCGTCAAAGGTCTGAATTAAGAAAGAAATGACAGAAACCTATCATAATATATCAAACAGAACGATAGTCCAGTAATACAAGTTTCACGTTGGAACGAGTCGTCCGTCGACAGCGTCGAAACCGCGAGAGAATTGTACAAGGCGTCCAGAAAATCAGAACAATACCTGGAGAAATGGAAAGGCTAGAGCAATTAACGGCTAGTAAACGTCTGCAGGCTCGTGTTCGGATGCACAGAGAATCATTTCGAATATCTCCTGCATAGATATGCAAATACGGTTTATTGAAGAAGAAACTCGCCATAATTCGAAAACAACGTCAAACAGAGTCGTCTGTTTATACAGAACATTTTTTTACCGTTCTCATACACAGAATCTACCGCCGAAGCGGTTGCCTGACGCTACGCGCACCCTGTATATTCCTCTTTCATTTCATCCTAACAGTGTCTTTAGCCTTTCAGTTCGTTTCTAGCGCCGAGACACCTTTTTTCACGGAACAGCATGACATTGATACACGCAACCGTGAAATTCGTCTGTCAAAACGTTGAGTCGAGAAAGAAGTGGAACAAACCAACGAGGGTAGGAGATGGGCCGAAGAGGAAGCCAAGACGAAAAGAAGGATCGAGAGCGCGATGTCTCTACCCTTCCTCGCTGTCTTTATTGATGTTTATCCTTTCCTTTCTGTGCAAAATGTCTCCCGTGCGCAGCTGCTCTCTCCCCCTATGGCGAGCGAGGCAATCTTCTTGTTGGCTTTAGCATTTCCTTTCAGCCACGATACGTCGCTTTGAGGAAGCAGTTTCCACGGCCCTCTTAATTCGTGCGCGTTATCTTTAGAAACTAGAGATTCGATCTCAGACTCTGTTTCGTCTCCAGATCAGCATTCTCCGCATACCATCGATCCACCAGTAGACGTTCGCTGTCCTCGAAAGGACTCGAAAGGTGACGGTATAATTGTACGAAAACGTCGAATAAGGATTTACAGCGTATTTTGGTCAGAGTTCAATTAGCAGTAAAATGCGGTTCTACACGTTCCTATCGATCGTTTTACTACCCACAGATTGCAGATATTTTGTGGGAAAGCGATGCATTCACAAATCGACACTTTTGCGCAATGCTGTAGATAGGTACGTTCAACGCTGTTCGAGGCTTTCAGGTGTGAGCCGTGACCAACGATAGGAGAAAAAGATTGCCAAACCGTCGTTAACCTTGCAATTGGTGGTCTGAGAATTTTTATGCATTTACAAGAAATTTGAAAGCGAAAAAATGCACGGAATGTACGTAACGTGAGAGAATACATAAAATACCCGGGGTATAGTGCTTTCTCTAATACTACTTCTCGGTAGGTAAAGTAATTTTCTACCCAGGCTTTACTTTTTTAATTATATTCCCAAAAATATGAATTTGCATAAAAATTCGCAGTCTGGTAATTATCTTCGTTAGGGATGAAGGATCGCACCGATAACAAGCAATCCTTCGAAACTGGATGAAGCTGGCTGTACTGATATTAGCGAGATGTTGGGACCTTTTCTTTTTGGACGCGGTTTATATCGTGTCTAGAAGCTTGAGGCAGCGTCGAACAGCATATTAGCAATATTATCCGTAACAACGCTAAGTGCGTTGATCCTGCTCTGTTCTCCTCACTTCCTCCTCGGGTTTTGTATCTCTTTAGATATCTCTTTCCCTTTGAATATTTTAGCCATGAAACGCGTAGAACACGCGGCAAGCAATAAATTTATTATATCAAATATTAAAATCAAATACAGGGTAGATGTTGGGGATAGTCAAAAGTTAAAAGAGAAGATCAGGGGCGGAAACCTTGAGCAATGGGATAAATATTGGATGGATGAGGAAAGTAGCGTATGTGTGTTACACGAGGAAGGTCGAGAAACGCTGAAGCACCTAATAGAGTCACGTAGGGAACCGGAAAGGTGCGAATGCAGGTTAGAAGATGTAGTGGCAAAGTTTTTCGATGTGGCAGTAGTAAGATGGCTGGCGTGTGTGGGAAAGAAAAAGAGACGGGAAAAGATACCGAAAGAAGAATATAGATAGTACAGAAGGATATAGATGGTTTGGCCGGACGAATGTCTAGATTAAGAATCTATGTAAACCAAGTCCATTTCATGACCGAGAAGACTCAAATTAAATTATTATTATTATTATTATTATCATTATTATCATCATCATCATCATTATTATTACTATTATTATATACCAAAATTAACATTCAAAAATTTTAAATTTACCTACATTTTAGTAATATTTACTGAAATATAATATCCATTTCAAGTCGTATAAACCCAAGACGAAGCAGCAGGGTTGATTGCGACAACTCGAGCCACGAAAACCTCAAGATTCTCAGTATAACGTTGAACGCAACAAGCGCTTTGGATATTTGAATCTCGCGGAGCAGTGTAACTTAAAACCCGCATTCTCCAAAAATATGCTAAATATCTTTTAAACTGTCATTCTAAGTTTTCGTTCAATTAGCGGGAAGGCAGTGAATGCGAGGGTGACTTTGCATCGTCTTCGTTGCATCGTGATACCGGCGTTCCGGTTATTTCTTGACCGAGTCGCACGAGTTTTTGATGTCGATCCAAATCGACGGCTATCTATGTCAGAAGACAGCGTGTTGTTATTATATAATAAATTAAAAATGGTACGACTTAGACGAGTGACTGCTAGTAAAATAGATATAAGCGACGTGCTTCACGAACAAGACATTCTAATGGTTGCTGTGTAGCATATTTTAGTTTAGACGAGCGTCGAGTTGTGACATTTTGTTTGGGATAATTGGACGTTCTTCAACTCGAGCTAGGAACTTGCACGGAGGATAAATTAATTTCACGTAGGTTATTTTGGCATACAAGTAGACAAAGTATCGAGTTTAGGATATTGTAAGTGTCGAGACGTGTCGTTATTTTGAAAACTTTGGCTTTGTATTATGTAAAACATCGAATAAAAGTCTCGATTGTTCTATTTTTTTTTTTTTCATTTCAATTCAGTAAAATATTGTATTGGTTCCTCATTGATAAATAATACATTAATATTACCTATATCGCTATAGAAAAACTTAATTTTTAACTCAATTCTTAGACTTAATTAATAATTAAAATAAATTGTTTCCACGAAACAATATTCGTTTTATCTAAATACCGAAACAAAAAAAAAAAAACAAGAAATAAATTAGGATCAGAATTTCTACGAAATAATACCTGTATTAATAAATAATAAATAATTAGAATAAAGAATTATACCAATATACAGTTAAGTATAATAGCAATACTACAATACATACATCAATTCAATACTTCGATTCACCTTAAAAATAAATTTATTAACCGACTATAACTTAGAATACAAATTGTTTTTCACACTACCAACCGCAACATGGTGTGATTGGTTAGTGTTAGGTTTCATGAAGGAATGACTAGTAGAATTTCTGGTTAGTAGAACGTATTATGTATTATGTTCTCTAATTTTGTGTTACGATCAAATATTGCAAAATATACTCGAACAAAATAGAAACCGCGCTCTTCTATTATTATCAAAACAAGAAATATCCTCTTATTGCATTACAGTTCGCATATCTTTCTCCTTTACTCGCTTGTCATGCATGAGATTGTATTACCCCTAATGTAATACAAACTTATACTAATCAAAAATAGTGGAGGTAGAAAGAGTAAAGAGATTAGCTATTTTGTTCCATTGGACGGACATTCTCCGATTTTTTCGCTTTGCCCCTCACATTTAATAATCCGGAATAACATAACAACTTTGGAAAATGAAATGATAAACGTTTTATTATGCGTAATACGCAGAAGATGTACAATTGTATTTGTCAGGCGTTTATTCACAGAGAATTAATCAGTAGTTGCGGCCAATGAGGAACTAGATTTCTGTATCTTGGCGAACAGAGTTTAACCTGTCAACGGTTTACAAAACCGCATTTGTAAAAGTATAAGCGAAGCGACATTTATTACGCAACAGCTTAACAATTTATTAAACGGCTAAATCAAAACTTAAATCGCTCCGGCGACATTCGTAAATGCGCCTTTGTAATTCGGCGAAACCAACGCGTATAAAGAGAAAATTTTACGTAA
Source organism: Bombus confusus (assembly GCA_014737475.1). Lineage (NCBI taxonomy): Eukaryota > Metazoa > Arthropoda > Insecta > Hymenoptera > Apidae > Bombus > Bombus confusus. Next base: position 395,675 of record JACXIV010000103.1, read on the forward strand.
AAGGAAAAGAAAAGAAAACAAAGGACTCGTTAGACTGCTACCGGCGCCAAAATTGCGCGTTTCAATTAGAAGAGTTAAATTCCATTGCGAAGAGTGAGCCAAAGTTATTTATCAGTGCGAGCGTATGGCGCCGCTATTAATAAAAATAATATCGCCAGCCATGATCGAAGAGTAAACGTCAAAACAGTAGTATTACCACGGCGTAGGTGAGACACACAAGTCGAAAATAGTCGTTCGCGATCCGCCACCGCGGACGCATTTAGACGGTCGCGCTAAACTTAGATTGTTTTCTGAACAAACGAGTTAAGGGGTCCGCGTGAGCACGAGTGTGCGTGACACGCCAGAAAAAAGCCTCGAAAAATCAGATTTACGGGGATCCGCTTAACCAGGTTTACGGATCCGATTAACCGGTCAATTAAAAAGCAATGTTTGCACTGATTAGCCAGGTTGGGTATCGTCGTGCGAAGAAATTCTAAGATAAGTAGCAATGCGTTACAAGAACTAGCGATATCGTGTGAATGATGTCAGTAAGCGACGAGTAAGCACTAATGTAACAGTCACATTCGTCATTCTAACTCCTTATCTGTCAATTAATTTCTTAATTTCGTTTAATAAATGTTTCCGTGCCATCATCGAGCTTTTCACCCTTACTCTGCCGATGCTCCCACCACGTCATATATTCCTACCTTGTCTTATCTCGTGCTACCGCGAATATACGTATGTATTAGGTCGTCCGAAAAGTGTCTTTCTTCTACAGACACGTCTTTTACAACAACGCATCTTTGCACAAACATGAAACCTAATCTGTCGAACGTTGTGATCTTTATCTTGATAGAACAAAATGTATTATAGGTAATTCGATAAAATAATATAAAATGAAAAATGTTGCGCATCCATCATTTCCTTATAAAACGAAAGAAACTTTTCGGACGACCTAATACATATGCGATGATTATGATTATGAGCCTATTACAGGTTAATTAACGCTCCGTTTATTTGTGTTCATAAAGTATCCTTCATTTGCATTGAAAGAATAAAACTTCCTGAATCAAGGCGCCTAGGACGCGGTGATCACACACATTCACCTAGGCTATTCACGAAGCGCAGGTAGAAGTGAAATGCGTATGGCAAGAATCACCGAAGAGGAATACAAGCAGCAAAGAACAATAGGAATAATAGGAATAATCTGACGCAAGCTTCTGCTTGGCATTGCGAAAAACCAAATTCCACAGAGAAAAGCTGCGACACGCAATGAAATGAACGCGAACGTCCTCGTTCGTTAGTGCACGTCCACAATGACATCAGCCTGACAGGCAATAATGTTAAGTAATATTTACTAACAGGCAGAACCGACCTCGGGGTCTCCGAGGAGGCCACGAATCGTTCCTAAGGGTGCTCTCGCCCATTCTCTCTCGCTCGCTCACTCTCGTCGAGGGCGCAGCCACCATCAACTAAATTACTCGCGAGAACACGGCCTTACTTTCTTTCCTGCTCTCTCGTTTTCAACGCAGAACACTACCGGGCTGAGAATTTTGGCGTCCGCACAAACGCGTTCCCGAACCGCTCCTCCAACTGTCGCATTCCACCTAATTTATATCGAACTACTGTTCGATTTTGTGTTCAGCTTGTCCTGCAATGTGTCGTATCCGCGAGAAACCGTGCTTCTCAAATTGGCACTTTCTTTCGATCGTAGATCGCGAATACGCGTTTATTAATTCGTGTTTTCGCCAGAGTCTCGACCGAGAAGGATCTTTCTCGTGACGTTCTCCTGATGTTTTTGTGAAACTGTATTCCAAAATCGGACTATTACTACGGTTTCTGACCCGTATCTTAGTCTTCTTCGGTTTTTAAAAAGTCCAACATAAACCGTTGAACAGAAGCGCGCGCGACCTTCGTTACAAAATATGTATCGTAAAACGAATTGTAATCGGTGGCTAGTTGAATATGTTCAAATATCGACAGTAAAGCGGTCGTTTTGTTTATACGTATGATTCGTCACTGAAAGTGTACTGTAGTATACGTACATACGTGATAACCAATGCAGTATCTTGATGACTGAATTTATTACTGAACGGAAGATGATAAGTTTGAACAAGTCGGTTAGTTTCGTGCGACAGTTCAACGTCTAACGCAGTAAAGTCTCACAAGTTAACATATCCGACATAAGGATTAATATGCACAACAATTTTCATAATCTGAATATATCCGTCATTTCCACTGTGAATTGATTTTGGTCTTGATGTACATCGTACGTGATAACCGCTTGAGAGATTAAAGTATATCTCTTACGTGCAACGTGCAGTGATTACAAGCAGTTTACAAAAATTTGCATAAATATCTACAAATACCGATGGCTCACGTTGCTATCCTTAACCTACGTTAATATCACTCCCTATCGCAACGTGTTTCTAAAAAAAAAAAAAAAAAAAAATAATAATCTAATCTAATCTGAAAATATTTATGTGGTTCGAAAAATCTGAAATGATTAGACAACTCGGCAAAATGTGTGGTGGCGTGAAGATTTCATTTTGTTGATAGCGAACGAATGTTCGACGAATATTGCTCGTATAATGCGACGTTGGATATGGATTCGCGTAAATATCATCGAAAATGAGATTCTACTGCCCCGTCGACTACCACCTTGTCAGAACACCGTAATTCCTCTCTTTTCCGTATTAAACCGCGTTACGCATCGATTTCACGAGAGCATGTCGACGTATGAAGTAGAAAGTCGACCATAAAGTTTATGGTGCGAAGGAACGACGCATATCTATCTGCGTTCTACTCTTTTCTACGGATCTCGTCCAGTTCGAGAAACAACGGATATTCCATTGCCCGTGAAACTTTCAGCGATATGTCTCTATTAGCCGTTTTATAATTGAACGGACGAAACATATATATCAGAAAATAATAGCAAGTACGTTCGACTATAGATTCAAAGGTAAATACAATAAATGTAAAAAACTGAACTTTAATAAAAAAAAAATGCTAACGTTTCCAAATATTAAACATATACTATACCTATTACGCGTACATGCTTCGTATCTTTTCAACCAACTTTTAATTTATACGACATACGTGTAAGAGATTTTACAACAAATTACGTGCCACCAAGATGTATACTCGTTTTTGGCTCTCGTTGTGTTACGCTTGAAGCGAAACCAATGTAAGCATTTGATATAGTAACATGACGGCGACGTCGATCGACGACATAAGTGGCACCCTCATGATTCTCGCCCATCACTCCACTTCACCCCATGGACTATGCCATTGATTATCTCCCTCGCTCCCATTGTCCTCTCTTTGTCCACCTTCTCAACCTTGTCCGGTCCGTAATTGTATGAATTCCGATATCCTCGTTGTACGACACCCCTGCAGCTTCCTTACAGGGTGACGTACCACAAAGCCTAAAAACGCATTAGCAGCAAATGGTATCGTCACGTAAACTCGTTTCGGAACACCTACGGTCTACGCTGAATACGAACAAACATGCGTTCACGATACGTTCGTAAGTGGTTGCAGACATTGAAAACGTTCTGTTGATTTGTTCAAGCCTTTCAGAAGACACGAGTGCGATCGTTTTAATACATTTTTTAATACATTAATAAATATACAATGTACCAGCATGTATGTAATCACATTTTCGTGGTTATAAAAACACTTGCTTTGTTTCACTTGCTATCTTGTATTTTGCATCTTTAGTATTAAAAACGTAAGATATAGAATTCGAATTAATAGCCAAGAAACAACTTCTCTAAACAAAGATTGTACACTTTGGAACGTTGTTTTTTTATATACTATACAGAAAGACAAGATACTTCCGATGTTGTGTTAACATCTAGACGATACGCACGGTGAAATTAACGTAAGTATAGCGCAAGTATGTTACAACAGAGTTAAACAAAAAAACTAACAGTTTAAGAGAAACGATTTTTTGTATCTTCTTGAAGTTTCAAACTTGATTTTAATTTACAAATCATCTCAAGTGAGTTTCTCCGATTCTGGGATTATTCTAAATGGAGACTACATTCCTAACTTTCTAATTTCCTACTAGATTCAGTTTAAACTGTTAAATATTCAATGTGTATCGTTGAAAAAAACCTCTCTCTTTTTTCTATATCAGTATCACATCTAGCTTCGTCACCGTTCTAAGGACCCACTGATGGTAATTTGCGCCTTACGCTTGCCACCTATTTAAGGTAGATACTCGTGCTCATATTATGGGTCATTTGGCACGGTTGATCAGCTGGTCAATTAAAAACCTGTGGTGGGCGTCAGTGATCCGTGATATGAGCAGGTAAGTATACCTTAAATAGGTGATAACCGTGAGGCGTACATGGGTATCTGATGAAATTCTGCAACTCTAGACACGGAGAATACATTGCGACACCGATTCAAAATTCATGTAAAACTCACTAGCATATTTATTTTGTTGTAATTTAAATCAGGAGCTTTTTAAGCTGTGGATCGCGTAAAGAAATTACAAGATCGTGAAAATACTTGCGACTACCATACACCAGTGAAACGAATCGCTCATCTGTCGTAAAAGGATCATGAAGAATTCACCGAGCCATTAATCGACATAGATATAAAACACCAGCTTTTAAAAAAAATCATATAAATGAGTTTTTACTTTACTGGAATTAGAACAGAATTTCCAGTAATTGCTGCAATAGCCTTGTAACCTTTTACACTACGTATCTATTGCAAAACGACGTCTTCGTCATTGACCATTGTAAAGTCAAAATATATAAAAGATTTAATTCTTTATGGAAAAATAAATTAGCACCTTTGTCTCATCGATATCCTTTGCTTTTACTTTTATTTGAAACTATAAATATAGCAAAGAATTGTTAAAAACTAAACTTCTTCGATTTATTATCGATTAACATTTTGCTTGTATATTTATTTTATGTTCCTTCTTATGTATATCATTGTGGTCGCATAAAATATTTCCGGGCAAAACACAGGGTCGCGAATGGAAAAAACAAGCGCTGGTTTAGATTAAATTTAACATTTTTTGCATGTCCGGAATTCTTCATTATTTATTAATTCGTAAAAGTGTAAAATACATTGCGCGGCTATCGCATTTGTTCCAACCGCACGATTTTTCCACGCGGATATTATTTCCAACGAAGCAATAGTTTCCGGTATTATTTCACAACAAAGCGATAAATCTGAAATAGTAAAACTAGTCGCTGAAGAAGTACGTTAAATCATTTTGCGAATTATTATGATTAAATGTATATAAAGTTTCGGCAAATAAAAATACACGCGGTCGAAGCTTCATAGAAGAAACTAGCGGAGACGGAAGAATTTGACAAGGGTCGTTTCTTGTTATAAAACCCTTGTATTATTACTCGTACATGAAGATTCCGCAACAGTAACGAGTATAACGAGGACCATTAGCAAGAAATCCGTGATAAACAACTTCGACGAGAAACCAATAAATGATAGATTTCTTCGATCGCTGTACGTTTTAACGAAAGCGACGGGAGACCAGTTGTCAAAGGGGAGAAAGAGAGGAAGACAAGAGAGGAAAGTGGTAGTCATGCTGGAAGTCTCGTTAAAACGTCTTCGAGACGATTCAGAATGGAAGGATGCTACTTTCCCATTTCCTCCTCGTCTCATGATTTGCTATCAAAGACGCCATCTTGAAAGCGCTTTAAACCAATTTATTAGCTTCGTTTTTAATCACCCGGCCGGAACGTTCGGACAGTCCACGATGAAGAAGGAACAACACCGCGAAGAGAGGGACCGAAAGAAATTGCAAGGCAAGCCCTTCGATCGTGAAAATATTTCTCCTTCAACGATGGTGTCCTTCGCCTCTTTTCCCTTGCATCTTGATTAAACAATCCTACGGCATACCGAGGGACTTGTCGTTTCGAAATTACCCACCGAGATTATATTCCAACTATTTCCGTTATTCCTATAACACGCACGGTGTCTTGTGTTTCTTCGGCAATAAACGAATTTTTAAGCGAAGCAGAAGGAAAACATTGATCCGTGTTCTGGATCGTTATCAGACTGCGGATTTCTACGCACATCCATATTTTCTAGGATATAGTTAAGAAAGTAGAATCTCGACAGGAAATTGTTTTATCTGCCAATTATTATAGAAACCACTGTATTTTGGGTATCTCGTACACTTTTTCATACTATGCGCAATCTCGGCGATTTTGCACTTTTAAATTTCCTATGAATACATGAAAAGCAGTGTCTAGTCAATATGAAGATTCATTCGTTCGTTCTTTATATATAGCATTATATATTATATATAGGTTTATATATATAATAAATATATATAATAATATATATAATATATATATAATAAATATAATAATATATATAAAGCTATACACTTTAGATGTATTACGTATTACACAACAAAATTCTTATTAATTTTTCTACTATATTCGTTTCAATGAAATGAAGTCGTAGTTAAATATTTCATCCACGCGTTTGAAATAAATTTTTGCTGCCCAGATATGAAAGTTGATTAAAACGTTAACCCGGCAGGGAGAAAAGATCATTTCTTATATTTCACGATCTCATTTACAATGGATCAATATGAAATTGTAAGGGTGTTTAAATAGTAGAATTTAATACGATATTCGAGAAGAATTCAAATAATAGAGATACTTTTGAAAGCAATAGTTGAGAATAGTCTCAAGAATTGAGGTCTGTGAAGTAGATAAAGATCTTCATTGTGTGCGATCGTTTCAATATCTTAAAAGTCTTTATTTTCGCACGTGGTTCTAACATTGAATAACAATGACTTCTTACTATCATGGACGACTTTTGTTATAAAACAGTCCACTTCAAAGAGCCAGTGTACTACCACATAATGGGAAACTTTTTCCTCGAATCATCTGTTTAGAGATGTACGATAACCATCACTGACTTGCGCGAAATTTCGACATAGAGGAAATTCAAACATCTCTTAAATGACACAGCTTTCTTTAAAAATGTTCTCCTTCTCACAAATGTACAGAAACCCTATAACGATATAATAGAACAAAGCAATGGGTTATAAAAGGCGATTATCGAAAGCTATTTTCGCTTGAAAAATTCAGACGAAGTAGTCAACGACGAGATAATCTTTTTTCTCCGATGCAAAGATCTCTCGTGTGAAATTACAATTTTACTAAAACCGCGCGAGAAATTCTCATCTTTCAAAGTCCTTGTGAAAAAATGTGATTATAGGAGATATTGAAACGCATTTTCCTTCGCGATATATAGACTAATCAAGTTATCTGCACGCTCGATTCAATCTCTCTCTCGCTCTCCATCTCTCGGGAAGGGATCTATACGAGGTTGTTTCGTGACAAGGTAAGCTAAAGCAATTGCGTTTCACCAATAAGTTTAGTCAACGATCACAGAAACGCACTGAATTCCTTTGATCTTCGCATTGATAAACGAACTTGTCCTGGCAACAAACATTCCCCAGATTTCATCGTGCGAGCATCGAGCATCATGAACAATAAACGAGCTACAATCCAGCTACATCGAGTTCAGAGATAACCAATTAAGCCTGGAAAATTAATTTAGCGCAAACGGGACACGACTGTGGTCAATCGGTTAGCCTTTGCGCTCCTAAAGAAATCCTTTCCATCTGATTGCCAAATAATTTCATTTACAGTTTTCATTTGTCGTCGTTGTACATCGAAATAGAAATCAAAGTGAAAATCAGTTTCTTAATTAATGTTTCCTGACCGCTGAGATACGTCAAATCAATTACGTATTATCAATTATTTAATTATGTCTGTTCACGTGTTCATTGTTATTCGATCGTTTATCTTTTTTTCTTTTTTTAACATAAACATGTGCATATTAGATTGACCAATACGTATAAGTAATGTCGGATTCTACCATTTCAACATTTTCAAACATTTGTTTCTGCTGTTCTACTTGCGAAAGTAACAGATTATTGATAACCTGTATAACATCCGCACGGTCTAAAAGCTGACGTCTCAAACTTCGTGCAATTTAAGAAATAATTATATTTGCTTGCATTTTTTAAATGTTTAATTGACTCGAAGATGGACAACGAGACGACGTATTTTCGTATCTCGCAATTATGAATTATAATTTCACAGGTCATATAATTTCAAAGGTAAAAATACGGTAAAAACAGCACAAAAGATGTACGTGATGCTGGAATGAAAAAATGCTGCAGAGATGGTTCAAAAAGTTTCGTGATGGAGATTTTAATCTTATCGATGATAAACGACTGTTGAGATCGATAACGATCAAATCTACGCTAACGCACAAGAATTTGCTGAAATGTTAGGAATATGGAAATTCAACGTTGAAGATTATTTGTATTAACTCTTGGTATAGTTTTGTTATTATATTATATATTATCTTTTGGTCAATCCAATATGTATATATATCTTTAAGGGAAAAAGATTTGTTGAAAACAGCGAATCGGTGAATTGTCAAACGGTGAAACGAAAAGGTCGCAAAAGCAATTCGAGAGTTACATTTACAACAGGATGAAACTGTTTTCCTGCGTACTGATCCCTTTCTCAGTCTCAATTTCAGAAATGAACTTTACTCATTACCCTATCCGTGATGAGACTGCGTTAGTCCTTCCTCAACACCGACTAACTAATGCAATTTTTATCTTTCACGATGATGACAGTTCCAGCGAAGGATTTAAGATTATAAAAGAAGAAAGAAACTTGCAATGAAATAATACGCACAAAAGTTGTCAAAAAGCATTAATTTCTATTGCTTGTTACTGCAAACATCTCATCAAGTTATAAAACATGAGCAAATTCTCGAAACTTACAGTTTGGATAAATTTTTATTGGTTTTAAGAAACGAAAAAAAAAGAGAGAGCCGAATATAAATTTAACTCTGTTTGCTTATGTGCAGAAGATCTTACTAGTAATTATTTTTGCGATTAAAAAATGTTGAATTAAACAATATAATTTTCTACGAAACATAGGCAAATTGTGATCGAGATGAAAATAACATTATAATAAATAATATTTAGTCATTTCAGCCAATTTGCCATTTTTATTTTAAAAGTAACCCATTTTTATGTTAAGGTCAAATAAATTACTTTGCAATAATTTTTCATTGTAGCTTACTTGAATAATAAATGTATAATAAGCTTGTTTGCACGAGACAACTTCTACTTCTGACACAATTAAACAAAATACGGTCGGATATTATTTTTCCGGTTTATTAGTTTCTATAAAAGCAAGACATGTTAGTATTACCATTAATTACATATTTGAAAAATTGTAGAAGGAAGAAGAAACATTTAGCACCGATTTGGAAGTTTCAATCAACCTCGGCCAATTTTAATTCCTTTAGGCAATACAAAGGGATGCAATTTCAAGTTAAAAATAAAAAGGCAATCAATAAGAAAAGGAGATTGGCTATGAAAATTGGCTATGTGATGCACGTGCTCGTTGGAGAATCATACTCTTCGGTAGCATCGCGCTTTATTGAGACATGTACCGAAAATTCTATTTAGATAAAGCCAACGACAAGTACCGCGAGGCTTTATTCTCTCACCCTTTCGGATGGAACTTCCTGCGAGTTGCAAATCGATAAAAAGAGGAATAGAACAACGCGACACTGTTTCGTCGGGTACGGACATAGACAGGGGATTTTCAAATCCACGACAAGGAAAATGGAACAGCTCCGGAATAGAGATTTCTTTAACAGCGCAACTAGAATAAAACAAAACAAAAGCCGAGTTGTAGCAACATTGAAACAGGTGTTACAGATCTTTCGATTTCGTTTCTGCCTCTTATCCGGGGGTAACTTTGCAAGATTGAGTCTTAAACTTTGCTCAAATAAAACTTGAATTCAAGCAATTTAGCTGGAAATTTATCTAATCTGATTTCAAATAATGGATACTTAATACGTTCAATGACGACATCGAGAAAATCTATGCTATCATTTTTGTTTCAATATTTCTCAACAATCCAACGTCGTGTGTCCGAGTCACAGAAGATAGGAATCGTTAGAAATCCTGTCGCATTGGACGTGTTGAAGAAATGTCACAAAATAATGCTGATTGTTAGTATATATCTTTTACAATGAGAGAAAGGGCAAACTGATTGTTACAAATTCTAAAGAAACATTATTAAAAAGAAGAAAAATAGTCGATTTGGGTAAGGAAGTGCGATCAGAAGGAGAAACATATTTTCTGCGCTAAGTAATATATAAGTGAAATAAAAGAGCATAAAAATTCATTTGTATATTTCCACGCGAATTATAATAAGTTACAATAAAAAAGAATCGGCATTTTAAGTATTTCAATAGAATTCAAAATAAAAGAACTCTACTGAGAAAACTCGATTAACTTGTGAGTACTTATATATGTATAAAATTGTTGCTTCTTCTTTTTCCTTTAAATTTTACAGTCGTGCACATTTTTATACATACTGTGAAATAGCATGTATTAGTGTTCCAGATAGTGTAAAGGGAACAAGGTTACAAAATATTTTCGAGCATATTTTAATTTACGATCAGGTGGCAGATAATGAATCTACGAGAACAAACGGCTTACAAAATTAGACGAGAAACGAATTGTTTTTTTGTAGAAATTATATTCGTGCGTCACGTTGATACAAATGAAAAGGAAGAGCTGCTCCGTGATTTCAGGATTTTCAGGTCAATTCGCTGAATCATTGTGTGACAAACAACCCAGTAAATTTATGCTAATTTAGTTTATTCGTGAATTTACTTCGTGTTCTAAATACCTATAATTTCATCGCGTTTCAGGAAAGTTTAAATTACTACGTTTAACATAATCGTCTAATAATCATGATTTTATTTTACAATTTAATATGTAATTTTTCCTGAATTTAATTTTCATTGCGACGAAGATAATAAAACCTATTATTTAGACGTTGAAAATGTATATTAAAAGTTGATTAAAAAATTTGAATTTGAATTTGAAAGATAAAGTTTTCAAAAGTCTATTAAAATTATCAATAGATTAACAAAAGCGAATAAAAGATTGCCAGAAGATTAACAGAAAAATTGACTATACGAGAGATATGCACACCGTATCGAACAGAATGATTTTTCACGCAGGATGATACTTTTTTCACAAAGGGTATACGAGAATAAACCAGCGTTTGCTGATTTTTAATTGGAGAATAAACTGTTAAATGCCTGCAAGTTAGTTTTTCTATCGCAAAAAATCGAAACAGCTTTATCTTCGTTTTAACTGAGGCCATGAAGTTTTGTGTGGAATAAATGTAATAAAGGCTGAAATCAATTTTTATTGACATTTAAAAAATACTTTGAAAATGCGTGAAAAAATAGATAATCTATCTCTATTATGTAACAATATCGAATATTGTTTCAAAATCTTTCTATCATTTAATAGCACGTATATTTCTAACGGTAAGTATGTACGTACTCGTATCATTGATATTTTATTGATCCTCTCTCTTATTCTTTTTGGGGCTATGAAAAGAGGAAATAAAGTTTTATTAAAAAAGAAAAAAGAAGATAAATTAATTTGAACAAACTGTTACATAATTAGATTCTTCTGACAAACGTCCCGTTAATGGGACAACCTGCATAGGTTATTATATAAATAGAAAGATACAAGGAAGTATTTATTGATCGATATAATGAAAAATAAAGGGGGCAGAAGAACATGTGTGAACGAACCATAAAGGCGCCCTTATTATGTAGTTTAGTTTATTTAAACAAAGGATCTTCCAGCTTACCTGATTTTAATTTAAAAGATTAACGTAGAAGAACAAAAAATCCCATTCTTTCGATTTATTTCCATTGAAACAAAATTAATTAAAAATTTAGCTTTTGAAATCAAATTAGGAGTTAGAATAGAGGTGGTTTCCTATTTTATCCCATTAAAACGAACAAAACTTTGTAAAGCGTACACAAAGTAATTTCCATATTAAGGAATATATTAAACTCGTAAATTCGTGATCGAACGTTTAATTATTAACTACGATGTAATTATTCCTCTCGAAAAACTGATTTAGTCCACAGAAGACGAAGAATCCAAGTATGTACATAATTTAATGAAAGTTTAATCGACTATAGCGATAGCGCAACAAAATGTCAACCGTGAACAACAATCACCTTAAAATAATTCGTTTATAGCAACCCTTCGAGCTATCTGACCGAGTGTTCAAAGGACGGGCACATATTCTGCTCAACAGTGCGTAATCAACTTTTTTGCAAACTCCTAAAAACGCATTTACGCTTGCCATGCATTTTGCATGCACTTCTGTGCATAAATTGTTGCTCGTTCCAAATTATTTCTCGGCTCTCACGACACAACGACAGTAGTTTTCATTTTTACAAAGAAATTCAAATCTTTTTTTCATTGTAAACTAACTCGAAGTATATTCGCTATTTGTACTACGATATTTCAACATAGAACGGTTATATCCTATTGAATATGAACTGTTAAGTGACGTAATGTTTTACTTTAAAATAGAGTTAAAGCAGAGTTTACTTTAAAATAGTACATCATTCTTTGACGTGTCAGTTTTGCAATGTTATACGTACAAAAAGATGGTAACACTGTAACTAGGGAACTGAATAATCCAACTATGAAAATAAGTAAGTATAGGGTTTACATGATTGAAAAACAATGTTATTAATATAATATTATATTTATAATATTAATATAATACTTCAAATGAATTCGAGCGTGCTACTGAATAATCTTCGTTCTTCCGCATTGGAAAATTATCAAGGAAAAATTAACAACAAAGAGCTATCAACTGTTAGATGAAGTTAAAATAGATGGGAACAGGTGGGGAATGCGATATCCAGTATAGAATTCCAAGGTTAAAAGAATTGTTACCATTGATAGAAAAATGGAAGGGAAATAGAAACTTCTGGCTAATTTTATACTTCTGATTATTTTATAGAAATAAATAGTATGTTACGCGTTAAAGTAAACTAAACTGTAGAACAAAATTCTAGCGTATTTATTAATTGTAATTGAATAAAGTCACACAATAGAGTAAATTTTTAATTAATAATAAAGAATTATAGCACGTTCAAATATTGAACACATAAAATAAGGGAAATACGATAAATTTATAATGCTGAAATAAAAATTGGATATTTCCGTTGTAATTACTTTGCTCATTGACGAGTTGTAATTTAATTGTTTCGAATGATCTTGTCATTTTAATAATTGGAAATTGAAATGCACGGAACGTCTGAATACGATATTGATGAAAACGAGAGAAACTATACCATCGATAAATATTTCTCGTAATTTGGATCAGAGAACGGAGAGGCGCGGCTCATCTGCAAGTGGCATCGATTTCATTTTATAATAACGTGCAATGACCATGCTCATTTCATTGTTATATTCACGGCTGAAGTTATCTGATTACCGTGTCATTTGATAAAACTTCCCACTCTCTGTATTTCTATCATACGTCTATTGTCATGGTTTCATCCAGTTGAACCGATAAGAGAAAACAAATCATACTTTGAATTACAAGCATAACGATACCTTCCAATAAAATGTATACGCTTTATCTTCAATTCATAAAAAAATTGTAAAGAAATCTTTTAATAATACTTGTTCAACAAATCCTTGTTTCACAAGAAACAAAAGAGATTAATATTTTTCAATTCATATTTATCTCTATAATATATTGGTACAAAATATTTGTAGAATTTTTCAGCAACTAACAAATTCTCCTTTGCTAACATTATTTAGGAGATTAGGTACTCTAATGGTAATAAATGTTACTTCTTTAAAATATTATTCCTCGTTTAACGTAATTATAATTAGAAGATAAGCAACGATAAATTGTTTTTTAAATATACGTAACTGTAGTGGTAAACAATGTAACACATTACATCTTGTATAATTAAGATTAAAAGGCTAATAATATGTTAATTCATTTTACCATTTGAACGAAGTGTTTTTTTTATGTTTCTTATTTATTGATAATTATTTTCCTAGTGCTTCAATTCCAAAATCGGATTTCTAAGGGACAGATGGGGAATCATAAGTATATTCCGGTAAACCACCTGTACTATATATCGCCTATAACTCGTAACAAAAAACAAAATCAAAAATTTCAATCAAAACAAAAATTTAATAGCAAGCGAGTTATATATAAGAAACATAAAACACGTGATCAGTACTGATTATGGAATAATTCTTCGTACGCTTTGCTCATAGATCGTCTATCGTGAACTGTACGTCGAGCGTAAAAGCATAATTCTATAATCCATAATACGTAATACGCACAAACTGAATCGATATTCCGCATATGTCGTAAAATACAAGAAATCCAGTAGTCAACGCGTCAAAAAATTAACGAATGTCAAACATTCGAATACTATCTATCAAGCTTTAACTCTGTCATAGGTGGAGTGAATTACTTTTCCCATCAAGTCATGGGTATAGACAATGTAAAAATATGTTTCCATTTCTGCAGAGTTATATATATGTACTGCTACATACATGTGTGTATAAACAACCTTAGAAAACAAACAATTACATTCCATTAAATGTCAATAACTCGGCAATAGGAACCATAACATTAACCTCTTTAAAGGATTACATACAAAAAAAAAAATAAATTGATTTTAATAAAATAAGCATATGTGTATCTACTAAACACTTGTTTTGTCACAAGATTTGTGTTTTTTAATTTCCGCTCACAAAAAGGTTATAGCTTTCCAAAAAGAAAAATATATATATATATATATATTAATATGTATATAGCACGACGATGTATCGCGAACGAATCGAATGTCAACAAATATGGCAGACGATGAGAGAGAGAGAGAGAGAAATCGCTCGGATCTATCCCGCAAATGCAGTCTATACACAATGAGGCTAGGCAATCGAGGCAATCGAAGACGTTCATCGAACCCGGAGGCATTGTCGCGCACGCGAATCGAACCAATGTTCTGTATATAGACGGTAACTAAGGTGTATACGTGTGCACAAGTCCATGTATACGTGTATATAGTACTGATACTACATGTTATGTGAGTATGCATCAACACGATGTGCCGAAACACAACTTCCCTCTGCTTTGTCTGTAATCATACTAGCTAGAGGATAGAGAAAAGGAGATTTGGAGTGGCGGCGGCCGCGCGTCTTTTCGGTTGAGGAACGCGATACGTCGTGCGTGCTCGTGCGTATTCGTACTGCGACTCACCGGGTAGGGAGAGAACTCGTCGTGTAGGACCACCCAACGACGAGCGTCGCGTCGGCCCCCAAAAGACAAGCACGTGGAGTACGGTATCATGGTGACGGCGGCGACAAGAAGGGGGCGTACGATCCGCTCGAACCTTGTCACCGAAGACGTCGCTACAAATTGTTGTCCGCGTCGTGACCGGCGTTGTCGACACGTTGTATTTTTTTTTTTTTTATTACCACGTCTTTTCGGCCGCGCACGTTTGACGTTTAGCGGCGTTGGTAGAACGCGCTTCGCGCCGCACCACCGAACAACCGAACGGGTTAGAGAAGCCCACGATGGAAAACAAGAGGCGACCGGCTAGCCCGAAGGACCACGAGATTCGAGCGTAGCTAGGGAATCACGACAGCTGATTGGTCGACGGGAGTACCACCGCCGTCTGCCGACCATTGCGCGCAACCGCATCCGAGAGATCAATGAGACTCGAACCGAAGAAGACACTCACCTAGAAGTACCCGAACACTCACGAGCGCGTGCGAGGTTCACCGAAGACAGGGCTGCCTAAGAATCGGGTCGCGGTGCAGCATATAGTCGATACGGAGCGACGTTTTACGTTTGACAATTGACAATTTTCTTCCTCGATGGCTTCGCTTCGAGAGATAAATCGACTGACATTTTCTACTCTCTAACGCACATCGTATATAATATAAACATATAGGCATATGTGCTCCACATATTTTTCAGTGTTCATTGCTACTAGCGGTGTCGAGATTGGTATGACTGTGGTTACTCGTCGATTATGTCATTTTCTGTTTAACGATTGTAACATTTAATTCGGTGGTCGATGAACGTTCAACCCTGCTAAGCTCATTCAGTTATTTTCAACCAAATTATGTTTTTCTAATGTTAAAATATTTCTTCATAGTTTGGAAGAAATATAAAAAACGTCTTATCGATTTTTCGTTTCAATTGTATGTTAACGATCTTCTTAAAATATTGCAAATTCTTTTTGTCTTCTAAAATGAGTGCTAGATTGAAATATAAAGATTCGAAGATTATAACGGAATTAATCGACCAATGCTTAGCGAGCAAAAATCCACTTTTACAGTTGCAAAAGTAGTCGCAATTCGATGGAAGGAATAATAATAGATATAGCCCTTATTCCGAGAAGTAAACAACAATAAAATACGTTTATGTTTGTGCGTATACACTGTGGGATGCATTATATATTGTTGCCTCTTTCGTAGAACTGAATCGCGTTTCCCGTAATGATTGCATTTATGAAGCTGACTTTAACGTACGTCACGCAGAAATGTACGTGCAGGTGGCAAGGAGCTGCCTGGTTTAAATTTAGCAATATCGCGTGCAACTGATGCATTTTCGCAGGGTTAATTGATTTGACCTGAAGGAATCGTCAGTGTTGTCAGTAAAATATCAAGCGCACGCGCGTTTATAAATATTTGTTTTGAACTATGAATATTATAATCCTTCCGGAAAAATTAGATTCCATTTTATAATCTCTTTAGTAGATTAATTATTGTTATTCTTATCTACTAAATGTAACTGATTTCTTTCGTATATTTCCATTTTGTTTAAATACATTTTGTCATTTAATAGAATAACTAGATGTTTGTTACGCGTTATTTTTAACTGAAATCTGTACGATAAAAGCTGATTATGTATGAACAAGCGAGGTTAGGGGATGCGTGCACCATACTTGTAAACGTAATTCCCTGACCGTTTGCATTACAGATCACCTCAAGGACGATGACGCACACTACTTCCTGAATAATACGGTCCGTGTTACGTCACTGATAAGACGTCACGTGTGCTTCGTGACACAGATGACGAAACACTGTAACAGGGATAGATTCAAAAGCGAAAAAGAAAACTAGATGACGTAAAAATCAAAGAAGGACGACGAAGAAAGTGTCTTTCAGCTAAAAAAAAAAAAAAAAAAAGCAAAGAGAAAATAAATAAAATCTATATAATATATAGAATAAATAAACATCTAATAAATATATAAAATCTTATAAAATCTAATAAACAGAAAAATTTAGAATGACAAAAAACAATGGAAAATAAAAGAATAGAAGAATAGAAAATATGAAACGTTAAAAACATGAATGCGGAAGAGATCAACGAAAGTAGATATTAAAATAAAAGAAGCGTAGAAGCAATGACAAAACGGAAGACACAGAAATCAGCAAACAGCAAGGATATGAAGCGAGACAATAGAGCGAAGAGAAGAAGAAAGAAATGTAGGGATGCTGAAAGACCAAAGTGAACAGAAATAAAGGAGATGGCAAAGCGAAAGAGAAACAAAGCTATAAATATAGCGTGTGAAAAGAGATGGTAAGTAAAAAGAATAGCAGGCAGGAGTGAATGGGGGAAATAAATATAAAGAGGACAAGAGAGAAAAAGAGGAAAGAGATGAGGATTAATGAGACGAAAAAAGAAAATGAGTGAATAGGAAGGATGGGAGGAAAAAAAGAAGGAATGAATTTCATCATTTAATTTTAGATCGCGTGCAGCCGATGGCTGCCGCAGGGGCATGTCATGGCCCAGGGAGTCGCTTGCAATATCGATCCTAACTTCACGCACCTGAAGCGCACCTCCTCTCTCATATAAAAGGAAGCTTGTTGCCGTTCCCGTTATTACAGCTTATCCCTTTGATCATTCTGATCATCACATTCTTTTCTTTATCCTTTAACACCTTTTATCCTAGTAAATATCGTACGTTGTGCAAGAGATATTTGACAACAAATAGTAAACAAGCAATTATTGTATGAAATTGTTTTGAAATTTGAACATCTACTGTTCTATATATATATATATATTGGACTGTATCGTCTCAAGTATCGTTGGTTTTAGGTTCTCCCATTTGCAAAGTAGTCTTCCATTAAATTTAATCCTGAGTATAAGTTCGCGGCATTCTTATTGAAAAATTTCGCACGCCACAGATAATGTCCGAGAAGATTATATCGCGTTCTAGCAACAGTTTTCGTGAATTCTTCGGAGTTTAAGTTCGAAATATTTATCCAGCGTAGAGAGAAAATTTGAACGAAAAAAAAAAGTACTTTTCATTTTATTAAATTCAATCAGCATCAAGTATATTTTTGTTGAGCGGCGGTTGATTTTTGCGATTGAATATTAGTAATAATATTATTATTACTTGGGAATCGAGATAATCGGAATCTTACTATCTGCGAGGATACGGAGAATATTAATAACAGAATTGCCGAGAATTTAATTTACAAAATTCAAAGGAAATAATATTTATTTAATGCCCGTTATATTATATATTTTTAATTTCAGTAATTTTGTTTAAATTCTGTTTCACGTCAAAATCTTTTTAACGATTGTGATTCTAAAATCGCGTTTATAATATCGACCTAATAGTCAGCGTAATATTTAAATAAATCTCTAATTATTATTAGATCCAATTATTACGAGAGGAAAAAGGAAACTTGAAATTAGATTTAATCTCCGTCGGCATATTTAACGAAAGATGTAACTTTTAATTCTTGAGATTATTTTAAATTGTTGTTGCTATTCTAGTTATCCATCGACAAATGAGCCGAGTTAATTTTAACACGAGGATTACCTAATGTTTATGCACATGATAGATCGTATACGTTCAATAGAAACGTTCCTTTGGAGCCAGACGTATCGCGAACATTATTCAGTGTGCATAATACAAAGGCTATGAAACGAGACTTCCTTTTATCATAAATTATATTTGACGTTACATTCTGCATAAATATTTAGTTACTTACGAACTTTGTGAATCGATCACATAAGAAATGTTACGCGTTTTTGTCATGTATTTTGTCTTTTATAGTACCGACAATTTCATTCATTATCTTTGCGTACTTTAATTTTTACATCTTTTAGTAAAGCTATTCAGTGGAAAGCATTTTAGTGGAATTTCGTTACGAAATCAAACAACGTGTTAATATTAGTTTTCGGAACGCAAATTCTATAAATAATAGTAGTATCTGCCGTATTTCATTTTCTATAATAAAGATTTATAATACAGTATAATTTATATTTACATCGTAAAATGTAAATATAAATCTACTCGTGATTTTATCGCAATAAAAAGACAATCACTGATTCGAAAGTAGATTTTTGTACGCACGGTGTATTAACAGTTACGTTATGAATGGCATACTTATTCTTCAAAATTACAATTAGAGATTTAAAAACAGGATAAAAAATCGAAAAAAGGAAACAAATTGACTTACATGAAGGAACGTCACGATATCTTCTGAAATAGTAACTCCGCCACGACGTGCGAGAACTTTCGGAGGAACTACAATATCCAAAGCAAGTTTCGATAATTCCACCATAACGGTAGATGCTTCACTGATTCTCACCCGTTTTCTTTAAATTAAAAATATATGTATCACATGATTGAGTAAAAAAAAAAGACATATGCAATATAGATTCCACTAAATATTTAAATATTTTTTCAGACAAATTTATTCATTTAGTCAAACATGCAATTTACACGTCCATCGAATTGTATGATGTTCTCGATCATGGTAAATAAACACGTTCGATAAGATCATAACCTCACTTTCACTTTTAGTTTTAACCATAGAAATCCCATAATTATGAACCACAAATAGTTCAATATGTACATTGTATATCGCAATTATGAGTGATATTCGATACTATGCTTTTTTAATAAAAATATATTGATTTATTAAATAAAATTCGATTGTAGCAACTTAGAAAGTGGTTAAAAACATATTTGTAATATACGAAACATTTGAGATTATCACTATGAATGACAATTAATACTACAAATATTTCTTGATATATATTTTGAATATCTTTTATATGACAAACATACAGGAAATATAAGATCAATCAACTGTTTTGAATATTTAATACGATACATACCAACGATTTTTTAAATTCAAATGTCGATTATATTTGACGACAGTCAGTTCCGTGTAGCTACGATGAACATGCTCGTCACCACACTTTTGCCGCCAAAATTTTTCAAACTAATTTGCTAATACCAACTTCAAACAAAAATTACGAAATAACATGTCCAAATGAAGCATTCCAGCTTATTTCGATATTATCCTTTTCACACGTGGGCGTATTATACACTTACTGATCTTATGTCGATATTTTGTCTGTCAAGACTTGATCACCTTGGCCTCGATACATATTGTAAATTGTGATTTACGACGATTAGATCAAAAACAAACTTGATGTATTGTTTTGCTTTAACGAATACAAGTAGTAAATTGTATATTAGCTTGCATATTAAAGTTTGATGTATTAGCAATAATAACATTGATAACGAATGTGCACATGGTGAAAGATACTAACCTAGTATAACCCGACCCTGACCCAACAAATCTTCATACAAATAGATACTACAACCATAGACGAAACATAGAATAGATCTGAGATGTAGTGTTTCTTTCTTACCTCATTTGGTTTTTTTGGTCTGAATTTCTTAACATTTTCATATCACATGCGATATTACCGGTCGAGCATAGAGTAAGATTACTACATGATCTAACTTTGGTAATTAAATGGTTACCACTTGATTTAGTACTTAACGTGTACATAGGTCCTTGTTTATGCTAGAGTAGTAAAGTCAATTATATTAATAATTGCGTATCGTAATAGTTAAATTATTATTATATACTATGATTTCACAATAACAATTCCTTGACATGAATGTTTACAGAAAGAAATAGTTTTAAATAGCTGCAGCCCTATACATGTGAGTTATTATTTCACTGTATTTCTTCTAGTATAATTTGGTATAATGTTTACATTCTAAATCAATTTTGTTTCTTTTATGTCTAATATTAAAGAGTAGTGTTGATTGAAACTAGTGGTTTAGAGTTAACAATATTTATGTTGTTTTTATACGATTGAATCATTAATGAAATCTGAATCCCATAAAAAGAGAAATTAGATATACTGATAGATATATCATATCCAAGATTGAAATGTCAAATGTAATAAATGCACGTTGAATATTATCTTCGACTTTTTATATAGCGCATGTGCATTCTGTATATCTGAATTCAATGCGGGCATAGTAATACGTGCACTAGAAATCTTTATGATTTTGTTTCGGTTGGCACCCTTTGCTCTTAATACATATGTATCCAATAGTATCCACTTATTATTTACATGTTTGTTAAGTATAATACTTTCTATAACCTAAATCCACATATATACGTATATATATATATATATTTTTTTTTTTAAGATTTGAAAATACATAAATATATATGAAAATATAACAAATTTGAAATTCTGATGGACCCGTACTTTCTGTATTTTATGTAGATTCAATTACCGATCCTGTGAAGTATAGTCAATGTTCGTCTCGGGCCAATATTAAATATTCCTTTTAACGAACCATCTACTTACAGACTACTTCACGGATAAAATGTGCGTCCAAGGCTGTGTCATTATATACTAGTAGTGATGTGGAACTGCAGTAGTAAAAACATGACGGAAAGGAATTTGTTTATTAACGTATTATTTCTAGTTATTGCAATAATATTTAGTGCAATACCACAGTGTTCCTCAGTTTTATCAGATAAACGACTGTGTTATGATCCTGACTGTTCCGGTAATTGAAGCCATACTTTATCCTCAATACGTGTCTAATTTAAATTCTTTCTCTTTTATTTCGTGTAAATTATTTAATGATGTATTTTCCATAGAGCCTGTTTCATTAGCTAGAACGACTATCAGATATACCCCAAATGAGGCGGGATTACTATCGTGTAACATTAATGAAAAAGTCACAGTTTATAGTAAAGAAGCAGGCAAGAGAAATGATTTGTGGGGTGTAGAGGTAAATTTTATTAATCTCTATTATCTCATCTAATTTCATCTGATCTTAAGTTTTTTGGTTTTTATTGTTCGTACTAATATGTGAAATTATCTGGTATTGAGACTAATGTAGGAATTAAAAAAAATTAAAATAGTATAATCTGAAATTTTGTCATATTAAATACTAAGAACAATATAAAAATCTAAAGATTATATTATGCTTTTTTTGATTGCATAATCTTTTATTTTACTTTTGCTATTTATACAAATAATTCGAAAGATTTTATTAATTTTAGATAAATGGTAGACATGGATATATACCAAAAACATTTTTAAAAGAATATAAAATTCTACATAAAAATTTAGAACATGAAGTATCAATTGATCCATTATTTAGTAATGTTTCATCTAATGAGAAACTTCAATCAAAGAAAAATAAAAATAAATCAGTGTTTGATAATAAAGATATTAAAGCTTCAAGTGAACAAATTGATAATTTGGGTTTAAAGTCCTTGGAAGAACTGCCACAGAGTGCAAATGGTATAAATCCATCTTATGAGATTATAGATGGAACTACAGTCCACTTAGATATCAATAAGCCTCCTGAACCAACTTTTATAAAAGAAGTTATTCAAACAACAATAGTGCCAAATAAACAAGATGCAGTTGATGAAGTCTTAAATAATAATCTAGAGAACAAGGAGGACACCATTTCTGCTGAAGTTGATTTTAAAGACTTTGTGGCAAGTTCAGAAAAAATATTAGATTTACCAGAAATATCTGGTGTACAGAGTTTACCATTGAATATAAGTATAATCTCTGAGAAAATAGAATATACAACAGAGAATGTAGAAAATAAGTCAGTCACCAATGTGGAAGATAATCAATTTTTAGATAAAGTTATTGATATCAATAATCCACAAACATCTACATCTGATGGTCCTGAAGAAACATCAACTATTGAAGGAGAAAAAGCAGTTGAATTAAATAAAGAAGATAATGTCAGTTTCAGTCAAGCAGATGTAAATAGTAACATTACGCCAGATGTACAAAATGTAAGAACTACTGATCAAATTAAGACAGTAGATATTCAACCTTTGCAAAATGTTACAATAGATACAACCAATAAAATTCAATTAGATATACAAAATGCAGAAAATTCTGATAAAGTTGAAACAGAAAATATCCACACTTCAAGTGTTGAGACGATTGTGCTTAATGAGACTGAATCGGGTATACAAAATACAGAAAATTCTGGT
This sequence comes from Bombus confusus, assembly GCA_014737475.1. Taxonomy (NCBI): domain Eukaryota; kingdom Metazoa; phylum Arthropoda; class Insecta; order Hymenoptera; family Apidae; genus Bombus; species Bombus confusus. Next base: position 418,908 of record JACXIV010000103.1, read on the forward strand.
AAAGTTGAAAATGAAGATGTCAACTCCTCAGCAAACATTGAATTATTTTCGCTTAGTAACATTAAATCAGGTGTACAAAATGCAGAAAATTCTGATCAAATTGAAACTGAAGATATTCAGTCTTCACAAAATGTTACTATAGTTACAACTAGTGACACTAAATCAGATGTACAAAATGCAAAGAATTCTGATCAAATTGAAGCTAAAGATATCCAGCCTTCACAAAATGTTGCTATAATTACAACTAATGACACTAAATCAGATGTACAAAATGCAGAGAATTCTGATCAAATTGAAGCTAAAGATATCCAGCCTTCACAAAATGTTGCTATAATTACAACTAATGACACTAAATCAGATGTACAAAATGCAGAGAATTCTGATCAAATTGAAGCTAAAGATATTCAGCCTTCACAAAATGTTACATTAGTTACAACTAGTGATGCTAAATCAGATGTTCAAAATGCAGAAAATTCTGATAAAGTTGATATAAAAAGTATCCCATTATTAGAAAACATCATACCTCATATAAATGATACCCCATATTTAGGGAGTGTTATGCAATTACAAACAGAGCAAGATGATTCAAAAAAAGGAGAAGAAAGCAAAAGTATTGAAGATTTAAATGTTCATGACACTAGTGAATATAAACCATTTTCATTTATTGAATCAAATGTAGACAATGAAGTACCAGTAACATTATCTACTGATAATATTGAAACTAAAGATATTCAGTTCGATTTAGATATTGAAACAGAGGAAGGAGCTACATTAGATACTAAATCTAATTCAAATATTGAAGATACTGTTTCTGTAAAAGAAATAATATCAAATATTCAATATAATACAGACAATGAGGACACTTTGCCTATAATAGAAGAAACATCTGAGAATATTTTCCGTGAAGTACAAGGTACAGTATAAAAATCATTTTATTCTTGCGTATATTATTATGTAATATTATTAACATTCATACATAATTCTAATTAATGCGTTAATACTTTTTAGCTTCTGTTCCTGATGTTTGTACAGCCGATAATATTGAATGTGCTTTAACAGACAATCAAAATAATTTTCCACATCACGTAAGTCATAATTATCTTAGAAATATTACAACTATAAATTGTAAGTCTTTTGTATGTTATTTATTATTTAGTTAATTGTTATAGGAACAAGCTTCTCAGGACAGTGAAAATGCTCTAATGAGTGGGATACAAATCGAAAGCAATTATTGGTTGACACTAATGTATCTAAGTGTCACTGCTGCTGCAACGCTTATATTTTCTTTAGGGTACTACTGCATTGAGGTATTAAGTAAATACTTTTGAAGTATATGCTATATGTAGAAATATCTCACTATCCTAATATTAATATTAAAAAATTATTTAAAATTGTATGAGCAAAAATGTATATGAATAAGGGAAACATGCATATATAATCTTACTAATTTTATGTTTATAGAATATGAGGAGTGATAGACAACTGATAGCTAGAATCAACAAACTTGAAAAAGATTTACTTATTTCAGAAGCAGAATGTACAATGGTAAACGAAAATTTAAAAGCAACGAAGGAAAAGGTACCACAATTATATATTCATATTCTTTTTTTAGTGAATTTATACTATCATAAAGCATATTGTAGTTGAGTCGCATGGAAGATGAGTCATTCGGTTCTGACGAAATGGTGCTTTCCTTAAGGTCTGATTTAGAAGCCTCACAGGTAATATTTTGTAATATTTGTATTTAAATACGATATAGATATAATAATAATAATAATGTAATATTTCTAATAGAATGCGAAAACAGAACTAGAAGATCAAATAGCCATGTTGGAAAAAGACCTAGAGAGTGCTACCGAAGCAGGGTTAGAATTAGAAAAAATGTTACGAGAAGTTCTTTCGGCAAATAATGAAGTTAATCCGTTAGCTCAGTCAGTAGAAGACCTACAAACTAGGTTGAATGCACAACAAGCTGCAAACGAATCTTTAACGAATGCTGTGAATCTTAAAACTCAAGAGGTGTGTATATTTAAATTAGGTGATAGATATTTTTATAAAGAGAAGTATGTACTTAATTGCATGTTCTACATATTTATAGCAGTTTGAATTTCATAAACGTAATTACGTAAATATGGTTCGTAATTATAGGCATTCTGTAATATTTGTATATCATCAAGGATAGCATTATAATTTATTGAAATATATACCTCGTATAATATATTATATATATATATATAATACTAAATATTTTACAGAACGAATCTATATCAGCAGAACTTGAATTTGTTAAGAAAAAATATGAAGAGCTTGAGATTGAACTTGCCAGGGTTACGGAAAATTTAAAACAAGAAATAAACAGTAAGAATAATATGGAACAAACATTAAGTGATAAGGTGCAACAATTAGAAATGGAAATCAAGGAAGTAAGTGTTAAACAAATATGAAATCAAAGGTACATGTAAGGTGTTCTATGTATATTTATTTTTGTAGATTTCTACTGAAAAAACAACCTTACAAAAGGAGTTGAAAGCTAAAGAAGTAGAAGCAAAAGACCTTGTAGATGTTATTAATCGATTGAATTCTAACAACTTGGATTTGGACAAGTTATATGATGTATCTCGTATTAAAGTTGAAGCAACAGCATTGCTTGAAGAAAGAAACGAATTAAAAATACGATTGGCTGAAATTGAAGGAGCTCACAATTTATTAGAAGGTATATTTATTAGAAGGTGTATTGGTGGAACGTACTATATATACATTTTTGAATTACAGAACATGTGAAGTTCGTTAAGGAGGAGGTAGCTACTTTAGGTGAACAATGCAAAGTAGCGGAAAAAGAAAAGAAAGATGCAGAAACACGACTTGAGGTGTTGACAAATTTTTTCGAGGAGAAAGAGGCACACCGCCAAAAGTATTACATGTTTATTTAGATTAATATAAAATTATTTTCCTCTTTAATTAATATTTATATTAAAAATAATATCAATTATTCTTATGCATTATCATTAGGGAAGAAGCTATTTGGTTACAACAGCAAGGTGAGGTTGTATCCACTGTAGAACGAATACAAACGATGCAAAATGAAATACAAAACTATAAGTGAGTGTTCATTGTTTAAAGTAAGTCTGAAATCTCGTTCTATGGTTATTATAATTTTGAATTTTTAAACTGCATTTAGACAACAAATAGAAGTGTTAAAACGTGAAATATTAGACCAAGAAAGAGAATACAAGAATCAAATTTCTGTTCTTGAAACAAAAGCACATGAGCAATGGGTATGAATGTTTTGGTTATTTTGACTTGATTATCTTGACTTATAATGTTGTGAAATTTGTTGTAATATTTTGATTAAATTTTATGTTAAGGTCATAGCTCGTCAAGTTGAACGTCGTTTAGAGGAATCCAAGGTTGAAGCAGGCCAATTGCGTAATCGCCTTACACTAATAGAAAAAAATATTAATGATATAGACCCCGAAGCGAAATTACATCGTAAGTATAATCAAAAGAAGTTCCTTTTCTATTTTATATTTACCAAATTTCGCTTCAATGTTGTAATTGCTTTAAGTAGTAAATATTATTTTAATTTTGAGAAGCAATAGTATTTTAATATGTATATTGATAGATTATTGTTGCTAATCTAATGCGATAAATTGGTATAAATTTTCTATTTAGCATTAGTCGAAGTTATAGACATAGACATTTGTTGCCTTGATTATTGAATACATTTAATTATCGAAATATATGAAGTTATAAAGAGACTTACCAAAGGTACTTTGGCCCACTTACCATTGGTGATATGGTACTACAGGGTGCTCTAATGTAGAAAATTGTGTTTTTTAAACGTAATTTTCAAACAGGACTGGAAGCAAACGGCGAGACAACAACGTCGCCTCCGTTATTCATAGGAGCAGAATCATCCAGCTCCCCCATAATGTTTTCTGGTTCTTCGAGTGTTCCACCGCCACCACCACCTTCCTATTTGCATTCATTGTTTCCTCCATATTTACCACCTCCGTTACCAAATACGTCCGGAGTACCACCATACGAAGTTAGTCAACGTCCACCACCACTTGGTGGTCGGTTATCTTCACCTCCGCCTATGCCTCTGCATCCACCTGCTCCCAATAGGTACGACAACGCAGGTTCCCCACCACCAATGTCTCCACACTTACTTCCACCTTTTAATCACAGATCACCTCCACCTCCTCCGTTTGCTAATGACATTCATCCACCCCCTCCACCTCCTCCTGGTTCAATATTACCACCACCGCTTGGAACGCCGCATTCATGGGGGGAAGAATCACTGGCGCCTCCCCGCAGTTCTGGTTTTCATCCAGCACAACGTGAACGAGTTCGAAATCACAAAGGTTTGTGTATGAGATGACAAGCAACCGCAAGAACCTGGCGCCCTCATTAATGGTCGATTCCACTTTCAATGAAATGAGTTTTTTCCATTTTTACTCATTATTATTTTTTTCTCTTCTTTTTTGTTGTGCATGCAAGGACGCAAGCGATTCTCTAAAGTGAGACAATTTTGGAGTACTATGGAGGGAAATAATTGCAAATAAATACAAATAAATGCAGTATGTCAGGTTGAACGAGATTGATTTTGTTTCGCTCCGCCAATGCAAAATATGCGTCAAATATCGAAATAAGTGTCAAAATTAAATCACAAACTTTTTTCCTTTCATTATTTTCTTAATGACATTGTATTATGATATTACTGTTAAAATATAATTTAAATTGTTGGACATGTATTTGTGATTTGATTTTGATACTTCATAATTACACTTACTTTTCCTTTCTATATTTTTATTCATGACTTGTACTTGTCATTTATCAATTAATAGCAGATATAACATGTTATTTACAGTTTATTATTGCTTTCAGGTTCCTTACATTCTTCGGGAGAATCACTAGATAAATCACACCATAACAGCAAAGTTTGAGTCTTTTATTTTGTTATAAAATATCTTCGTATATGCTTTAAACTTGTCATTATATTATGAGACATTTAATTATAAAAATATTTCAGTAAACAAATAACAGTGATGCAGGATATATTAACGCTAATAGATCAACTAGCATTTACTACTTTGTGAAATAGTAAATCATGCATTTTGATATATTTGTCAAATGTGATAAACACATACTTAGTTTGCTATGAGAAATCTATTAGCCATCACTGTTATATCAAAAAGGGAAAAGAAGCAAATTGTATATATATATTTAATTATTCTTTAGGGATGTATTGAAGTATAGAATGAATTGTAAAAACGTTTCTTTATATAGATACATTAATCTTTGTTCAAGTCGAAAAAATTTACTATCTTCATAAATCTTTCAACCAGGAAATAAATTGTAATATGAATTTAAATTAAATACAATTGTTATATAAGGTTTTAAAAAATTGAAATAAATTGTAATTTATTATTACATCTTATAATTTTTATGATCTCCATTTACTATTCGTGTATATACATATGTATATTTCTCAGAAATTGCTAAGCATTGAAAATTATACATTTATTACCCACAGCATTCTTTTTACATTTTATGAATAACAATGTAGCCGTTTCTCTACATTGTTGGATCACTTAATAATTAATACTTACAGTATTCACAATTCAACAGAGAGGTGGAGGAATGCAATGATTATGTTATAATTCTATAGCTAATGAGTCGTATTTTATAAAAATTCGGCTTGTCCTTTGATCATCTTATATCGCAAGTAATGGATATGGATGGTCAACTACACAGTTGCATAAAGAAATATGCATAATAATAATGTAACAATTATTTTATGCCAAAAATACTACAAAAAATATAAAGAAAAATATAAGAACCGCAAAGATCTTTATCATCAACCACCTGTTATTAGTTACGGATTGGAAATATTTTAAAATTTCTGCGTGTGCAGCTTCTACATTTAATTCTGTATCTTCTATATTGCTATCTATCCTGAAAGTTCATTCAAAATTTACAATAAATCTGATAAATAATTGTAAATACAAAAAATTTATTAACATATTCCACATCCAAAAAGAAGTAATAGTTTCAATCAGATTAAAAATTCAAATGCAACAGATATTAAAAAAGGAATGCAACATTTGTGCTGGATTCCTAGCACTTAATTTGTTAACTATTAATAGAGTAGGATATGAAACATATTAATACATACATATATCTAAAATATTGTTACCTTTCTACCATTTCTTCTTGTTCTTTGACCATGTGTGCTAATTGTTGGAAAATTCCTCCGAGTTCAACTATAGTTGATTCTATGTTTTGCATTGTTTCTGCTCTTGATTGAAGGTAAGCATCCTTATAATTAAACATTGATTAATTTTTTTCAGACATATTAGTCTCCTATCATTTTGTCATACATATTATATAGCTTACAGTGTCATCTTGAATCGCACGCTGCATTACTAGTTGCCCCACTGCTGGCTCCAGATCGATAGCTACAGAAGAAGGAGAATTTTCTTCTTGTAACAACAATGAACCTTGTTTTCCAGTTACACTCGGAGGTAACATGGTGGATATAGTTCCTTGAGTAAACTGTTGTCTTCTACTTTGTTCTTCTCTCATATTCTGTATATATTAACAGAATTATTACTTAATTCTACATTTCTTTGTTTTCCTTCTCTTACATACCTCTGATCTCACTTCAAGTACACTTTTAAAATGATTTGACATGTTTGCTAGTTTTGATTGTAAGGCCATAACAATTGAAGATGAATGTGAAGCCATGTGATGACTTTGAGATGCACCATATTTTTCCCGTTGCTTTTTACTAAGTTCTTGTAGCTTGCCTATTTGATGATTCAAACTTTTTAAATCTGTTTTTATCATGTTTGTTAATTCTTCAATTTCCATTTGTCTGTCATTGAATATAGACTTTCTTTTTGCCACTGAAACAATCGATTTAATAAGTATTACTTCTATAAACATGTCTATAACTTAACTATATGCTTGATATACTTAAATTTGATGTATACAGAATGTTATTTACATGTATATAACACACATTATTATCTTTTTATCAAAGATTAAGATTTAGTTCAAAGAATAAAAATATAATTAGAGGAATTTAATGTAAAAGATGTTTGTGACTCAAGTGTAGAAACGTTATTTCAATCAAATAATCAATTGATATAATTAATAAATTGCGAACTTCATCTACATTATAAAAAAGTATGTAGTATGTCAATTACATGGTGCAATTCATCTTGATAAGAGGATATACTTTGCAAATCTTACATCCTTGTGTCACTGTATGTTATAAACGTCTTGTATTAAATTTAACAAGAATCTAGCATTAGATAGGCTTTGTAATCTTACCTAGAGCAAGTTTTTCTAGTTTAGCATATGTGCTCGCTATATTTTTTCCAATGCTCTTAGCGTTCATCATGAAATTCGAGTAACTGTGTAATTGGCGTGCCCGGCGAGGATTTTGCAGAACCGATGTCCGAGCCACAGTTCTGACTTCCATCGTTCGAACAGCTTTAACAAATTCATTAGTCCTGTCGCGCGACGACATTGTCGCGGCTACGATATCCGTTTACTTTCCGTCGTTTTCGACACGTCCACATGACAGTGCAGCGACGCTCTAGGAGTGTAGCGTTTGGTCTAAAGAGTTGGCAGCACGATTGTGGCACCATCTGTAAAGAGATAGAGAAACTAGTTAAAAGAGAATGACTGAACTAGTAATGTATGTCGCAACCATTTTTGTATATTCATTTATTAAATAAAATTGTTTTATACGCTACACGGCCTAACGCGAATCCCCCTAATCGTGACGCTACAACAATGTTTCTTATGGCGATTTTTCCTCTTTTATTCTTGACAACGTCAGATGACAAGATGCGCATTTGATAAAACGGGATACTAGGATAAATGTCACTATTTTTGACGTTAGAGACGAGATTTAAATCTAAATTTTATTAACTTTAAGCATCATAGAAATATTCTTTGAATTGCTCTTAATATTTGTCAAATCTAAAAATTATTGAATATTTTTTAAGTATGATGTACTATTTTATATTATTATTATCTTCATGCTTACTAATACGTTTTAGTTAGCTTATTATTGTTTATGCAATGAAATTTGTTGAATGCAATAAAAATATTAAGCAACTATGAATTAATAAATATAGGTACATTAGTGAGATAGATCGTTAATTTAAAACTTTAAGCGCGTTTGTTTAAACCATGTTTTTTGATTTACTTACTCCATCAAATTTCAAATTTTCATATCATATTCGTTGTCGAACTATTTAATTACGTATGATTTTTTAAATAATTCAATTAGTTCAATTTTTACAAAATTACCAGAATTTCTCTTTTTGGGAAAAGAAAACCGCAATTTTTATTCCTATCTTCAAAATAATTTAAATTATATGGTGCATTATAGAAAATCTATCTTTATTTGAGTTCATACGACTTGAAAATTTTCAAGAAAGGAAACCAAGTATTTGTTATTTATTTCGAAATGCATATTTTTACTATATATTTATTTGTTATATTTATTTATTTATTTGTATTTATTCATTCTAATAATGATATTTTATTTATTATTATCTGATAAATAAAAAGAAACCTTTCCTACTAATTTAGTATTACAATTACGTATAGATAATCTTTAAAGTGATAATGGGATAACAATTTTGAAGCAAGGCTTCTTTACATCATTTTTTATGTATCTTTTTATATCAATTTTTATTTCACGCGTGTTATCAAAAAGAACTTTTTATCGCAGTATATAAGTTTGCTAAAATTTCATAGGGTAGTTGAAATAAAAACAGTGGTCTTATGCCAACGATATTTATTTTTTATGCTAACATTTACTTTCATTAAAAAATTGTCTTCGCGCGAAACAACTCGTTACATTTTAAACTGTACCATTTCTGATCTCATAAAAAAATAGTTCCCATCTATTTTGATCCATCTCCAGTCAAAGACTGCATAAGAAAACAGCTATTCTGTAATTTTTAAATCGCTCGGTATACTTACACGTAAACATATTTAAACATTCTTTCGGGGATTTATTAGCATAAGTAAAATACGGTTGATCATTATAAACGAATACACGTATAAAATTTCTGTTACATGCATGTATTCTTAATAAGAGGTGATTTTCCTGACTCCAAGGATAAGGAAGAGAATCCGGAAGAAACAAGGGTATTGTTGACTCGTATCTTTTCATTTCATTTAAGCAAACATTCGAAGAAAAGATGTTTTCGTTCTCTCTCAAAATGTCTCACGGTCGAATATTATGGATGGTGTACAACCTGTAATATAGTCTCGCTAATGCTGCTATTTCATAAGACTACTACACGTAACTATAGTATAGTTTAGTTTATGCGTTCATCTTCGAGAAGGCATACCTCTAAACGTTATAACAATCGGCTTCGTTACAGGTGACTCTCTTAAATATATAATGTACATAGCTATAGAAGAACATATAACATATATGTATATCATCTATATAACTCTACGATAGTCAACATTTTATTGCTTCGCGATGGTTTACAGTTTCTCGTACGCGAATGTCGTCGTTGAATCCGAAAGAGCGTCACGGACGGAAATCTTATGTTCTTTTACTATGTATTTATGTTATCGCTGCTATTGTACTGATTAAGTTATACACGTATAGTGTACCTAAGTACATAGCTATACCGTGTAAAGATATAATTACGGCGATATACAGACACCATCTAAAAGTTTGAGATCGCGCGTCATTTCGGTTACTTGCTACAAAACGATACTTTAAAGGTCTAAAAATTATCGACTTAATTTCAGAAAATCATTTTCTTGCATGAATTTTTGATTCACGAGGACGTTATATAAATACGTGTTTTAAACATTGCAAACAATAATCTCAAATCATTCAATGATGGTACATGTATACGTAAGATATATAATACGATATATAAACCAATTATTAAATTTTCGCAAAAAATTGATAAAAAATAATGGAACGATCTTTCGGATTCGATAAATCCGACGCTATTCATTTAGATTGTTTCTTGATCGTCTCAAGCAGTTAGAGTGTCCACTTGATTCTTCGGTATTTCGTTGTCGAATTCTTCCACGGTTTCCACGCTTCGTGAGGGTGTGGTGCGGTCTACTTTGCTGGTGTCGGTACCAGCGGTCCCTCCGGTGCCCGTAACTGTAGGTAGGGTGGTTACTTCGGCATCAGCCTCGTTTTCGGTCTGTAGGAGAGTATCGTTCTGAGGCCTCACGTCAATCACACGGACGCGGATCAGCGTGCTGTATTCGTCGTCGCCATCGGTGTAGGTTGTTTCGTTGATGGTCAACACGTGTCCGTTGATGATCTATAAGCAAACGATAGTGTCTTGTATTTTACAGTAAACTTAATTTCAATTTAATTTCAAATAAAAAAATGGCCGATTAAAATTAAAGATTTGCAATGAAATGTAATACGTACATCTACGTTAACAATGCAATGATCTTTAGAGGATGATCAAAGTTTTCCCTATTGGTTCATTATGCATTAAATGAATTTCCGCAAATTAAAAAAAAATCATTTTACAAGTAATTAATCATTATTTTGCGAAATTGTTGTACGATCCTTTTCTTCCATTGTATGATCATCCTTTTCAAGCAAATTAAGAAAATCTTTGAGAAAGCTACGTCTAAAGTATTAACATTCGATGTTCTATGAACACTCGTCGTCTATGTATCAAACTGTCGATTTTTTACAATCTGCATGAACCATTTTAATTTTAAACGTTTACGTATTTTTCGCGAATGCGTCGCAATAAAAATTAAAGGCTGCGCATCGATCTAAGTGGCACGGCGGTTATTTCATCCCAGGAAATGTAGCAACCTGATCAGCATTGATGTGTAGATTACGTTGCGCAATTTATTACGTAACTTACAACAATGTATTGCGCGTATTCAGACAAATCGTACACGTTATATGCAAGTACCTAAGCCGTACTCTTACGCAGCGCTATTAATTATATTTGAGTAATGCTGAAGTTGAACACTCTCGTTTCATTATTTCATCTTTCACAAGAGACAGGAGGCGGGATTACCGCGCTGTTCTAACGTATTTACCTTAAATTGAACGCTATAGAAGAGGATCGTTTCGTGGAAATATTTAAAGGCAATTACGGGATCGTCTTAAGTTTCTGCAATGATATTACTCTTAATATTTCGATTAACGTTTCGTTAACTCTTCCGTCTCTGTTGTTGGATCATTAAACACGGCCAACAACAAAGTATCTCACGAGAGCAGTTAACAATTTTTAAAACTTACATTTTATAACAAACGTATCTAAACTTGTCCTTTATCTTGGTAGAATATCAATTACCAATATATATATAAAAAATTTTACCGAGTATTGTATTTGTATTCGAATAAAAAGAACACAATTTGCCATTTTCTAAATGAATAATTAGTTTTCTAAATAAATCACAAACGAATCGTCAAAAAGCGGAGAGCGACGATAAAGCTGCGTAAAATAAGAGAAACTGAAATTATCATTAATCGTAGTTTCTCATTCGATGATATTTACTGTTTCGCTCTCGATTTTGCGGAAAATTTATATAACGTACGTTATCTCATCGACATGCAACAAAAATCACTATAATATACTTGTCGTTACTGTTCTCGTCCAGAGACACAAAGACGGTACTACGATTTGATGCTAATAAGATTCCCATTTTCAACGAACCGAATTGCATACGTATTTCTCTGGGATACGTCCAACGCGAAAGTATCTTTTCACTGTACAGAAACTATGATATACAAAAGTAACAAAGGGTTCTGACTGAATGAACCTTGTCAGCCGCGTGAATTGATTAGCTGAACGAGGCAACTCGGAAATGAGCGTAATATTTACGCGTGACTGACCTTGGTGGTGGAGGTGGTGTTCGCTCCTTCAGGAATCTTGCTCCAATTCACAACCCCATCTCCGGGAATACGTGACAAAATACCAGCCATCTGATCTCTTATCCTCTTCATGTGGGCTGAAAACAAATTTGAAACAGATTATTAAACCGACAGGGAGTAAATCATCGATCAAACAAAAATATATATATATATATAATAGTATTTGAATTATACTATGCAGGGATTAATTGTGAATTAATGACGAAGTCAGTAGGCTATGGATTTAGATTACCTATTACATAAGAGAATTTGTTAGTAGTATATCATGGTACAATATGCAATTTGTCGACGCGATAATTAATTTTAAATGTCACTGCTTCGACTGATGACATTTCGAAGAAAGTTTATACCCAGCAGTATACCGGGTCGTTTGCGGCCAGTAATTTAAAGTAATTTTTCAGCCTATTCGTATCTTTGTTTAAGTTTCGCTTTGCTTAAAAGAAGATAAAGTAACATGTAGGTAGCAACAAAAACTATCGGATGATAATCTAGAAACTTGGGAGAATATTCGCGACTTTTTGGGGACTTTTTTTAACACAGAAGTCTGAAAAAGACTGCATGCACTTAAACGACCCAGTATGCGCGTAAAGCAGCAAAGATAGTAAAGGTATGTTGCAGATAGAGGGTTAAACGACTTGATAAAAAGCATCTTAAACGATAGAACTGCTCTACGAGATTTAGCAATTACGATTGTCAATTTTATTCTTGTGTTATTACCGTATCAGCGTTTAGAAATTAATGTTACTGTAGTAGTTTATTACACACAGCTGTAATATATTTATATAGCTGTAAATAATCCTTGTAACATTCAGCTCAAAACGAAAAAGATTTAATAAGAGATTCTACATTAGTAGAGTACAGTGGATATAAATTTCTGTTCCATAGAGTATACTTTCTTGGAAAATAGTTTGAAAAGTTTTATGATCTGCTAGCTGAATCGAGTTTATGATAGGTACGTGAGTTTTCAATAGTTCGGAGGCTAAGAAGTTCGATTTGATTTCTTATAGCAGTATTTTTTGCTCTAGATGTTTCTAGAATAAAAGTTTTTAATTGTACTTGAAATTTGAAAAGATAGTTGCTCATTACTTGTGATTATTAGACTGTGAATTTTTATGCATTTACGGGGAAATTTAAAGGTGTAAAAATGAACAGAATGGACAAAATATGTAAAACAGAGTACTCGTTGTAACATTTAATGAATAAGACAAATTTCTGCTAAGGTTCGATAAACGGTATAAACGATATAAATTAGAATTATAAACAATATTCGAGTATAGTACTCACGATATTTGGCGTTTATTAAATTAGAAATTTTTCACACGTAGGTTTTTACGCAGTCATTTAAAAGATATCGATACCAAGATTGGGAAACAAGCATTTCGCAATCTTGCATCGACGTGTTTCTCTTTCAGATCAACGAGCACACGTTGAACTTGACCCGGTTATATCAGGAATATAAAACCAAGAATAAATTTATCAATCCGTTTCCCGCTGCCGGAATATTTCAACCTCTGTGTCGGATCTTTATTTTAACGGCGATGTTTAACGAATAAACAAAAAAAGGGAGACAAGCATGGAAAACGAACGAACAAAACACGCTATATGAAACAGTCGATAACAAACAGAAGATTTAGAAGAAACTGAATATTCAGTTCGTGCCAATTTTTTGAAGAAATCTGGGAATGGTAGTAAAATGATTTGTTTCGTCATCTGGTAATATTATCGTATTTACACGTTCGAATTCTGATATTTATCTTTACGGATAGTCACAAATAAAAGTTGCTTTTTACAGTAATCGAACGATAATATTTGCAGCTCTAATGAATTTGAAAGAAAAAAAACGTATGCGCAAAATAATAGAAATGCACAGAAAGAACTTCCTTCGTTCTCGATTATTTGTCGGGATTACTTTCCGCGAAATTAACGAAAGAAATTGTCGAGGTTTGTTCGTCGAGCAAACACGCGACTGTTTATGCAGAAATGCAATGTTCGCCAACGTTAGCGATGCACATAAACATCTCGTTTCGATTGTTCGAATCACGAGAGTGATTTAGAAAGCATCGTACTCGAACTTGCATTATTCACACAAATTCTGTTGGAGCGTCTAACCAAACGAGTTGAAAAAACCTCGCGGCTAGTCGTGAATGGCGTTGGCTTAGGAACGTCGAGCATTATTCAGGCAGGTACATGTTCATGTGCATTAATACTAGGTTACCAATCGGGAGATAGATGCGAAAATAGAAACTATAATTACTTCTATAGACCCTAATAGACCATCGTCGATGAAAATTGCTCGCCTAACCGCTTTATCAGTCGTGGAGAACGACGTGGTAAAACGTCGCGAATCACACGATTTTTCCGTGTCAGACCTAAGGATGTTTCAGCTCGAGCGATATTGTCATTCTAAATGGTTATGTGGATGTCGGTTTGTTTGCTGAAGTTACAATTTATACGTGTAGTTTATGATTTATTCATGCATATGGATATACGTATAGGACAGAGAATTGGAGCATTGTATGGATTATTACAGTATCTAATATTGAAGATGATGGATCGATCATTATGGTAGTATCGAAGATTATAGATTAGCTATTGTAGTAGAGCAACTCTGCAACCATGGAGACAGGCAGTATTCTGTTAAACGCAGAATTTGTAGCAAATTGACGTAAACTTTCACAGCTTGATAAATAGAAAATGTGTTAATGACTTTTTCAAGAAAGTATCATTCAAAGTATTAAGAAAGTATTATGTAGTATACGAGAATTAAAAAATTAATTCTCGACGCATTGCTAGAGCCTTATATTTGATTGTTTTTTCTCGTTGACTCGGGACACGAAACGTTGATTATTACAAATACCAAGAAATTTCTTCTTTTATGCTTTCTCGCAGCTACAGTTTCAGTTCTTATTTGTTGGAAATATTCTATAAATCTGCTGCATAAGTTTCCTCGGAAAAGTCAAGCTAAAGCAGTAAGTTGCAGAGAGATATTTTCAATTAAATATAGTAATAAATAAATCGATTAATTATAGACTGATACTTTTGCTATCACAGATAAATTAGGTCAATGCGGAGAATCGAGCGAGAGAGTAGCCTAATTGAAGATACGACAATACTATAGAATGGCGGAGGCCGACGAGTATATCTTCTTTTTTTACTTGCTTGTACATGCGCACTGGAAGATTTATTTTTAAAGAGAAATATTTCTCAAATAATTAATACGCCAACGTAATTAACATAATTTAACATAATAAAAAATGTATCCAGTACATGAACTATCGCAGTTTCTGTGCAAGCTATTAATACCATGTATGCTTGCCTAGTGTAATTTGTAAAACACGACTATGGTCTCGCAAATGATACGAGACTTCCATAGCTCGACAATCGTAAACTTGAGATACGCAATGCAGGACAGGCAGAATGTGCAGGGTACAGTAAAGACGACGTCGAGTTCGTAAACTATGATGTAGAGCACGTGACAGGTGGAGCAACCAGGTGTTACAAATCATCAGGGACCGGTGTAACCGATAGAGATTATTAAGCACTCGCAGAACGCAATAAAGATTAACCCTGGATCGTTGAAATTCGGCAAAGACTACCACTAAATCGTACAGCATGATGTTATACGTCATATTGCAGCGGTATAATGAGAAACAAGACCCTTCGTACAGCTGAAAATCGATATGAATCATTAGAAATGCGCAAGGAACGATCTAACTTTGCGATGGATTAACACAGCATCTAACGTGCAGCGAGTATAATGAAACAAAAATTTTACGCTATAGAAAAATAAGTACGAGCTTCAGAATATCGAAGTTATTGGCGACTTGTACGTCGTACGTTGTATGGCGAATTATAAGAACGGGAATGTTTGATATACAGGGTGTCCGAAAAGATGGCAGTAACGAGGTCAAGCAGATAAGAAAAATTCATATAAATTTGCGTTCGAAAACGCTTTATCGGAGAGTTATAAGCGTTCAAAAATTTCTATTGATTCTATTGATCTATTGATCAAGTGTCCGAAGTTTCTTGCTACTGCAAGAACGCAGGCTTCCATTCGTCGAACTCTTTCGAATATTCCTGTTGTCGTAGAAATAGTACTAAACGCACTTGTGCCTGTCTACGAGTCTGTACAGCGAGCTTTAAGAACTTTTTCCCGGAGATCTTTGAACGTGTCTAGCTCTTCAAGAAAGCATTTTCGAACGTAAGTTTATACGAACTCTTTTTATCTGCTTCACCTCTTTAACGCGTGATTTAAGTTTTGTATACATATGATAAATAAGTGTGTATGCTTTCAAATGTGTATGGCTTGAAATTCCAGGTTTTAACGTAAGATACGTGGACCTTTTAGAGAATCCGACAAACACAGAAAACACGGTAGAGTTCGATAAAAGGACGTTAAATTTCGCTAAAAATCAATCGGGACTGTAGAGATCGAATAGATTGTCTTGTAATGCACAGAAGCCAAATGGATTGGTTCGAGACTTGTAAAAGCAGAATAGGTTACCCTGGGACACATAGAAATCGAATAGATTGGTTTGGGACTCGTAGATATCGAACAGGTTGAATAGCTCGGGGCTCATAAAGGTTAAACAGATTGAACCGAAGCGTGCTCAGATTCGAAACATTGGTTTAGGACACACTGAAGTCGAACGAGATAACTTGACAAATACATGTAGAATTTGAGCAAGCGAATATATATAAGTGTGCGTAAAATTACATAAACTTAAAAACAACTCTTTCCTACGTAATCGTAACGATTTACTAAATCGGCTGGATTTATTCGAATTTATTCGAATAATTCACAATATCATCCGATAGGTTTTATTTGGTTGATAGATTTAGTTGATAGTTTCCTTCTTATCACATGTGATTTTCGTTCTTTTCAAGCAAAGCGAAATTTGAACAAAGATACGAAGAAAGTGAAAAATTACTTAAAATTACCGGTCGAGAACGACCCAGTACGCGGATCAAGGGTTAACTGCACCGGACTTCGCCTCATGGCGTGTTTTAAAAGCGTAAAGTGTACGTCGACGAACCAAACCCAATGGAGCAGCTAAAAGATGCTATTCGAGAAGCGATAGCGAATATATCTTGCGAAGCGTGTGAAAATATAACGGAAAATGCGATCAAGAGGGCTCGACCTTGTACAGCGTCCGAAGGCAGAAATATTTCTGATATTATATTCCATATATAACTTCCAAGTAGCTTCCATAACAAATGACTGGTATTAAAAAGACTGTTGTCTTCTATCTTGTCTAAGAGTTACTGACAATAGAGACCAGTCAATTATATTTCGTGCATTCTGTACATGAAATTTATTCTATTTCGATATTTGAATACTCAATAGACGATTGATTACTCGAAAAATATACATATTCCGTTCGTTTCATTTTCAGTGTTAGATAAGTCCTGTGCACCGTAAGCAGAATAGTATTCGAGATAACCGTTTTTGTCCTGACAATGTAATAATAATTTATGCACGAATTGAGGCCATGAATGCACGGAGATAGGCGATAATCGCGTCGATAAATTCCGCATATTTTATAACGTTTACAATGCAGAACAAAATAGACTACTGTATCGGTTTATTATTGTTACGCGGAATCTTAATCAGGATATATGCTACGCTACAACATTATTTAATCTCGTATGCATGGAAAATTAAAGAAAAAGGAAATAAAACATCTACAAATTCGCGATGAAATGATGAAATCTTTGTCTTCGTTCCGTTAGTTACCGACACAGAAATAGTATCAGCTAACAATGCGTTGTAAATATATATACGTATATCGCGATTGCCCATTGCCAAAAGACACAAAGACGCTTCACAATTGTTGGTAATTATTTTCCAGCCAGAGATTGGATACAATTATCTGTTGCCCCATTTACTAATGGCCCGTGCACGAGTTAATTTCGTTAAGAATATCAAAGGCAGAGATACAATATGTATTTCTTTTCATATATCGCGAAATCTAATATAACACGGTGAAATCGAATTTCACCTTATGGAATGAAATGCTTTTTATGGCGCCGAGTATTTTTCTAATGTATTTACAATGGTCGTAGAAGGTATTCGTATGCTCTTTAAGACAGAATAACATTTTAAAAATCAGACCAAACTGGACTTGAGTCTTTCTTGGAAAGTTAGAAGGACCAATTTTCCAGATGGCGTGTAAAAAACATTTTGAGAAAACTGCAATTCGATGGAACGTTTAGCATGTATATAGCTGACATAAATCTACAAGAACGTAGGCGTTTGGACGTTCGTGATAGGCTTCGATAAAAAAAAGTTGTAAAGGGCAATCTTCGCTATTTTCTCCGCGATTCCGATGTATTGCAATTTTGTCAAAATTTTTTTATGCGTCATCTAACAAGCTAATTTTCCTATCTTGTAAAAAAACTTAAGTTGTTTGGTTCTATTTATTTATTTCACTTTCAAAAAGTTATTTCGTTTTAAAGGCTATACGAATGCCACCTACGCTTATCGTATTTCGTATCCTCTGTTTCCTATCCATTTATTTTCAGTATTTCAGGAACCCCGTTTTCAATTTTCGCTCTCTTGGTTAGTTCGAAATAATGCCATGCATGTTCCCATTCAAATCAGAACTCTAATCGTTCTAGCATTATTCTAGCATTTTCAAAGGCTTTCATCGACAGAATAAAGGAAATTATAAATGAGCAACACCATAATGAGAATGTCTAAAGTTTGATTTTCATGTACAACAGAACTCCATTTATTGAAACGAGATATTAATGTCCAATTAAATAATCCTCCTGTCGACTAAATCTATTTATTTGTACGTGAATGAATTATTATATGAACGATTTGGCTGTCGATGGATTTAGATAAGTGTATTTTCTCACTTTAATGTTAAAAATTTATCGTACAGTAAAACGAATCGTTTACCTTCAAGCTTAGCTTGTTAATCTTCAAGCCACAATAAATGGCTCGTAATTTCTTCGAATAAGCAAAACAATATGTAAAATAAGCTTTTTTTACAAAGTAACGAACACGGAGACAGTACTGTGTCCGAATTTTACATTAACGTAACTGTAAACAGAATTTTATTGTAACGCCAATATTACAAGTAACTCTTTTTAATTGTAATAACGTGTCCGAAAATACAAAATTAAATTTGGTCTTCCAAACGAGGTTCACACGTGTCTGAATCATGGTGAACATTGCGAAAATCATTATTTCCTCAAAGATATTAATTTCTACCACCGATTACGATATTGTAAGTTACCGACTTAGTTCTAACATACACTGTATCATATTAATTTAAGTTTAGGCTAATTCTACTGTATCGATATAGTATACTATATCATGATATATGTTCAAAATATATAGAGACACAGTTATACAGGTTTATAATTTTCCTTATTGTACACTTCGTTTCTTCTATATTATTCTTACGTATTTCGTTAATCGCCAATGACCATACGAAATGCTCGAGGCGACCTTAAATAAAACGAATGATATACGCAGCAAAAACTACAAAGATAGCGCTGTGTCCGAATGTAACTAATGTAAATAGAACTCTGTCGTAACATTACGCATACATTATGCGAAAGCATTCCTTAAAGGTATGTTCACATGCCAACATTACGAGACTAATGTTCGTCATTTATATCCATTTTAGACGTTCGAACATCGAGATGGTCGCAGCAAATTTTCGAAACCGCGGCCACCAATAGTTTCGGGCGTTACGATGACTTTCCTTAAACGCGAATTTACCTTTGTTCTAATGAGCGGCGATTCAAATGCCAACGATATTATGGTAATTTCCTCGATAATCGATTTCGCGTTGCTCCACGACCCTACCTGTGACCGCGATTTCACTTTTCCGTTCCTCCGGATAGCCGCGAGGGCAATAACGTTTTATCGCGGTTACGCGGACTCGCGCGCGCTGCCATAATCGCGCGGGGAGCCAGTGAGCGATTCAAGTGCTAACATATCGTAGAAAAACGTTGAAACTTACCGATAAGACCGTATCGCTGCACCAACACCGGCCGATTACGCGTAAAAGCAACCGGCCAATGTTAAACCTAATTAAAGGAAAAAAAAAGAAACGAAAAAGAACAAAAGGAAAGAATAAGGAAGAAACGTTGCATCATTTTCTCGTTCTACATTCAGATTTTACGAGCTGAAATATTATTTGACTGTATACATTAACGAATGGAAGCCTAATGTGACTCATCGTTAGTGGTAAATTCTATGAGATAATTCTAAATTCAATTAAAAAGGAAAGAACGAAATAAGAAGCAAACGTTAGATTATTTTTCTCCCTGGTAGGATCAGCGTTTTCTTTAATTAAGCAAGATATATCCTTTTCTTTAAAGATTCATATAATTCCAGCATGTATTTAATCCTGTTTGTATTTAACCCAGGATCCTCGTCGAAATTTTTATATTTCAATCTTGCTCTCATCTTAGCAAGAAAGAAGGATTTGTAACGTAGCGAGAAGATGTTTAATATAAAATCGAACGAAGAAGTCACGTATACTAATAAGACTCTTTTATATCTTCCCAAAACGGCGAAGATATTTTTTAACATTATACAGATATACTTAGGTGGAAAATGAACGTGGATTAAAGCGCTAGTAGCCGTATAGGGCCAATAGAAATAGGCCGCCATTCCTGCGTTTCCTTTCTTATCAGCATATAACTACATTTTCAATTAAGCGAAACACCGCTATTCATTAAAACATAGTACCTGTTTGCCTCGAGAAAATAGTAATATAAATAATATTAACAGTTACGTTCACCATATCAAATCTGGTTAGTTTGATAAGCTACACGCTTCAAGCTAACTAACGCAATAATTCGAGTCCACGTAACAAAAATGGTAAAAGATCCCATTATTCGATCAGCTAATTATCCCCACGTTCTGCTTTCCAGTAACGATCCCGCTAACAGTTTGATAATTTCACCTTGGACGCCACGAGAATTACATTAAATTATATAAGAACAAGCGAACCGTATCCAAAAACCGGTAAAACGAGACCCTGACACCGCTTTCGGTATCTCCGCTTAATGCGACGCTATAAAATTGCAGCACGTGCAAGATGACACATCGTGGAATGAAGTATTTTACGAAGAATGCGACCGTGTTACGCACAATTTTTTGGGGATGTTAAGGACGAAGATTTTGGAAAATACAGAGAACAATAGCGTTTCGTTGATTACGTTTTGGTTCGGAATAGTACACCGTTTTGTCTTCGCATTTACGCTCTAGTTCAGGATAAAATCGTGGGCTTCTATCTGAATATTTTTCTGCCGGCTTTTTGCATATTTTTCAAATCGATTAAGACACGCGAGATAATGAATATTTAATTTGCAACGTTATTCCGCGCAAAAATAAATACGTAATGGATTTTTTGTACAGGTCTTCTTTCGTCCAATGTTCGAACGAGTATATTTTTGTATTTTCGAGAAACGACTATAATTAATAGATTGCGGATTTTTATGCACTTATGCGGGATTCGAGGACGCAGAAATGCTATAGATCGCACGTAGTCTGCAAAGTCGTAGAAAATATCCAAAATGTAGTACTCGTTGTAATATTTAGAAGATGATAACGATTACTGCTCAGGTTCTATCTTTTAAATTATATTCAGAAAAATATGCATTTACGTTAATAATATCTTAATTTGCTTGGCTTGAAGGATTAATCCTGCGTATCCTATTCCACGCAATATTTTTTAATTATTTCGAGCTTCCATGTTTAACCCTTAACTTCGTAATAGGCAAATTTTATTTGCTAAAAAATTGTAGACAATAAAAGGCTACTATATAGTATCAACATTTCACGGACATCTATAATTTGTTTGTCCGTGAAATTTAATTCTAATTTTTGTAAAGCTTTCTCACGGAAGCATGCGGCGATTATCAAACAAAATGTCCGAGGTTTCGATAACTCGCACCCACTGATCTTTATAAATTACGCGCTGAAAATTCAACGAAGTTTTAATTTCGTTGAATTAGTTATCAATGAGAGTTACAAATTTAAACACCGTCACGGTAACAAATCTTGCACGGTTTCAGGTGAAACGGTTTCTACAGCAGGATCAATTTGGATCAGTTCAAAGCAGTTTCATTAATCGAAACGAATGGGTTCTACCTGTGAACGCGTTGAAAATGGCGTTTCGAAGGCAACGAATTATTCGACTGGCGACGACAGCTCCGATTCGGCTGGCTTTTCTTGTTCGATCGGTCGAATTTCGTGGCCCCTGTTCATCGCCGATGAAAACGCTTCATTGCCGCGAATAAAATCCCTGACATTTCCATGTAACCATGCCCAGCCAGTTCAACATTATACGCTTGAATTCGTTCGTCAAATATCACGTGTACAGCGAGATCATAAGAGAGACCAGCTCCGTGTTGGATTCCAGACTTTTTCCACAGTTGGAATATTGCTTCACGAACGTGCAAGAAATTGATATAAACACTAGTTCTCCATTTATTATTTCCATCTATTATTCACTTATTAATTTTTTATATCTCTCATTTACATCTTTCTTGTTTTCCTATTATTTTCGTTTCTTCTCTTTTTATTATAAATTAACTGTTTTAAGTGATTTTAAAATTTTTACTATTCCAATCTTTTACTAAACAATTCTTTCTGTATTTCAAAACGTATACACGACTGTATAGTTTCTTAGTTCTCATCTATTAGAACGATAAAATATCATTTTAGTTTTGGTTTTTTAATCGATAATACGAAGAGATACATTTGTATCAAGTAAGGAAATTGTCCTCTGGATAATTTCATAACGAGCGAACTGCTTCAACCATACTATTACTTTTACTTAAATACTTTGGAGCGAACTTTGGACTTTAGATCCGACTAAATTATTTTCTATGACGATGTCATATCCATTTGCTTGGGCATTTAAAAAGAAAAGAAATTCTTCTACTTTCTCTATAATTCACAGAACTGTAAAAATAGCCGTCGCCCCTTGTTATATTTTTAATTATATCATCAGGCACACCGTCAATATATACTTTAATTTCCTACTTCATTGTTCGCCTCTCAACCTTCGAAATAAGACAATATTTACCAGAAACATTTTCTCCGGCCCTACCTCGCTATATCAACGCAACATTCTTTCTCTGCAGAAACACCCCGTACATTTGAAGCCCCCTCGTTCCCTTCTTTCTCCACGCAGCATCTCTTTTCAGGCGTAAATTTTCTCCCCTTTTTAACAACGGCTCCGCTTTCCCGGCTCCTCTCTCTGGCTCCGCCACTCGACAGCTCTGCAACTTTTAATCCTGAAGACCCTTTCTTCCACTCTGGCTGGCAGCAACGGTATACGTAACGTGGATCTGAATAACGACTCATCGAGTCGTGCAATCGACGATTACCGAAAATTGCTGTCCATTCACCGGCTCGTCTTTCGCCTAATGAATTACACGATCGACCCGTGCAATTATTCTTCCTTTCTATTCCTCTTTTTCTTCTCGCCGCGTTTTCTTCTCGCTCTCTTTTCCCCGCGCGTCCTTCTGTGTCTCTTTGTCTCGAGATCAGACAAGCGCGTGGAAAAGAACTTTCGCTGGTGAAAGCGATCGTCGATACGAATAAACCGCATATTACGATGGCCGACCTTGGCGCCATAGAACCCGACCTTTGAAAGTAAAACTCGCTCATCCGCGTTTTGCAACTGCAAGGGTTATGCAACTAGCTGCATACGGATAATGGTCGGCTTTTTGCACGATGCTCTCGTTGCTATCGATGTAGTTCCCTGTGGTCTTCTAAATTGGATCCTTTTGTTTTCTTCGCAGGTAATTTCTGGAATTTTTCTTATAACGGAGATCACCAGCAAGTAACGACGAAGCAGAGATTTTTTTCAAAGGAGTGATACTGCTGTCGTAGTCGGACGAGTATAATTTTTCAAGCGAGTATACGTGCAAAATGAAATTCTTTTTATCGACGCTTTTAGTGTATTTGCGAAGCAATGATTACGAAGTTGTTTAAAATCGAATGTATTGCTTAATCCAAAGATTGAGCCAATCGTGTCAACATTATCAAGTTTATATGTTTCTTCTTTCGTCATTCTATAAGTTTGTTAATTTCGTATTTGTAAAAACTTGGTATTCTCGCTGTTTCGGAGCAGTCCGGCTAGATTTGTACTCGCGAAGAAAAAGAAGAATAGCCCGGAAACTGCGATTCGCTTTGAAAGAAGTAGACCGCATACTTGCTTCGAGTATATAATATACTGTATAATAAATACTCTGTAATAGTATATAACGTAGTATGTACGAAAAAAACAATAGATCAGGCCTTGCGTAAAAAATGACACACAAATGAAAACAATGTCTGCTTGAATGTTTTGCGATCTTGAGATGGACAACAGAGGACCTCCAAAAGAAATATTTACCACTAACGATCTAATAGAAGCCTGTGGAAATATTCAAAACAAGTTGAGAATTATTTCAAAGTATTTACACGTTCGTACTCGAGCCGAGTTCAACGCAGGATGGATATTTGTTTAAAAGAGATCAATTGTTTCGATCGTATAATTATTAAACGATTGATAAATGAAGTAGGATTCCAAAACAACTGGAGCAAAGTTATTGAGCAAGTATCGTGTTTCACCACGAACGAACATTCAACGAGAATGATTAATCGTTCGACAAGATCCAGATGCTCGCGATACTCCTCTTCCAAGTTTCACAGCATTAACCAATATCCTTCCTGGCTATCGTCAGTGACCAAGCTACCAAAGATTCTTGAATTTCATAACCTTAATTTCCCTTCGTTTTCACAAGCGCAAAACGTTGGTCAAGAACGTGGAGAACTTCTATGAAACGGGCTTTTTTTCTCGCCGCTTCATTCGGCAGGGAACGCTTTACAATTAAACAGATTGCGCCCAGGCAACGCTGGGGCCATTTTAATCTCGCGACTGCTACTTTCTTCGGCGTTTCGCTGCAAACGTCTGCCGCGAATATAATCGCAGAAATTGGTGCCTCCGTTCATCCTGCTCGGCACAACTGAGAATTCCTCTTTCAAAGTAAGCAAACGCAATTAGGAACGCGTTTTTGATTCTGTCGCCGCTAATGCTAAGCGAAATATTTAGAGGTACGGAAGGAATTTCATTTCTCCGACTTGCTGCAATTCGTCTAAATATTTCCGTTCCGCGCTTGTCTTCCGTATTATTTACTTCGTTCGCGTATATTGATAATGCTAACGCGTTAATGGCTGCTGACGTGGTAGCAAGTTTTTATCGTACGTAAAATACGACACGTTAAATTAATCGTCGGTGACACTGAGAAAACGGGGAATTTTTAGTTATTTATTTCAATTTCAAGCAACAACAAGCGATACAAAGAACGACATTTGAAATGGTTAAATATCAGAGTTGAAGATTCATGGTAGAAATAAAAAAACAGAAGGCCTTTCTGTTAATTTTGTAACTTACGTCATTGTGGGCTCTTAACGTTTATCATTTTTACGGATTCAATAAAGAAGTTATTTATTCGTACATTATACTGTTATTCGTTTTTTATCACAATGTAATTAGCATATAGAATCGTAGCTGTAGCATTCTAAGTTCTAGAATAAAATAAATTATTCCAGCACTCATAACTTTTCTCACCTTACTCCATGTGTAATCTACGCTCTCTCGCACTTTCTTTTACGTTCTCAGCATTTATATCGCTTGATATGAATTATTTCAATCGCTCGATCGTTGTGTTTGTTGCGATCGCAGGATCTTGCTGCCTTCTACCGTAGCATCCTGCGTTAAGCCGATATTTAATCCGCTTGCAAGGAACGTCGTTGCATTGATACGCCGAATCTTCACTCGTTGTTTCAACATTCGCAACATTCCTTGCTCGACACTCGTCACTTCGTTTATTGAAAATGTATAATACGAAGCAACGTTTTTAGGTAGCCGATACTGCAAACCTTTAACCATTGTATTAAAAGTAGAAATCGCGAAACTGCACTTAGAGCCACGGATTTTCGTTTTCTTCTCGTTCGATTATGCACGCGAAGGCATGCGTGGTTTTGGGAATGTCGGGTGCCTTTAAAGACCGCTTCATTGCGAATTCCACGCGATAATGTCATCAATCTCCTCGCATCGCGGCGGCCTCTCTCCGATCCTTTTACGTTGTTTCTTTTCTTCGGTTCTTCGTCATCTTGGTCCTCGTTTTATCTTCATCCTCCTTCGTCCACTTATTCTCTCCGCTTCGTTTTCTGACTTCCCTTTTTCTTTTCGAAACTCGTTCCTAACGGTATGCAGATATATTCATGAAATTGCTCCGTGAACGTGAGCAGAAGCGCATGGAACTGGCAACAAATTGCAGATGCTCGTCTTGAAGGCTATAGAATCAATTCTCCGTTACGTAGAAGGGAACGCAGGAACGGAAGAGAAAGGGAGAAAGAGAGAAAAAGAGACAGGCGAAAGGAGAGAAGGGAAGATGGAAAAGAAAACAAAAAAAGAAAAAAAAAGAGGGGACGGCGATAGGAAAGGAAGGAAAGGATCCGCAGTTTCCGCGATGCGGCAGTAATCACGACCAGCTAATTAGGGCGGTAATTTCTGCTAATTGCTTTCATTAGTACAGACCGAACTACCGTCTTCTTTATCGCCGATATAATTCTATAATTACGTCGATTTCACGGTACCATGTTTTATAACTGTGCTTCCTGTGTCAATTGGCCGACTTTGAGTCGTGGTTAAAGTCTACGAAGCACAATGTCCATAGCGCTTTATTGCGGTTTCACGTGAATCTGTTTTATTAAACAACGATCGTTTCGCTTCTACTCCGTTCTTCTTGGTAACGCCGCAAGAATTGTTTCTCGGTATTTAGATTCGAAGAATTCATAATTCGAAATATAGCCTTCCGTAATTATGATTATGGAAGAGCGACTTAACAATAAGTGCTATAGATGCGTGCTATACGATAAGAATGTTTGACGAAATTTCAAGAGCGTTATAATTAACGCTTGTTTGCAATTGCGCTGTTTTATACAATTAATTTGCTAGCATTTACTTTTAATCACGTAAAAAATAAGCTGATTTTTTTTTAGTTCTTTTAAAAAATCATACTAACGCGTTATGCAGGAAACGTACAGTGGCTTTCGTTATAACTCGCGTGATTTTGAAAATAACAAAAAAAAAAGTGAATTACAAAAGCCGAAACAGTGAGCCACGACATTACTTGAAATTTTGACTAGCACATTCGTGTATACGTTCCGGAGTAACTTTGATACCTAACGCAAGAGTAACTGCAAAACGATTACATTATGTCGAAAAGTAACTTCGAAACTTTTGCAATATTTCATGAGGAAAGTAACTTCGGAACTCCTATATTATTTCACGTTCAAGAATAGCTTCAACACTTAGCGCGGAAATGACTTCGAAACTCCTGCGTTATTCTATGGTAGAGGTTCTCAGTTTACGTCGGCTAATTTATTTAGACTCCGATAAGTTATCAAACGTGTCAGAGTCTACAAATATAGCTACGTCTGAGAATTCAAGCTACAATAGTTCATATTACCATTCATATGTGCATGCGTGTAATAAGATTAAGATACTTCCGAAATATGAGGTAGATCTGGAAAGTTTGTAGACATTTTCAAGTATTTGAAATTTTAAAAGGCCCGTATGCGTGTCTATATCTAATATTATAACAAACTTCTCAACGATCATACGTATACCTAAACAACCGACTTAAACTACGTTCTTTGTATAATAAAATTAAATCGCCTCTCTCGATCGCTGAATATGATCGTTCAATCAGTCTTCGTTCCCGATGTATCATCCATGTTCATATTACAGGTATTTATCGTTATTTGATTGCGCACTTTAAACGATGCCTCGATCCAAATTCAGATATTTTCCAGTCCAAGCTTTTTGAACATACTGCGTGTAACTTGCCTCGAATCTTTGGATAATTCTTGCAAATTGTTCTTAAACGCGTTTGCTATGTATAGTGAAAATGAATAACGATCAAATAGTCTGACAATCTAGCTCGTTTATCAAATTCTGTACGAAACGTTGATTTATTGACATCTGTCGTCGATAAACTTACTATCGTGCAATTCGTTCGTGCCTCTCATTTTACCAAAATGAAACGAAAGATCTTGAAAATGTCCTATGATCGACGATTAGAACGTATATTACTGCGCAATCACGAATCGCATCTACAATTTTTTTTCGCCTTCTAACTCGTCGTTAATCATCGTCGACCGCCGTTATCCGTTTCTCATCCTGCGACCGAATGATTTTTCCTTCGCCGTATTTTTACGCTGCACGTTATCGTAAAACACCGATGACACAGTTCCGTGTGTGCCGCGAGTCGCAATAAAGCGAGTCGGAAATTCGAGAAATTTCGACGGCGGCCAAATACTTTCACGAACGTACACAAACGTAACCCGTATATCACCGCGGGAAACGACAATCGGTTGGCTGTACAGAGGCCGATTGCGCGCGGGTATTACGAGCGCCGGAAGTTACGTTTGACAAACCGCATGTAAGCGGAACACGGACACGGCCGTTCGCGATTCCGTGTAATTTTATGTTTGTGTTTGCTGAACCGTGATCGCATTTCTGCGGCAGCCTAAGCGGCACGCGTGCGGTCATTCCCGATTCCAGCGAACTATCACTCTATTTGGCCGATTCTCTGTTACGTCGCCACGAATCCAACTGATCCGCGATCATAATCCCCCGTTTCCTGATTATCTGCCGATCTGAAGCATAATTCGATAGCCAGTTGTTTTACGATATTAACGAGACGTTTCGTCGGAGAGCTGGGCGGCAATTACGGTTGTGGCAATCGCGTCGTCCGAGTTTGAAAACAGGTTGAGATTCGAAAGAGTCGAAAGTGGAAACGGTGTTCTGATAATCCCCTGAGTTAAAGTAGAGAATTCGATTTGCAGTTGTTTCGCGGTGTTAACGAGAGGTTCTTTCGAGATCGAAAAACGGTTGTTCGAAAGGAGCTCTTTGATATAACTGAGTGTGTTTCTTTCGAACGTTATGCATGATATCCTGTTAGAATTTCAGAAACTAAAGTGTCTCTTCTGTACTTAACGACGAAGGAAATATTTTAGATATAATTTGAATGGCTTCGAAAAGAAATTTTCTCGTGGCTATTTTCAATGGCGATATATCGACTGGAGCAACATTATTGGAAAAATTATTAACTATTGAGAATTTGCTATTACACGCAAGGTGCCGTGCCGATTTTAGAAATATCGTTCAAAAATTAACGCCGAGCAGTGCCTGATCTTTTTTGACAGAAAAGATATTCAATATTAATTGTACGAATTAAGTTGTGGAGATATCGGAAGAATATTTTAATAGGAAATTGAACAAATTTACGGCGTCCGAATAGGTCAATTATATTTTTTGAGGGAACGTTCAATTTCTTCTTGCACTTTTTAAAAATATCCCAGACAACGAGCTATCGTTTGAAAGTACCTCGTCGACAAAATGCTTAATAAACGCATTGAAATTGCATATAGCGCGCATATAGCAAATATTTCTATTCACGTACCTTGCAGGCTGGAATACCACCCGTCCAAGAAGTTTGACCTGAACAACCTGTTCCAATTCCAGGTTGGACTTTCAAGACTGTCACTGTCGCTGTCGAAGCTCATATCAGGGAAATCGAACGCCGCTGACATCATTTGATTTCCAACACCGGATGGCAAAACAACGACGGTGTCTAAATTATTCTTCTCGCTAGTATCTGCGTTACGTGCACCTGTAAAAAATAACGGAATGATTTGAAAAACACGTTAACCATTAAATATATTCCTTACTAATTACAGCTATCGAGATGGATCTTTGACAAGATCTTTCAATTTTAGACAATCGAATCACATTTAAGATCTAACCGAGTATTAAGAGTTATTAAGTGTTAGCTTTGAACGTTGTAATTATATATATATTGTATATATTGTAATAAATATTGTAATAAGTAACATAAATTTCTCTTTGCTCTAAAATGAAATTTCTCATCACCTATAATATGAGAACGCACGTCCACTAACAATATCTTATTTTTTAAATTATACAGTTACGCGATATGTAACGAAGGTTCGGATTGTTCGAATAACTTTTAACATTAATACTCGAGTTGACTACCACGTTCGGTAAATGTGTAACATTGGACGATGACTCGGAATAGTTTATTTGTTTTTTAATTCCGGAATATTCAAGTATTTCGATGATTGCATATCTCGTAACGTTACGTAAATATGCGTGTATCTTTCGTTGTCGATTTGTACGCTAGTACCGAAAAGAACGGTCGTTATAGAAAGTTTTAATGAAAAAGATATGGCGAGAGTATATATTACGTCATCGTATACACACCGTATATTTGTAAAGTTAAATTGATACGAGAGGAAAAGTTTCAAAATTACCGACTACATTATACTTGACGAAGTAAGAAGTATGCATTGTAAAACAAACTGCCATACTAACAATAAGCAAATCTGAAAACACGAGGTATATACTTTTCTCTATGAAAAAAAAAAAAAAAATGAATTTTTTTACGATTACAAAATATGTATTTCCTTCATTCGCCAAACGATTTTAAGCTTAACCTTCGATTCTCTGAAAAACGCATTTTCCAAGAAAGAATTCATTTGATCCAGCTTACGGCTCCCTCTTGAAACCGTATAACCTCTGTTTAACCTATTTTTCTAAAGGTAATATCTAGGTAAATCATTCTGGTATTTTAAAGCGCCATATGGATAATATACAGGGTGGTTGGTAACTGGTGGTTCAAGCGGAAAGGGGGTGATTCTACGCGAAAAAAGAAGTCGAGAATATAGAATAAAAAAAATAAGAATAAAAAAAAATACAGAATAAATCGGTCACATTGGAAGTGTTTATCAACATAACGTCAATCGAGACAATGATCTACAGTGCGATCCGTTATAACGAGACGTGATAAAGTGCACGCGTACCGAGCGAAAATTCAGTCGATTTTCTCGAAAACAAAGCCTCAAGCGAAAATTTTTTATTCTATATTTTCCGCTTGTACCACCAGTTACCAACCACCCTGTATATAAAAAGATTCGAACGAACTAAATATAAGTGCCGCCTAGTTTCAAGATTTGTAAGAAAACGTCGAGACCGTAGATATAAGAAGCATAGATCGCAGATGTTACGTTGATAAAATGGGCTTCATAGAGAGGAATAGAAATAAATAACGAGTTCTTCTTTCCTTTTCTATAGGCGGAGCAAATATCAGCTAGAAAGGGAAAGTGATATCAAAATATGTCTACCTCGTTTCAACATGCTCTTTATTTCCCAGCCGCGGTCTATATCTGTTATTTCTATGGTCAAGACTTGCTCGAAAATATTTTCTCGTTTCAATTTTGAAAATTCCACCTTTTAATTTCAATCGCGTCATCTACTAGACAAGCATAAAAAAATTAACTGAATTGAATTTGAGAATTCTGAACTGAATTTTTCAGTTTATCCACTTTAATTTGTCTCTCGTTGCTTGTAAAATTTGTCGTACGAACAAAGATAGAATATCGATCGCGTATTCTGGCACGAAAATTTCGAAATTGTCAAGAACCCGTTCGATTCGTATTTTAAACGCGTAGATTCGATGAAATATAATTTTCAAAAACTGTGAGTTCTATTACGCGTGCTTCTTTCAAACATGAATTAGTACGCACAAAGAAGAGAAGCTAGTGCAGCTGCGAAGCTTTCAATCGCGAAACTTCAGATACACGCGTTGGTCGAAGAAGGTCGTTTAAAAACGAGGAGCACCGGAATGCGACTTTATAATAATTATTCTTGCTCTCGGCGTGGCGTTTTGCCCGCGCGATCCTTTCAAACGGCT
Organism: Bombus confusus; assembly: GCA_014737475.1. Classification (NCBI taxonomy): domain Eukaryota; kingdom Metazoa; phylum Arthropoda; class Insecta; order Hymenoptera; family Apidae; genus Bombus; species Bombus confusus. Next base: position 450,646 of record JACXIV010000103.1, read on the forward strand.
CGCGGCACTTAGTGCTTTACAACGAATTCGCCGTAGTGATTTATCGTCGAGCCCTTTTAGTGCCACGCCACTGGATCCGCTACCGACCTCACTGTCAGCCAGGAAATGCAGGATTCTGTACTTCTGTGCTGGGAGTTTGACACGCATGAACAAACTTAATCGGTAATCGATAAGCAGAGTATGTCTGGTAAGGATTAAAAAGCGGGAGAAAAGGGAAGAAACGAGGAAGGAAGAGAAAAGGAAAGGAAAAGAGGAGAAAACAATAAAAACAGTGACCACGTGACGTCTCATTTGCAAAGTGTCAAAGCGCTGCGTGTAACTAAAGTCTCGACGGCGCGGCGCGCGGCTATCGTTTCGGAATGATCGATCGTGTCTTCTTTTAAACAGCCCCTCCTCTCTCGTTTGTATATCAAACGGTCCGCCACACAGTGTTCCTTTCTCTCAAAGAACCTCGAATTTTTTTCATAGACGCTACACCGTTTATACGGGATGAAATGTAAAGCAGGGATGTTTTTCGATAAAGAAAAACGCGAATGTAAAGTTACGATCGATCATGACTATCGGTGAAAGATAACGTAATACCTCTATACTCTAGGCTACCCTTTCAAAGTGTAATCCTCGTTTCGTGTACAGAATGTTCGAGCATAATTTAATTTCAATTTGTAGAGGCGCGGTAGCTGGGTATATAAGTACGGCGAGGTAAAGAAATTGGGCGCTCAACGTTTGAAAGACGTCGACGGGATGTTGGTGAAAATTTCTCAGAGCGAAACCGCGAGAGGCGTTACGGATGTTTCTAAGATCGTCTTTGTTTTTGTACACGGGATATTATATTCTATACAACCCCCTGCGGTGCTTTCAAAATGAGCTGTTAAGCGAAATTATTCGAGATTTCGGGTGTATGATAATACAATTTTCCAAGTATTACAAACTTGTTTCGTAAAGTAATCTGTTAAACGGACAAGGATTAAAAGACATCCACTATTTTTAACGCTTTATACATAGTCGTTGTACCTTGTATAATGTATACAATTTATAATCGTAATATATGCAAAGAATCGTTATATACGAGTTTCTTAATCACCGTATCTGTAAATTTACAAATTTTCAAGTCCGCAAACTTTTAAGTATTCTATCTTTCGAGTTTACTAAACCCTTCAATTTTCATACTTTCAAACTTGTCGGTTTTTCTAATATCTCGTTAAGTTTCCTCATTTACTTACTTAACCCTTTCGAGGAAACAAAAGACTGCGTCTTAGCAAGCGAAAAAAAGGTGTTCAGAATCTCTGAACTTGAAAATTGCCGCGTTACATAATCTTTGAATTATCCGACTGGTAAATGTTTTATTTCACTTCGTTAACTATTCGAGTTAGCTTTGGATACCATAGCAGGAGAAACTTCCGATATACCAATAACTCTGCAAACAAATAATCCTACCAAATCCTAAGAACATCAAAAACAACCTCCCCCAAAGAGATCACTATCGTTCGTACGAGCATCTAATATATATAAGGGATGTCGAAAAATAGAAAGAGAGAAGGAGAGAGGAGCATATTCATCAGACTTTGCGAACTAGATTTTTCTCGGACGCTTCTGGCGATTATTCAATTTACTGGTAGCCAATTCATATTGACGCACGTAGAAACGTAGGAGTTGAGTCAATTTGAGTCAATCTAATTCCTGTTTGGAAGCCCCTCTCCCTGCGAGAGACGACGTACGGTCTATCATAGCTCGAGGAAATTCGCGGCCACAGCTTTCAATGACGAAAAGTCGTCGAGATTGCTGCCACGGAATGAAATGTTTTGACAGACGACAACGACAAGATACTACTCCCTTATTGAATTCCCTCCTCGAAGGGTTCTATAGTATACGAGAAACGAATTCAGGATTATTCCATACAGTTATATTCAAGCAGCTAGACACCGAGCATGCCACTGTGTTTATTAAATTCTAACAAAGTTAATATACATGCAATCCTGCATAGCGAGATAAAAATTGCGTTTTGTATCGGTATTGTGTTAAATGCACGATGAAATGTCAAAACTTAGGAAAGAGGAAATTGAGAGACATAGACAAGCGTGTGCTGTACGAGTACGTACGAATCGTCACCTTATTATATACATTTTATAGAGCGTTGCTGGAAAGAAGACTGGCGTGAGGAACGCGAGTCCGATCAGCTGTTTCGTATAGACTCAACACACAATCATAACGATAAGCACGCGTATTGACCGAAAGTATCACATATGCAAATAAATACAAAGATACAGCAACGGTATTGCTGCCTTGTCTTCGTTCAATCGCGCTAGTCTTCTTTTCGGCAACGCATAGTAGTACATACTACGTCCTTTTTAATCGTTTTTGAATCCTTCCAATGCAAAAAAATGATGAGAAGTTCGGATCATATGTGTCTTGAATGTACCTTATTTCTTTATAGCGAAGTTACGCTGCACTTTCGACGTTGGATGTAGAAAACACGTACTTTCAGCTTATCATACTCGACAATTCCTAATAATCATGTCGCGTGTAATAATATTTAAGATACGAAGTTCATAGCATTATTCTTGACAACTTGCTCGAGTCTCTCTCGCACTCTACCGCGAAGGGCTTAACAAAGTTACCGAGTTGGTGGCCTTAGCCATTACGTAGGCCATACCGTGTCTAATTACGATCTAAACTCCAGAAAATCCTTCATTGTCAAAAATGTCAGATATTTCTTCCAACTTACGTTTCTTGATTTCAATTCTGCAAACTCTCGATCAAGTCCTGAAGAGAGTCGAATGAAACAGGCACGATAGTAAAGAAAATAAGGCGTTGCAGAATTAACAAAATGAATAATTAACGATAAACCAAATAATTCCATCCACTCTGTATACGTACAACCGACATTCCTCAATACACTTTCATGAAATAAATGCTACAGCCTGTACGAGCTTATCTGCTTCAGCCTTACGCGATTCATTGTAACAACGCCGTCAATCTCAACGACGAACAAAACTTTCCATTAATTTTTATCGATCTCTCGTACCGTCAATTCCCGTGCCCGTGATTCTCGTAAAACGGAAAACTGCGCGAAAGAAACTCGTCGTTAACAGACATGCTGCTTGGCCATCGTTAATTCAGAACTCTCCCTCGCCAAGTGACTATAACGAGAGTCACGAAATTATCTCCGGGCATTAAAATTAATTTCTACGAGTATGGCGTTCGCGGGGACGCGTTAAAGCGAGCGAAGTTCGGCAACTTCCACCGAACTTCCACCCCTGAGCAGTTTATCGTCGACCGTTCGTGCGGCGGAACGCTTAGCCGGTAAATCTGCTCGTCTATCCGCAAATATGGTAAACTATGTATGTAGCGTGGTTCATGGCCCCTCGCGATACTTCGACGCTTTGCCGCGCCGCGTCGTGTCACATTTTTCCTCGCGCCTTTCCCTGTACACGGGCCTCTGGCTTCCCTTGAGAAATTTGAACCTGATCGATTTATCGGACGCGGCTCCTACCACCCTTTTTTTCTCCGTTTTCTCTCTTTTTTCTTCTTCTCGTCTGCCCTCCTTCGCCTTCCTTTTCTACGCTCTTTCTCAAGTGACATTAGGCAGGTTTAATGCGATGCCTGCAAAAAGGGAAACAGGGTGTAGAGGTACAGCGAGTAGGTGCCGAGTGCCATTGACTGCAGAATAAAATAGATGGTGGCATTTCCAGCGTGGCTCAGCCTTGGCAAAATTCCATTTCTTTTGCACGAGGTACGCGCCCTGAGCAAGAACTGATATTTCCCCTCTCTCTGTTCTTTTCCGTTTTCATTTTTCTTTTTCTTCAATTTCTTCAGTTATTTTTCTGCCTCTTCATTCCCTTTCCCTCTTTGCCAAGAAGGGCATCGGTATAGGTCTCTGAGCACCGGTATATCGTAGCGAACCGTCGTTCGAATCGAGACGAAGGTAGAGATAAAAAGATGCATAATTTTCGTTTGGTACGTTGTATTTACTGGTTCGCATAATGTCCGTAAGCTTTTTTACGCGACGTGTATTTACATTCGGATGGAATCTTCGTTTGCAGTAATCACGTGGCGCGTCAAAAAATATATTATGTTTGTGTTTCCGGACAACTATTATTGTTTTTACTGGAATAAATAGTCAAACATCGCAGGTGTCAAAAATTCTTGCGGCAAATCGGTTGAAAATCGCGCACGTAGATTGCGAATATATGTTTAGAGAATAAATAGATGTTTGGAACTCTGACAACTGTACATACGTAAAGCGTTATTCGTAAGTAACAAAATTTTTCACGTCTTACTTCGCATTCGTTGGCTAGAAAAGAAGTGTCAGCAAATGGTGACACATATCCACGATCTTCGAATGCTAGATTCCACGACGTTTTGACGTTGTGTGTATTTGTATCACGTTCTACGACTTCACTTGTACGAAGTTTGAAGTTTCAAGGCTTCCAGGTGTACCGTGTTGGTCTTCGCGACTTTCGCGTGTATCCGAAGCGAGTTCGATGATTTCGCAATCGTAGAATTCTGACTCATTTCGGGCGCTTTGTATCGAATCCTGGTAGTTGATAGTAGACTGTGCCGGGTCCTATGCGTTCGAATCATCGAATTTATCACTTCACGGCCAGTTTTCGATCTCCTGAGCAAACAGTTTTCAGTTCTACGATCTTAGATCGGTCTATACCGCTTCTAACACTTTAGAACTTGACTTGGACGGCGTCCACGAATCTGGTATCTTGGAGTTCGCGGTCTCGAGTCTTTGAGGTGGTTCACAGTGGTTCGTGTATTCAGGATTGTGGTACAAAGCGTGCCTTACAGTCTTACCTTGGCTAGAACTGCTCCCTTTATCTCGCAATGGACGGAATATAACCGCAGATATATACACACGTATATACTTCTGTTTACTGGATAAGTTCTTACGATACGAAGCGGAGAAATCATGCATACGATATTTAATTGCCAATTGCTTTTGGTTTGTAATATTCTACAAGTTTTCTAATTACATAAAGTACCGAACACCAGGGCTTGGCTAAAAGAAAAAAGAAACAGAAATAAGAGCTATTCCGTTGAGAAACATCTTCGATAAAGGTTGTTTCAGTACAAGCAGTCAACTTCGATTCGACGATACGACATGTTATATAGATAACTTTTATGGTATTTATCGTGATTCGCTATATTTCGCTATGTTTCGTCGTATTATTTATGGTTCACTATGTATATCCTGACAAGTATAACGTGATATTATCCAAAACAGTTTAAAAATTAGCAAGCTTCGATCTTATTACGAGTCTCACAAATAGAATAATTTACTTCGAACAAAGACTGAACATAAGCTTAATTAGGAAGTGGCTTATCAATGTGAGCGTGGACTGACTGCCCTTGCATCCTGAGTAATTATAGTAATTATAGGCAAAGGATCGACGTGTAGCTTGCCATGTATAACCGATACACATATGTATATACGGCAACGACACAGGTTCTCAATGACAGCGTCCTAGACTAACATTAGGATGAATCTCTTAGTGTATATACTAGCTGAGTAGCTATAACCATTGACACAACCACTTGAATTAATAGCCGGCAATTAAGCGGATGATAATGCTTGTCTTCCCGCATATACGAACCTACCTACCTACCTACGATAGTGTCGATAAAAGGACAAGTCTGATACTTTCTTTCTTCGCCGATTTCTCGTCCAGTGGATTTATGGATTGTCTTAACTCAGAAAAGTTTCGTGGATCTTTGACGAAAGGAAAGATTGATCCAGCGCGTAAAAACGAAAAATTTATGTGATATATAAGGGGGTTGATCGTTAGGACAAATTCGATTTAACGATACTGGCTGATACTTTATAATACTTGATGACATTTCGTGATACTTTTTCATTAATTTCAAACACGAAATAGTCAGATCTAATTTAGCCGAAGAAAGCTAATAGACAGTGATTTCTAACTTGGATTGCAGAAATTAAATTAGTTGAAATTTCTTAATTTATTAGCACGAAGCGAGAGAATATTATCGTTTCACAAGGGTTCAACTATCTTTGTTCCGAGTCTAAGCCTGAGTTTCTTATTCAATTGTTTGGAAGAAGTTAGAAATTAATATCAAACACGTTTTCTTATACATATATTAGATATTCGATTTATATTTTTTTATTTATTCGTTTTATATTTGTTACATACTATTAATAATAACAGCTTATTTGCCTTATATTATTATTTGCCTTACAGTCTTCACCATACATTAAACACTCCTCTTATCAAACCGTTTAACTATTAACATAGCCATTAATCCACTATCAACCTAACTATACTTATTAAACTCTTATTGTTTAGTTCTTATCTGATTACTTAGTAACAGCTATTAGAGTTAGCTATTAAACTATTTAAACGACTATGATTCTTTATCTAATTCTTAAAATACCTTCTTAATCTTTCCTCCCTTTTCCTTTCCAGTTCTCTCAACCAGTCCAAAGTCTCTTCTTTTCCTTTCTCGTTAACTCCTCTATATTAATTTGCCCCGCCAGTTCTCCGTACTCTATTAACACGTGCTTCAAATTTCCAATTTCGTCATTACAAAATTCGCATAGTTTCCTCTCGTTCCCTTCCCAATATCTATTTCATCTTCCTAATGACCCGCACATCGCCGATTATAATCGTTCGCTTTCATTCTTTGCCTCTGTTATATAATATATTTTTAATTACGGAATCGTATTTTCAAAAAGCATTTTTATTTCTAATTGTATAATTAAATTCATAACATATGAAATATTTCTCTTACTTATTTTATTTTTCTTTCTTATTGTTCGGCTTTCCGATGACTAACTTATCATTATATCCCTGGCTCGCTTTTAAAACACAAGTAAATGTGAATATTTAGCAGTTAGTAGAAAAATCGCAAAATTATCACCGTCTTACCCGATTTATTACTCGATATGGGTGTGCATGCAGGAAACGTACACGTGCGCGCACCGATATTCCCATTAAATTTATACTGCAGTGTATCAAGTCGTCGCAATTGCCAACTGCAGGAAATCATAGAGTGCAACGAACGGTGCAGAGAAGGCTTTATGGAAATCGATGCGAATATATAATGATTACGAGTGGACCTTGCGTTATTTTAAGTACCTTGTGCTCTCTCTTCTGTCACTTTCTCGCGAGCTTTATCGGGCCAAGACGTATTCAAGCCGTGACGTTCGCTTGGCGATTGAAGAGTTCAAGATTTATCGGTCACTTCTACGAATCACCGTTTATAACATTTTTTTCGGGCATCTGCTTTCTACATACATACTTTGCAGTAATTTAATTCAATTAATATGTTTTGAGCGCAATGGGTGTGAATAAATGGTTGTTTTAACATTTCTTTGAACATCTATATATAGTGGCTTGAAAATAGCCTGCAATTGGCTTGAACGAAGTTTGCACGCGTTTAGCGGCGAGAGGCGATAATCGAATAGACCGAATATTTAGGAGAATGAAAACGTAGCAAGGCTTATTCGTATTATGTTGCGACGAGTTAGCGTCGATGTTCAGACGTTTCTCTGGTAAAATTGTACACTCATTGAAGAATCGAAAGGAAACATATTTCTTAAGTAAATTTAATCTGTTGCAGTTTTAGCTACGAGGCTATTCTTATTTAGAAGAAACGATTTTTTTCAATTCGTTTCACGCATGATGATTTAGTGTAAATAACTTGTCTGAAATATACTTTTGAACTGAATCAGCGTAAACTCGTAAATTGCTTTCAACGAGGCGTAAATAAAAATTCAAAAGTGCAGCGTCGCCTTGTATGTGTAACTTTTTCTTAAGAATTCGAGACATACATACTTCGTATTTATTCAAATTTGACGTGCAAAGAGATGTAAATCTGATTCCGAAAGCAAATATTATTCGATGATTCGAATGTTCCAAACCTTCGAACTTTCATATCTCGTAAATGTTGAAATTTTCAGACCGTTGTGCAATCTCCAATTTACGTGAACAAAGTTCCAGGCTATTATTCAAATAAGTTAAAACCAACAGATGGTGTACGATTTAAATATACGTTTAATTCTTTTAAAAAATTCGTCGAGAGTTCGAGGCAACGCGGCTACAAGCGAAACACAAGATTTCAATTATCTCATTGACTTTCGTACTCGGAAAGGGAAACTTAACTCGGAAACGAGTTAATCTGAATGAAACTCAACATTTAAAGTGCGATGTGCTGTTGCGGTGTGCCCAAAAGGAGTATTTAGACACCTCGTGTTTCCAAGCCTGTGTGCAATGTCGCAGGATCCGAGCGCATCGTTCCCTGCTAAAAGCCTATAAGCGTAATTGTTTCTCACGCAATGAAACGACAAGCTACGACAATAAATAATAAAATAATTCTGCTTCGTTAGAATCCTCTACGGCCAAATTACGAGCAAATTGTAAACGATAGAATTAATTTCTTGTCGAAATATGGAATTGGTGGTCAAGTAATGTTAATTTTATCATGCCAGCATAAACAATTTCGAATAATTTGCACGTTATTACGTTAATTTACATGTTAATAATTTTAATTTAATAAATCTATTAAATAAATAATTTACACGTGTTTTAATCATTTCAGATTACAACATATTTCTCCATTTTTGCGAAATTACTTAAACGGGAAAGAACATAGGTTCGTTCATTGAAAGTCAGAAGCATTTTTTTAATAAAAACCGGCATTTTTCTATGAAAAATTGCATTGGCTAACTACTTTCTTATCCTAAGTTTTAATTGAGAATTTAATATTTATTAAACACTTGGAAGGTAGCAAAAAATACTGACAAAGAATTTCATGAAATTTACTAATTAAAATATTTACAGTTCTTAAGGATCTATGGATCACAGGCAATGGATCGCGGCTCGCATTTTATTCTAATTTAACTCGGTAAACAAATTACGCGTTATCGATTATTTTTACGACGCAGCCGAGGAGAACTTTTGCTCTTAACGGGTTTAAAAGATTATAAAACGGCAAGACAGAAGTACAAAAAAGGCAATAGACATTGGACTTTAACTGATATACATAACACTAAAGCCTTTAAGAAAAATTACGCGGAGATAATCCGTAACGTATGCGACTGACCGACGAATGAATACGCAATGAACGAGTATTTAAGATCAAAGACAACAGAACAGCTTTCTTGGCATGCTGGAAGAAACAAGTTTTCCGTAATCGTGTGTGATTCATAGCACACATGACCTACGCGTGTAAATCTCGTCCAGTGACATTTACCAACCACCTAGAACCTTGGTTGGCTTCCTGACCATATTGCATTCTGCTCGTTCCACCAACGAACACTTTTTCAAACACGTGCGATGATCATCTATAACTATTCTATGTATACCCTGGTATTTTTATATTTCATACTGTTTAAGTTTCATATTTTATGTTTCTGTTTTGTATGCTACTGAAGTTTAAGTCAAGCTATTGAAGTTTAAGAAGAATTGTACATGCAAGTGGCAAAGACATGGAGAATAAGGAATACAAGTTGTAGGTTTTAAGTGTAAATGTTAAGCACGAGAGACGTTGAGCTTGGTGGTTGGAAAAATAGAACACGAATGCAACTGGAAGTAAGCAAGTAAGAAGAAAATGAAATAGATAAACATAAAACGATATATTCGTTCTGGGTTTCTTAGTTCGATCATTTATGCACTTCTCAAATTGGAACATATTTTCTTATTTTTTTAACTTAATAAAAAGTTTGAAACATAATGAGATATTGACCATATTTTTGCAACGTGACAATACAATTATATTTTTGCCCTCAAAGCAACGATTATATTAATTTATATTCGAAAGTAATATGCAGAATTTTTGTTTGAGAAATTTTTAAATTGTCGAGTATTAATTTCGTTATAATTGAATCATTCGAGCTGATTGATCATTGAAGCTGGTTGATCAACACCAGTTCTGGAAATTTTCTGCATTTTAACGCCAGAATACACGAGCAACATTGAATTCTTTGGAAACGACTAGTCTCGATAGGGTTGGCTCGACTTGCGTATAATTACGTTGGAAAGGTATGCTTTTTACTCGAGGAAGAAAGCTTAAATTAGCCTATTTCTTTTTACGAAGTAACAAATATCATGTTTGCGTGTTATCTCACATTTTATAAGAAGAAAAATGAAACTGTCGGTTGATTTTAAATTGAAAGGTACAAAACAGTTACAAATGAATGAATTTGCAATTCTGTATTATGGCTGTAATGGTGTACGTACTTAAGTGATCCGATTTTTAAATATTCATAAGCTTCTCTAAGAATTCATAAACTCTGCGTGATACCTTAGACACACAAATAAACTTTGCTTTCAAAAGAGGAAACGTTATTTGCGTTCACGGTTTCACCGGCTACGAGATTTAATTTTCTTATCTCGTCTTTGAAAATAACTCTGAATGGAGTAATTCCATTATGGACACAAGCTTCTTTAAATGATACGAATTTCCAGATCACATTTAGAATTAACTCGACCATTTTTCAGGCGTAATAAATCTTTTTCTTTCAAATTAAACGATAACAAGTATCGTTCGAAACCTGCCTAAGTAACAATTTTAATAAATTTCTTCTTCTATCGTGCTATTCTCCACAGATCGATGCAAGTCGAATGCAACACGGAAAAAATGTAAAAAATTAAACGAAAGAGGCGTTCTGTCCTTGAAGTCTTTGACTTTGTTTACGAGTTACAGCGAGTTTTATATTGGAAAAATTCAATCGAAGAATGGAAGTAGTTGAACTAATCTCATCTATCTATTTACAAACAGAATCTCTAACAGAATATCTAACGAACAGTACCCGGACAAATAGAGAACAGTCATGAAGACGTTTTCAGTCTTGTATTCAAGCGTGATGCAAGATCATTTTGAACGCCTCTTGTGCAGGTACTAACTCGAAAACAAGGTTAAATAGGGTCATACCTTCATGGTGTTATATGAACATTTTTTATTGTTCTCATGTGTAGAATCCACCGTCGAAGCGGTTGCCCGATACCACTTATGAAACAAAAATATAACTTGAAATGAAATATTTCACGTGACATTAATTTCTCACCATAAACTTCTGTCAAATTCTAAATAACTTCAACATATTTGAAAAGAAATATTATTTGAAAATTAAATACAAGAAATAAGTAAGTCGGTAATAAAATATCTGATTCTCAATCAGATTGCATCGAATATTCGCAATCTCCATAGATGCCAATAAGTCCGCAACGATGCACCAGTTAACCTCTCTAATTCGATCAGTTTCAATCATTCTCGTACATTAACTCGTTCGTCAATCTCGCCAATCGAGAAACGACAAATACTGGTTGACAATCGACGCACAGAAAACCACTACCGATTATGAACAGATAACCGGAAAAAGATTATATCGCTGCTAGAAACGAACACCGTAGGGTGGGTTTAACGGGAAAAAAAAGAAAAAAGAAAAAATACGTGAAATCTGGACGAGTTAAGTGGTTAAATCATTTTCATCCCGACGTTACGCCCGTTCTACAGCGAAGTTCTACTTTCTACAACGATAGGCGAAAGATAGGAGAAAAGAAGTGGAGAAGAGGAGAAAGAGAGGAAGGTGGAGAGGTAAAGGCGAGGTAAAAACGGTGCCGACAATACGTTCCAGCATTATGAAACTTGAAATCGAAATAACGCGAGCGAGTACACGTACAACGAGTACGGGCTTAATGCCAAAGACGTAATAACTCGCAAGTAGTCGCGTGTAACGTAACGTTTAGACGCGGCGGGGTTGCGACTCTTTATGCTCGAAGGCTCGTTAATTAGGCGAAAAGACGCGACCGTACGCGAAATTACCTCGCGTTTATGCGTTTCAGGGAGCGGAACAGGTGGCACGACGAGGATGCAAGGATCTTAGGGAAATTGGGGAAATTGAAAGTTATGCCACGGCTGGAAACTACCGCGACCAGGTATAAGCGATATTTGCATTTTAGTTGAGTATGCTGAACATGAAGTGGACCGCGCTGGACCTTAACCATACGCAACTCGTCTCTGAGAAAAGTTTGAATTTTTATTTCGTTAGCGGAATTCAGTAGAGAATTTTAGAGGCGAGCGTTTGAGTGTCTTAATTGTAAGGGATTTCCGCGTGTCTACGTTATTAAATTAGTTATTAAACTTTTTATGGTTCTTAGGATACAACCATGTGATAAATAAAATTATCAAATAGATTTAATTTCAGATATCCAATGTATTCGTGATATAAAGCGGTTCCTATTTTTACAATTGCTAAAAGCATGCAAGTGCTTTTAACAAAATTAATACTGACTTCTACGGAAGTGGAAATATGATTACATACCTGTAATTATATACCGAGTTATTCTGAGTATATAACCTGAGTATATATATAATATATATCTGACTTGAAAACTTAGTACAGCATGAGAATATTTTCTATCGATTTATTTTCACCTATTTTGAATCAACGTGTAACATTCATTTTTCAAAGATACAGCTAATCCGATCTAGAAAGATTATCTCCATATTATGGACTATCAATGTTTAATCTACCAGTTAATTCAACAGCTTTTACCTTGGGCGTCTATATTTAGTTTTCGAACGATTACAATAACATAATAATAAGTAATAAGCATGCAAAACGCAGATATACTGAAACTGAACTTCCTATAAATAACAATCTAAACAAAATTATTTTCCATCGAGTTTCCTCCACCTTTCTTGCATGTTTAATACTCTGAGATTCGCGTATAACAACCTTCAACGTTTAGACCGAACTTACGATAATTGCAATTACGCGCGCATGTAGTATGCCAATCGATATTAGCCACTCGATTATTGTCACTTACAACATTATTCGACAAGCATCCATTTCTTTTGTAATTTCTAAATAAAATCCAATTAAGAGATGCAGGCAATTGAAGAAAAATCCTACACGGACCGTGGAAAACAATTATCTCGAAATAATGGAAACTGCAGAGAGCACGCGTTACTTTCGTGCGATCGTCACGATGGTCGTTAAACGCGTGCACTGTTATGTATCGCACATAAGCAAGGGCTTCATACATATTGCATTTTATCACGGCGACGCGCATAATAAAGAAAGATTATCATAATGAAATTCATTTTCAGTTATGCGTGTTATTAACGTGACGCACGGTAGGAAGTCGTATAGACGCTTGTATCTCGCTCGAAAGGATATACGATTGACCGTGAGAGGACATCTCTCGGGCTCGTTACGCTCGTTACCAATGCCAAGTCGCAAGGAAACGCAAGAAGCTTCGCATATATATTATGTATATACGTAGTGAGACGCATGCGTGCGCACTGGAGAGACGTATGAAGATTAAAGATACAAACGCATATAGGAGGCAGAGGCATATAAAGGCAGTGAGATACATATTAAGCCACACGTAAGCATGCGTACGTAAAAGGAACGGGAAGATACATGTACGCAGTTGTAAGATTATTTTTAGCAGAATGTAATTTAGTTACGAATTTATAAATAGAAGGTCTCAAGATCAATATATCAGAACTGTTGCAGAATATTGGTATAATACGGCGCAGTCTATGTAAGCATAGATTTAATATTTAAAATTTATCGCAATCTATTTGTAAATATTAATACGCGATATAAGAATTGACATCCACGTACAAAACATTATGAAGCAGTTCTGTTATGTAAGGAGTTCATTACCTACGGTTTGCCTTGTTGTTACGCTATAAATAGGCGCTTCAAAGTCGACAGAGAGATTTAATTAGTTTCAGTAATAATATTTAAACTCCGTTTAACATTTCGAAACACTGAGTCCTGTTGTACCTGCGCTTATCTATATCCATGAATACTAACTATATCATTATTAGTTTGAGATATTGTACGAGATCCGCCTTCTATCTCAGACTAATAATGATTAACGTACCGACCTTGAACGATCTTCAACCATAGGTCATTGCATTCATCCTAAAACCCTCTGTATCTCTCTCTCTCTCTCTTAGAAGATAAATAAACAAATATATTGTTTATTGTAAAAAGAAAAAAAATGAAGTTCATCTTGATATCTCCTCTACACCTCCACCAAGGAAAAAACTATTAACGTCAGATTTATATCTTCCTTCGAAGCGAGCAAGTTTAATTCGATGCATCCTTTTCTACCATGAAAAGCAAACGAGTTGTTCGAATGGCCTGTTCCAGATGCCCCACCCTATACACAGATATCCATCAGACTGGCGGAAAGCGCGCGGCATGCATCGGAAAAGAAACGAGTTCACCGCCGATGATTCGCTCCGATCCGCGACGAAGTCCTTCAACGTGTACACTTCCGCCAGACGCCTGTCGATAATTGGAAGTCGTTCCACTTCTTTGCCTCTGCCAACTCTCATCTTGGAATGCGACCGGCTCCGGTATACGTCGACACGTTCCACGAGGCCTGCACGGCCAACCGTGTCGTAACACACGAAGAAACGGTACAATGAACTTCTTCATGCTCGAATAGAGATACGTTGCTAAGAAGTGCGCCTAACGCTACGGTTCTTCGGAGATCGCTGACTCGTAATTAAAGGAACGACGTTGGAAAGGATAAGACGGGGTAGCAACGACAAAAATACGAATAAATCGATGGGAGAATTTACGAGTGGCGTTACTGCAGGCTACGGGATCAGAGAGGATGAGGGAGAAGGTGGAGGATTTATGGGTGTTGGTACACTTTGCTATGATTAGTTGCGGTTTCCAAGGTTTGATTTGAGAAGTTCAATCCCCAAGGATTTATCGGTATCGGTGTATTTATAAGATTTTCCAAATGTTATTAAAAGGATGCGCGAGCTGAGAGCGAGATTCAATTCGTTAGCATAATTTATAAAGCCGTTGCGTGGAAATAAGGTACACTCTGTCGTGATTAGTTCGAGTTTACGGTGGAACGTTTAATTCGAGAAGTTGAGTCACACCTGCGATTTGTCGATATCGGTGTATTTATAAAATTTTCGAAATGTTATTAAAAGGAAAGACGTAAGCTGATTCAGGATATTTGATTTGCTGTCGTAATTATAAAGCAGTTACGTAGAAATGAAAAGAAAATAACAAACACCGGAAAGATACAGTAAAAATATCAGGCAAGCCGATATCGATTCGGTTCGAGGGTCCAAATCCAAAAAAAAAGAAAAAAGAAAAACGTATAGATATAATACCGAAAGGAGGAAAGAGAAAGAAAGTAAGGAAACGAGGAACGATACTAAAAAAAAAAAGCTAACTACACCTGGCTCGAAAAATTCCATTTCGAGAATTTTACGAATCGTCGTATCTATAAAATCGTTAAATTACAACCGTAGGAAAATACTGTAAAAGGAAACCAATCGAACAAAAGAAGAACAGAAAGGAAAAGGAAAAAGAAAAATAAGGAAACGAAAGAGAGAAAGAGAGGTAGAACGAAATGGAATCAATTCAATTCGAGCGTATCGATTCGATAATCGGTAAGTATTAATATTAGCTAGCCGCGCGATAGAGACCCCGTTGCGTATCGTATTCCATCCCGATCGGGCCGCGCGTGAATTGAATTTTAAAAATTCACCGTGAATCTGATACGCGATTACGCGCTTCTGTAAGCTAAACCGATCCGCATAACCTGTTAAACGACCGGCACATCGATTTAATCCGACGCGTGATCCACGTTTAATCGACGCGTTCAATCGTAATTTTCCGCCCGCGAGAACGTATTAGAAATACATGATTAAGAAAACGTGAGTAACGGCTGACTTCCTATTACGTACATAGTTTGTAGCTCGATTTTTATACAGGGTGTTACAGAAATTGATCTAAGGCAAAGCCGTGTAAGTTTCCGATAAAAATACAACTTGTTTTCATATTCGTAAAAGATGTCGAACGCGTCTTTTTTTCACTTCGATGGATATAAGTGGACTGCGGTTATTTATGCAAACTAATATTTTTGTGGATATTATTAAAGAAGTATAATTTAAAGGGAAGGTTACTCAACGTATTAAATGTTACGACGAGTATTTTATTCCGTGTATTTTTCCAAATATTTCTCCTCGATGTTATATATATATATATATTCTTATTTTCTATGTTTTAAGTCTTCTACGTTACTTCGTTAGCGATCAGCAGAGTAGAGTGTTTAAGTGTCCCTACAAAAAGCAGTCGCATCCAAGTCAGGTGATCGAAGAGGCCATTCTCTTGGACTTTCTCGCCCTATCTATTTCCCACTAGAGATTCGATTTAGATGTTGTGTCACATTAATTGAAAAATGTAGCGGAGCCTCGTCATGCTGAAACCGCGTGTGTATTCTTTTTCTCGATACGACACATCGTTTGAAATTTGATCGTAATCTCTACAGAATCGAAACTGATAGCACATAGAAGTTATAAAAATCCTGTGATCGTAGCTCAATTTTCTACCTAACGGTTTAACGTTTACAAAACGAGAAAGAAAGATAAGGTAGAGAGGATAGAACAAATTACATAGGTATGCACGTCATTCGACAAAGTGGCTCGACGACGATGAGTCAACGTCAATCAGAACGCTTCCTCTGATTTAATTCGCGTCTTCGTGGATTATTAACTGCACGATACACACAGACAACCGCTAATTGTATACCGTTACCGCTCTAAACAACGTTCACGTGAAACGTGATCGTCTAGTTGCCTCTCGAAACGGAGTACACGCTCTCTCGTCGAGGAATATTCCTTCGAACTCGAATAATGACGTATCATTTTAAATTGATTCAAATTGGGGCCCCTCTTCTTGCATTTCACGTGGAGAGCACTTCCGCGTACGCAGAATCGCATTGATGGTTATCGAAGCGACGCCGCGATACGGGATACGTAGGATCGGAAATCGGAACGAATGGAATCGGTGCATCCAAGAGAAGAAACAACGGAGCAGAAAAGAGATAGATAATAAAGGGACCCGGACTTATGATTGCTTCCAAATGAATTTCCAACTAACCAATTCAATTCCGATTTCCACGTGCGATATGCACTCGACTATTCATAATTACTGGATAGTTAGCGGCCACAGAGGCCGAAGTTTATGGCTTCGCAACTCGCCGGTAATCGGATTGTCTGTCGACTGGCTGAACGAACGCTTCTATAATTCTTTGTACGTAGCGTAAAATCGAAATGGCGATTGCGCGCTCCGGCCACGTTTTCTCTGTAACTAAAATTCTCCGTAAATAATATCTTCTGTAAAATTTCTTGCCTTTCCACTTGGTAACCGAGTGCTTCTTTTTTCTTTCATTAAGCTTGCTCGAACCTGTCTACGAGGTTTATACAGCTACGCAAAATTAACCGAATACGGCATTACGTTACAAGCTTCGTGCTACTACATTCGTTTAAACTTGGATATTAAGTTTGTTCAAAAATTTACCTACGTGCTCTATAAGACTTATATTCAGCGAGAGCAGGTTTTATGTCGGATGGAAGAAAAACTTTGCATTTTCGCAGCCTATCAATTGATATAAGTCTCTGCTCATCGTATAATGGACAATTTCAAAGAATACGGTTCTAGCTGTGTAATTGAAAATTAAAGTAGCAGCGTTTCGTACTATTAATAATGCTTAAGCGTGCTAATGAGGCTGTAAAGTTATAATGATCGGCTCTACGTCTGTTTATGATGACTGTAACTTTTCTTTGTAAATTTCTTTTCCCCAGACACTAGAAAGTATTTCTCACCTGTCTTGAAGGCCTCGGTCTTGGTTGTTTGGTATTAGCATTAGCATCAGGGTATTTATATGTATATTTTTCGAGAATTAAAGGCTGTTAGTGTATTTTATTATCTCACTCGAATAATAATAATATTCTTCCTTTGTTATTTTTTATAATTAATCCTTGAAAGTTGACAGGCTCCGCTATGTATTTTAGTTTTCGAGTTCTAATCAGTATTTGCTTGCAGTTCGGAATGGTAATGTTGATATTATATCGCGATCTCGAAATTTGAAATTTACAAAACGTGGGTATATTTTTAATTTCTATTTTAAGCTTTCGAGTATATCTGGTAAATTGCATGCTTTTCAAATTGCAAGTTATAAAAGAGCTAATAGAATATAATGACGATGACGAGTTGATGTTTGATTTACATAACACGGATCATAGACACGAATAACACTTTCAATGAAGATTTCTATTTCCAGCTGATATTTTGATAAATTTACTTTCCTTAAACGAGCCACTTTTAGCAAACTGACGACGCAATGGAATATTCCATTATTCGTTGTAAACAAATTACATATTTATGTTGCCGTTTATGTTAATTATTCTTAAAGTTACATGTGAACAGAATATTCGAATACTTTAATATGCAATAATCTGTCCGCTCGTTGTTATATTCATATGTGAAACGTGCGAATTGTTTGCATAATAAAGTTCGATAAATATTGTTACATTGGATTTTGAGTATTATGGAAGACGCGTCATTTGTGACGATTTCGACAGTGTGGCAATATACTTCGCAAGTTCTGAAGTTAATTAGAACATTCATTATGTACCATAAATACCAAGAAATGGCCGATAGAAATTAGCTGAGCTATTTGCGTCGGCAAGGCCTTTCTTAGAAGTCTGCTTAACCAATCGTTTTCGCGAACGTGTTATCCTGTCTCGCCTGGCGCGAATCGAAGCGTTAATATGAGAAGTTTCGCGTGAAAAGTTTCACGAAATTATATTACGCTGAAAAGTTTTCACGCCTTATTAAGATCTTGTTAGAGGAAGCAGAACGTTTTAAAGATACTTTCGTCCTTTCTCTTGTAGCTTTTTTTTTCGCCACCTCCCAACTCACTACAAAATACGCGATATTCCCGTTTTTGGCGAATGTTTAGTACCGTCTTATAACGTTGGTTACTGTGCGCTTCGAGGACACTCAAAACGCATTAGAAGTCTCGAGTGCAGTATGCTAGGAAAAAAATTTATGGTTATTCATTACCATGGAGTAATATTGACTCACAGTAACGCGAAGCTTATTATCAAGCGTCTCTGTTATATTTATTTGCCTCTGTAAATTTTATTCCGTATGAATTTAGAAGTTCGAGACGATTAGTTTTGTGTTCTATCTATTCGGGTTTGACGAAAAATTGAGCAACGTGCGCAGAAAGCCTTCCTCGTGTTATTATTTATTTCGTAATATTTATGCTTTGTAATGTTTGGCGATATTTATTACGTTTCCTGTTTTCAATAAAAAGAATACGCATTTAGTTCGTTTATTATCATGTAACATTTCACTAAAACTTTTCTCAACAAAATTTAATTTTCTTCTAATTGCAAGCGTTGTGTGCTTCAACCATTTTTTATTTCCTCCTAAATAATAGCTGTATATATAGGTCAGTTATGCACTTCGAAGCTGATAAAACAGAGTTACATCATACGCGGGCGCAATCAAGTTTTTCATCAACGAATAGCCGAGATGCAATTATGTTACGTGTTTTCATACAATGCAACTTTATTCGTAATGAAACGATACTCATAACTGCAACTATAAGATTATTCTCGCCGATTCGTTATAATTAACAGGTAGTTAATGATTTTAATGTGAAACGTGTAATTGTCCACCTGTACTCTTCGAGCTTATGCTAAATCCTTTTCCCACTTTTTCTCTCATTCATCAACCAACAGAGCGAAAACATCACTCTATTTTTTATTAAAAAGCCCGTGTCATTAATCGGAGCTAAAATGATAATCATATAATGAAATGTTATTTTTCTTCAATGAGATTTAATTAATATTAACGTCACATCGATAATATAGGATGGTTTAACTACGAGAAATGAAATCTTGTTATACCTAGCAATGATTCTGTTGAGGAGAAGAATTCTTTTAACGTTTGCTTATGATCATCGGGATTTTCATTCAAGATCTCCTTTAACTTCGATCGTAAAACGAAATTCGATGTACTTCGAACAATTTAACCCTATGTAACTCACTAGCGCCGCTTTAGTATAATGTGAAAATTATTATTTCGTTTTGTTTCCACCGACGGAAAATGAAAAAGAGCGTACAAATAATCTTGTATAAATAAATTCATAAATATTGCACGTAAAGCTTCACTTGTAAAAACGTGCTGGAATTTCTGGTCGCTTGTATCAAAAAATAATAAACGTATAAAGGTTGAAGAAGGATGTGTTTCACGGTTACCTGGCAATTGAGTATATTACAAATTGGAGAATCGATTTTAGAGAGCAATATGAACGTACGAGTTTCGTTTAATACGTTGTAGCAATAACTCCCTTTAATACTGTTTAAAATCATCGTAGAAAATGAAAATGGACAGTTCACGTTACTGAAATTGTTGTTACGGCAATTAAAAAGTTCTGTTCCGCTTAAAAAAAATTCTCACATAAACGGCAAAATTTTAATTACAGTAAAAATGTTGGCTCGCGTCAGCCGACGAAAATTGGTAATATGATTTCCGTTTAATTATACGTAAATGGAAGTGCGCGGGTTCCGTTGATCGCGAACTTCATAGATTAAAATTTAATTTTCGCCTGTTTAAAAATTTATACGTTTCCTGTGCGCGCCATCAGGACATTGAATTATTACGTCGTATGGCGTTTCGTGTTCTTCGACTCATCCACCACGGAAAACGCTAATTTACTTCTTATTTCCATAAATCAGCCGCAATGTTTTGAAAGACACGTTATGAAACCACGTAATCACAAAAATGCGCCCCGTGCACTTCGAGTAATAATATGTATTACACATATTTTAAAAAATGTTGTGACCGATAGCGGCATCGCGTTTTTATGTAATGCAATGCTACGTTGAATTTATCAAACGCGCTTTCCTGGCGTCGAACCGGCATACAGCCCGAACTGGCACAGTTAGGACATTAAAATCCATTAGCGATATTTTAATACATTACATTGCAACGTGTGAAATTCTGTAATTTCAGCCGATGTATTTTATTATTCAATTATATATGTATCGATATTTTAAATATTTTGAAAAATAATTCATCGTATTACAAATATAGAAAATTTCGATATGACGCATTTACAAAAAACGTATCAATTTTTTAATTTCTTAATAAATGTGCGTCCATACATTTATTTTTACTTTAAACGAAAAATTAAACTAGGATATTCTAGTCCTTTAATCTTCGATTAATAATAGAACTACTTTTCTTTATCAGCTAACCCATGAGAAACCATAGCACGGTCGTGTTTTATAAATTTCTCAATTTCATCAGCTGAAAATCTGGTTAGCGTGCTATTTATATTTAAAAAAAAAATAAAAAAAATAAAAAATGATTTGCTTCTACAATAACTATTCATCTCTGTTATATTTATCTATTTCAATAAATTGAAGAATTTAAAAGAGTAATATTTATATCATCGCTCTTTTCAACTATTCAATTTATGAATTTGATAACCACGAGTTCTGAACGAATCATACACTCTAAAAGTTTCCTACAACCGTATCATTTTACCGCTGATGTACGTATTTATCGATTTTTAAAAAGCGGCAACGCCGATGCGATTGCCTCGGCTTAAATGTAAGTTGCACGTAAGTACGTAGCTCGTAGATGGAACAAAAGTTCAATCCTAACACGCCTTTTCTAGCGATACATCGCAAGTTATCTGGGACACTGAACACGGAGCAGCTCGCAGATGTAAGTATCTCATGTCCTGTTAAGTACAGAGTATTGTCCTCGCGCAGTTTCCGGAATTATAAATCCTCGGCGATGTGTTCAACCTATCGTTCCTTTACTTCCTTTACTTCCAACTTGCATCCTTATTTTTCCATAAAATAAAATGAACTCCGTGACACGATACGCGCATCGAGATATTACAAAAGTTAATCTATCCTTCGTAGAAAAAGTCGAACGTTTGTAAAAAATTCGAAGAACGGTACAAGAGTTATCGAAATATCTAATATCCGATTAATAGGAATATTTTACTATTGAAACGTTCCAGTAACCTACTACTCTTTTTATTATTATCATATTTGATCGAAGAAAACGTTCGTACGATGGAATACATAGGCCAACTACTTAGGATACAGTTTCGACCGATTTCGGTCGAGGATCGCAACGACAACTTCTCGGATTGCACGATAGCAAACAGGAACCTCGTTCCCTCTGATCCTGTCGAAGTGTCAGAAACACTTCAGCCGATCGACTTCGACTAATTTGCTCCAACGATACCGCGTATCGAGTCAACTTCCACGACTTTTGACCTCGGATGCATATTGCAACGATCCTCGAGGTTATTCACCGATTTCTCGCTTGGTAAGATATAACGACGCGTGGTAAAACGTTGCAACGAAGTAGCTTCCTTTGGATTCTTCGATTACGCTTTAAACAATCTGCGCATTTGCTCAATACGTTCCTAGACTCTACTTTCTTAAACTAAAATAGAAACATCTTGAAAATAGAAATCAAGGTTGAGGTTGAAATAATAAAAGATTGAAACAAAGCGATTGCAGGGAGGACAGCTAGAGCGTAGAAGATAAAAAGGCAGTATCCGTTAAACAGAATCTTTTGTCGTTTTCTACATTCGCTACATTTTGTGCAAACCTAACAAACATACTATTTCCTCGTAGCATCGAATCGAGAACTCAAAGGAATCAAAGAAACTGGCTTCACACTTTTAGCAATTATCGCCCTTTCCATAGTTGGACGGTAATCTAACCTTCAAAGATAGCTCTGCACGGCGATCGAGACACCTAACGACTTTATTCTTCAATGAAACACCCGCTCTACGCAATCCAATTTTATCCAGTCATCGACAACATCGTTCATCTACGAGTTCTTCGTTTTATTCTTTGACCGTAATGCCATATTCGCCGCGTACGACGTCTTACGGATATATGGATTATACTTGATCCATTATACGGGTCATGGAAATTCAAAGGGATACCACCTACACAGGCGACAGGCTAAGCTATCTGAAAGATACGACTGTATCTTATCGCTCTCATCGAGCTGCTACAACCATCGTGCGTGCCGGGAGTTCCCATGATCATAAACTCAATCGCTGATAACGTGGCTGATGATCGTGTGCTAAATTGACCCTCCTGGAGAGCCTCGGTGGCAGGGCGAACGTGTTAGAGCCCAGCCAAGGGACAGCGGACCGGTGAACGGATGCGGCGATCATCAGCGGAGAAAAAGCACGCCGGCCAGGCAAAGTGACTGGGGGTGTACCCCTTTTTTTCATTTAAATTACTCGAAGGCGGTAGTAGTGCGACGCGACCGGCATACCTAATGGCCGCATATTGTGCGCTGCCACTGCCACTCAAGGCAAACCGAGAACACACTACTGCGTCAACGGCTGGCAGACCTGTTCGCGACAGGAAAATAATACCGAATTCCTCATAATTCGTGGCTGCTTTTTGTCTACAGATGTATACCTGTACACGTGCTCTGGCTGTGTACAAGGTACACGTCGCATTATCACGGCGAGATCACGTAATCGTTTATCCGAATGGCAGTGTATATCCTAGTCTATGTGGGTATTCCGTCTAATGGTTACTGAGGGTTGGCCTCCTCTTCGATGATCCATGCAAGAGGGACACGTCGTCGAGTGCAGTTGGTCGAGGACATGGCAAGAGCTGAACTTGACTGAGAGTTGAATAGAATAGGTGAAGAGCTTAAGTTGATTGAATGGCTGATTTGGATAGACAATGGATCATTCTAGTGGCTTTTACTAGTTGTCAAAGTAAGCTTTCAAGGTGAAGTTTTATTCGAGTTATTTGAAGGATATATTCGTGTTGTTAGCTTTGTATTAAGTTGAAGTTTCGTTCTGATGTGACAGTAGAAAGATAAAACTTGTTCGAATGAATGAAGATTGGTGTGCGTTTAATGGAAAACGTTCAAATGATATGTAACTATTACGTTAGTTTCAGTTAGTGAATGAATTTTGAAATTTATCAGTAGTAGAATACCTTGTTGGGATCTTTGCAAGGGAATATTTGTATGGCTCCCGAAGCCAATTGGACAAAGCGGAATAAATCGTAACGGAAATCTGATTCGTGCTGGTTCTAGAGATACGGTATTTTAACATTCTGGTCTGCAGATGACGAACAGTTATAAACCGTTTATTCATTAGTAAGTATATATACAGTGATTGTGTAGCAATACAAGCAACACAGTTCTTATACTTTGATACGTATTTCTGTTAGCCCTTCAACAGCGTAATTACCACTGACTATCGTGGCAGTCGCGTTAAACAAATGTGAAAATCGCAATAAAACCTCGTGATTTTTCACAGCCAATTTTTAGAAACTATTTAGTTGAGCACGGAGTAGATCGAATGAAATAGTTCAGTGCACGCTGATCACAATGGCCAAATTAAAATTCAACGCAACGCGAAGCTTGCTCGAGCCCATATTCTTGCTGTTGTACCGCATTTCAACGTGGAAGGTTATTAAGCAGGTAGATAGCGAGCAAAGGTACGTATACAATAAACCGAGCAACTGAGCGTGACACAAAACGGCGCGAGGAAGCGCAAACATCCATTTACGTTCGCAACGGATGCGTAAATACGTGTGCAGAGATAGAGGAATAAGTGGACGTTGAACGTTCCTGGCTACGTTCGTTGGCATATAAAAAGAAAGACAATACCTAACCAGTTGGCTCATGCTGGATAAACTAATTAACGATTGAACGATGTCGGTCGTAATTAGTCGCGTATCCTATTCGCGATATAATTAAATGCTGGCTACCGAGGCCTTCACCCCTTTTGTCGCGATTTAATTCGCGCGATTCGCGACAAATAAACTTCGTCCGAGCGGAATTAATCCCAGATGAACGAAAGTATGAATATCAATATTCGATGGTAAAAAAAAGGACAAAAAATATGAAGTTAAATTCAAGCCAAATCAAAGTAGTTTAAAAATCCAGAAAAGTTGGCAAAAATTGTGAAAAGATTCAATAGAAATCGTCGTGCCTTATACAAAGTACTGAGAAATCCTAAAGTTTATGGAAAAACTAAAAATGTGCGAGACCTCGTGTTACATCTGAACGTGATATGATGATGTCAGAATGATGATCGTGTTATTAAATTTTGTGCGCTTCAAAGTATCGATGTTTTACATTGTAATAAGATCTGTATAATTTAACTTTTATTGAAATACAGATTAAAAGGCAATTACCAAACATTTTTACATCTAAAATAATTTTCCAACAGGCTTTACATGAGTATTACTCCGTTTTATGTACACAGCGATCATTACTAATTATGAAAGGTGTTTGAAAAATTTAGAAGCACACATGACACATGACACATGATTTAGACACATGACTTTTCAATTAACGCAGATTCGCAAATCTTGATTAAACTATGGGTGACTTATTTCACATAATAGAATATATTTTCACTTACGAAAAAAATCTTCGATATACTAAATTTAATATACCGTGCATTCAACGCTACTAACTTCCCTATCACTAATTTTGTTTCACAGTACACGTAATTTTACGGTAAGATATTTGTCACGTTACTTTCAAACGTATCGTTGACGCAAAGAATAGCCTTTATGGAAGCAAGAATAAAAATGTGATTGGTTGAGTACACACCTCTATCTAATTTAGTCTTCGTCTGTGTTGATTCTGAGACTTGTGCTAACTGGACGTTTCTTACGTACTTTTGCAAGTGCTGTATGATTTTGTATTTCGCAGATCTGTTTTTATACCACCGAGTCGAAGACTCTTTATTTGGAGGTTTGCAAAAATTAGGAAATTAAAACTTTCGTTTAAAATATTGTAAGTGATAGCGAACAAAATTAAATATGATATAAATATAATATAAATAGAATATAGTACAACAGTTTTCGAAATGAATATCCTTTGACAAACAACGCAAGCTTCAATTATTTCTCGGTATAATGAAATTAAAGCAGAATATAACGTTTTTGAAATTGCTGAAGTATATCAATATATTATGTTATAACCATAAAATATATATAAATTTACGAATGTTTATGATAATATAAGGAGAAATTATGAAACCAGCGTAAATGTAAGCCGTGCTTTAGTAATACATAGCGTATGAAGTTGGCCAGTAACTTCCGGTGAATCATCAAAAAATTATATCTATGACAAGTATGCTAACAATCAGGTGTAATACATATGCATTCCCAAAGTTCCACTTAACTACAATACGACACGGTCCATAAATTACGTTGAATACACTTTAGTTGGTGAATATATGCTTCACAGAGATTTTTATCTGTGTGTGTTGCGCAAATTGAATTTTGTCGAAGCCATATTGAAAGCATTGAAACGTTTAGATAAAATCAAAATGACTAAAATTCTTAGGCAAATAATAGTTTCTTACTTATGGCTTGCGTCTTATGCGTTCAGAAAAAATTAATCAGAAAGACAGTGACACGATCTTATCACAGAAATACATTTAATTTGTAAAATAAAAATACGACAGTTAAAAAGTAATATCTTTTGCTAGAACGCAACGACTCCGATTTTACATATAAATAATATCGTGCAAAATCTCTAATCAACTAAAATTACCATCTACTCGTTATTTAAATCTAAATAGACCTTAAAAATGGCGCAAAATAATATTTTTTGACAAAACCGTTCACCGTAAATTCTCAGTTTGCATATAAGGTATATGTTTAACAATTTCTAAGCATTAATCATAATTTCATTAACTCATTATAACATAGTATTATACCTGTTATCGTCCCTTGTCATTCTTGAAATTACGTTTACTATGATAAGTATGTACTACAGAAACGTACAATTAATTCATAAATTTTAATGGTAAAGAAAGAAATAGAAACAGGTCAACGAAAGCATACAATAACGATGCTTGTTTCTCTTCAACCTGCAACCTATATAGCCCGGCAATTCTCATTTTTCCCCTAGTTTTTCATCAGGACAGACAACAATGCGAGGCATATTTGCGGAATAATGAAGCAGCCCGGCACACGGCGCGACAAAATCTTGACTGACAGGAAACTTGGATCAAAACACAACTGGAGTAAACTCCGGTTCGACGGAAATTCATCCGAACAATTATCTTCGGAATGAAATGGCACCAATTAAACGAGTTTCCGCCGTTCTTCCGAGCTTGCAAAAACGACGTCGGTACTAATTAGCAAAGTCCACGCTCCAAGTGAATTTCATACCAGGATCTACGAGTCTTGGATACTCCGCCAACTATTCTGGGCTGTCTTCTACCTCATAAACGATCCAAAGTACTTTCAACAATACCACTCGGCAATTTCTTCTTACGACAGAATACTCGTTTCCCCCCTTGGACATTGGACATGCATCCAGATATTTGGACAAAGCTAATTTTACCGTGTGCCCCTATTTTGCATCCCGCATGATTTTCGCGAGATGATCATTTTTTCGAAATATTTATCACGTAAGGATAATTTTAGTTTTCACTTTATACTATTACAAACTATAATGTTCAATTATCAATTCAATTTTAACTACTACCAATTATCTTATCCCACGCTATTTTTTTAGTTATCGTTCTTGTTTTTATCTCAACATTGCAATTAACGTTTTTCAATCAGAATTATCGATCGCCTGTTGGCATATAATAAATAATCCCCTTTCAATCTAATTAAATATATGGTAAAACTTTATGACGATTATAAAATAAACTATCGATTAACAGTCAATTTTAATCAATTATTTGCGTTGTTAAGTTAATAACGATAATTAATGTTATAACACCTATGTAATTATACTTGGCCTTATACATGTGGGAAAGAAGAACGTAGTAATGAATAAACTGTCGAGACGAACACGAGAACTTAATCAACGCTTTGAATGCGTATTACGATGTAATCGGCTTAAAAAGAAACGAGGACTGACGGTTCACGTGCGAAAACGGAGACTGTTTATGTTAATCATTCGTTTTAATCAAGCTTTCAGACTATTTTAATTTTAACTACAAAACAGTTATTTTTGTTCTTTGTTTATCTGTTTGCAGCTCCTATTTATTCGCCACTCAAAATTAACTCAAAATTTACATTAAAAGTGTCGAGCTTAAGGTTTCCTGCGATCTTATGTAAGGCGCATTACTTCTACTTGTTTTGTAAATTGTTACTTTGATTATAATGCCATATTAAATTAAATTAATTATTAAATTGACGCGATGATTGTTGTAGGTATGCATAATAAGTTGTCAGTTAAATAATTTGGTCTTTGAGTTTGATTTGTTAGGTGAAAATAGGTATTTTAAAGAGAAAAGTAAATTATTATACTAGATTATGTGTACTATATGTTAAAGATCTGTGACGATATTGTGAGAGAACAATGCTACATTTGAGAAGTTACTTAAAGGATTTTAAGGGTTTTATATTTTTTTGAAGCACTTTACTTCGGCTGAAATACAAACGTGAACGTAAGAGTGAAAACAACACTTTTCAATCGTGTCACATTCAATGACAATTTTGGAAGATATTCTTCGAAGAACGTTTTCGAGGCTACGAGATCTTTTGAATCAGTTGGAAAAATTAAAATATGTACCTGAAACAATCGAATCTCTCAGAACGTTGAAAAGATAGGAACAGTCAGGAACGTTCGTTAAAACTTTAAAATCAATAGTACGTACATTGAATTCTTTAAGCTTTGAATTTGAGAAATTTACTCGGAGTCTAATCGTTAAAACTTATAAATTTTTATTTTTGATTTTAAACTTTCATTAGTGTCTACCATAAACAAATTCTCGTTATACTATTTTTTTAAATGGTTTTACATAATATTTTTCAAGCTAACATTATAAGCATCGCGTTTAAATAAACCATTATCTGTCTATATTAATTAGTAATATAATTTCCCTCATTCCCTACAATTGTTTACCAACTTCCTATTATATTTCATATCCAATTTTCAAAAAGCATTTATTGTGTCGAATCTATTGTTTCAAGTTCATGTTTCATAAAAACTGCATTAGTTATAAGACGATATAATAATCTATATTACAAAATAACCCAATATATTATACGTAAATGAGTCTACTTTAAGTAAGTAATCATCCATAATACTTTGACTACCATATTCTCTTTATTCTTTAATATTCAAAAATTGATTCTACGCTAAAAAAAAAAGCAATAGAATTATGTGACTACTATCGTGCAAAGTTTTTTCGAAACAATTTGAATTGCAACGAATTTAAGAGAATGACGCAACACTAGGCAAAATTTAAAACGTACAAGTTTAAATTTATACGCCACATTAAGGCGCGAATTATACTACAAATGAAATAAAATAAACATATATGCCAATTGGCAATATTCCCGGCTCACTTTCTACCAACGAGAAGAAGGAGGAAACGATTATTTGGGCGTACGACCATACTGCATACAACTTTTCGCATAAAACTGTGTAAAACAACGGCAGGCTGACGCAGCTCTTGATTTGCGAAGTTTTATAGCAAGATGGCACTATTCCGACAGGAAAATGCCCACTATGAGAAAAGTTAAGTCCATTTACAAATATGCACGCGCCTACGTATTCCGGAAACGAGAGATTTATAGACTTAAAGCGAGAAAATTCACGAGATCTTCTTTACTAATGAGTCTATTTTTCGTTAATGTATACATATAGTCCATTAATATATTCAGTGTACATTACTACTATTTACACATATACACATGTACTGCCAATCGTAAGTACTAGGATATCTATTAATAGCTAACATGAATTGAATGCTTTTCACTGCCTCTAATTTCTGTCTATTTCATCATAAATCTGTTATTCCATTTGCATTGTATGCATCTGATAATAAAATACTAAATAAAGCGAAATTTTTTAGTTTTCCAATAAATATAATGCGTAAGTATGAGAAGTTTCCCGAGAACGAAATATTTATAGATATAAACTAAAACAAAAAATATTCGCGAGATCTTACGAAGAAATCTATCTTCTCTTAATGTTGCACTCAATTTATATTATTATTATCTATATATGGTACTCCCTAATCTTCCGGAAAGATCAATCTCTACTACTATTATATAACTCTACATCGCACTGAGTAAGTATTAGTCAAACGTTTCGAGAAGTTTCTAAAAAGTCTTGGAACAGATAAATATCAAATATCGTATGTGTCATTGATAGTAAAAAAAAACAATATTTTGATTCGACCAGCTTGTTTGATATTCTTCGACGAAACCGCTCTATGTGATCGAGCATTTGTTTTGGATGTCTCGAGTCGGTGCGATTGTTGTGATGAGTCACACACGATAACCGAACCGGTTTATTCCGTGAACTATTTATAGTAAATATTCCAAGTCGTCTATTCGTCACGAATATATGTAGGTATGTATGTAAATACATATGTATTTATATTATAGAATATAAAGTTGGCATTTATCATTTTAATAACGTTTAATTTAAAGCTTCTAATATGTTAACATTAAAACTATTGATGACTAAAAAATATAGAGCTTATACTAAACAAATCTACATGGAAGAATTATAAAAAAATATACATATAATACAAAAAGAAAAACAAACTTTTCCAATCCACAAATCCGATAGTTGTAGTATTAACGATTGAAAAAAGAGAATATAACGTAAAAGTTGAAAGTTTCATACATGTACAACAAACAAGTCGCGATTAACGAATGAGCACTAGCTTTTCAAACACTCTGTACCCTTGTCTATGTATTTCGCCCCCGCACGTAATACTCGGTGCACGCATGCTCCTTTCGCTCGTAACAGCATTTATTCAGCTGTTACGCGACAAGATCACGAATATGACCTTAGCAATTGCCAAGGAATTCTATCGAGCGCGACTCTTTATTCACTTGTCCGTTCCCCTCGGAAAATTATTCAGTTGTTCGAGAACAACGAATTGAAAAACTCGATTCGTTGTAGGGTCGACAGAAACTAATTTCGAAGGTAATCCCGAAAGACAAACAACGATAACGACGGAGCGTCGAACGTGACCGGATCCATCTGTCGGCATAATTAGTCTCGGGCAAATTGTCCCTTCGTACGTCACTCGTGTCGAATTTTTATGCTACAGACGAAAAAGTCGGGGCTTTTTCGTTTGTTTGCCGTAACCACGAAACTGTGTACTCACCGGGGAAGCTGTGCGTATATGCGACGAAACACGTCGCGACGAGTAGAACTTCAGCAAAGGTTTTCATTTTCGTTTCTTCTTTCTGTTTTCCTGTCGCGCTGATTTAGAAAAGCCGCTTCGGTAAGTTTCTGCAACGATGATTCGATTAGTACTGACGGGTTCGGCTTCTTGCGAACGAGACTGTCACACAACTCGCGAGGGGATCAAGGTCACTCACAGAACCAGCTCACTGAAACTCGCTGACGCTTTGCACCACGACTTTTGTCTCGCGCCACTCTATATGTGATCGTTCGCCTGCCGCTCGACCAATCGTCGCGCACCTCGCCGTAATCACGTGAACCGAAGGTCACGTGACTGTACGGCGCGCTGCTTGACTCATAGCACAACGTTTTTTCCCGGTATTACTAATTTACATTCTACTATAATACATTCTGTTATGTCGCTACCGTCTTCAACAACTGTGTAAACAGAATGATCACGACTATTCATTATGATTAATTTCGTACAGAATTGCAAACTGAAGTTGTTGATGTGATAATGATAGAGAACGCTATGAATGATACTATGAATATGATGAACAAGTTCTTTTTCCCTTCTGCGAATTTTGAACATATGATTTTGCGTTAATTACTGGCTACGATTATTTGAAATAAATACGTTGGAGAATTAATGATAGTATAAGACGTAAAAGTCAGCCGTAGCTGTGTTATTTGTTCTATGGACTTACGCATCACATTTCCAACCTTTATTGTGCATGCGCACCTGAACTAGAATATCGCGGAGAATTTTATAGTAATGAAATTCAATAACCACTGTTTTAAATACAGGATTACTGTTTCCACTTGTCCGCGTTTGTATCGTCAGGCAAGAGATTATATTACACGTATATGTACGAAATCTGTTAATAATTCTTTAAATCTCTAATATTCGATTTTATTGCAATGGAGGAGCTATTTGTAAAAATCGAATGTAATTCATTCAAGATGTGGTAGAATAAAATATTGTAAATATTATAAGTACATAATAATATTCAATCATTTTCCTCTATTATATAAAATAATTTATTGAAATAATTTATCTTGTAATACGATATTGTATTCTTCCGAAAGAAAATATTTATAATTGAAGTCATTACATAAATGTGTGACTTCTTTTATATCACGTCTTTTATCTTCTTTCCTGATGTTCATACAATATAACAATTGCAACATTATAAGAAGCTAAACGTTACAAACGAAAGGTAAATTTCTTACAGATCCTTGATGTTGTTAATTCATTGATGAGTAGTATCGATTTATCGGAACAACAATTATCCAATCAGTCTATAATCACAATGCGCCTTTAATTACAGTGGAATGAAATTATGTACATACATAAATCAGTTTCACCGTTTCACTTACTTCTAATCAGGATTGGGCTTTTTAATAAGGGGGCCAGATGCAAGAAATATTTTGGAGTCTCAAATAATTCCTTATCGGTAAAAAAGCATATTTTCTCGAAAAAATGAAGAAAAATAGACATGATAAAGAAAATAACATATTTAAGAATGAAGAAGAGAAACATTAACATATTTAAATATGTAACTTTTTATTGTTATATCATTAATAATATTGAAAAAATTTTAATTTTTACAATATTTTTATCAATAGTTAATATAATATGTACGTTTAATCGTTCTAATTTGGCCGAGTTTACAAAATGAAATTAATTTTAACCAATTAAAAACTTCGTTCTAATTTTTTTCTTTTTAATTATTTTTTCCTTTTTTCTGGGGCTCCTATATATCCCTGTTACATTCTCTGTGTGGTCGGCCCTGCTTATATCGTTCAAAAATATGTATTTTTCGTTTCCTTGAAATATCGAGATAATGTTACATATCAAATGTTATATATCAAATATTTCGTGTCATCAATAGTGTTATTTATTATTGAATGATCTGGTATGTCCGATATTACAAATAACCTTGGTAATGTTTCGAAGATAATTAATTTCGCTCGGTATCTCGGTACTTGTAGGTATGTATAACTACATTAACTACATACATGCTAATGATGCTGTGCGTGAGTTGGTCTATCTTGAATCGTTATGTGCGGTAATCAGTCCATTCTGGTTCAAAGGTGAATTAGACTTTTCCGTGTTCTCCTACGACACAAGATGATGTACAAGATGTTTTAGAAGTCAACGATGCAGGGAATAGTAATTAAGGTTAGTAGTGAAACAAATATTCTTTTCCACTATAACCCAATGTTGCTTCATTTCTAGAAAATAAACTTGTTAAGATCGGTGTCTATCATTTTTGTAAGATTTCCATAAATTTGAATACGCTGTTTCTTTTTTGTATTTGCATTTTCGCAATAATTAATAATGTTAGAGTTATATTATCTAATATAATAATACAAGGATAAAGTAACATAACCTAAATATGGCCGGTGGTTGCACTACATATTCAGCGTTTGTAGCCATATTAGTATGCAAAATATATCGTTATACAAAGTAGAAAAAGACATTAGGAATGTAATTTTATTAAAAAATTCTTGTTTATTTAAACGTCAGTAATTCATGCCAGATTGATTTGCACATTCTACAATTTACTATTTATCTTAATTCATTTTACAAACATTATGTAAAAAAGCACACGTCAAGGATACTTTTGAAGGTAAATATAACTGATCATTTCATATCACCGCAAGGAAAAAATAACTGTACATGTGACAGCAATGTAATAATTGGTTGTAATCGTAGAGTAACAAGAGTGTACACTTTTAACCTCATTTCTACCGAACATGTGCAAGTGTGACACTTCATGGATTTCAAAAGTCATT
Organism: Bombus confusus; assembly: GCA_014737475.1. Classification (NCBI taxonomy): domain Eukaryota; kingdom Metazoa; phylum Arthropoda; class Insecta; order Hymenoptera; family Apidae; genus Bombus; species Bombus confusus. The sequence goes on from JACXIV010000103.1 coordinate 484,421, forward strand.
ATTAACGAGTCCAGATATTCGACAACGTGGCTATTTTTTTGCAGCCAGATACAAACAAGACCGTGTAATCGTCGACGAATGGAGAATTTGTCGACGAAACCACGTAGTTCCTCTTAGCTAATGATGCAATTCCACCAGGTCATTGAATACGCGAATGTTTCAAACGATCGTGGAAGTAAATGGCCTACAGTGTGAATCGTGAGTACTTATGCGAGCTGTTACGACGCACGTTAAACGATCATACGGTCGTGGAATATAAATGGGAAGTTTCATCAACGTTGCACGTATGTTCCGTCGAATTTTCGAGATGCTACACTTGCTGGGAAATCGGCACCGATTTCGCGAAAATGCGCTCGTGGATCGACCGTGAAGTCGTATTTCATTGTTGTTTTTTGTTTCGTGTCCATTTCCTCCGATCTTTCCGGTCGAGTGTATGATTACGATTTATAACGTAGAAAATCTGGAATGGTGTTCGAGCAACCATGAGCGATCGGTTTGATCGTGCATCGAGTTAACAAAGCGAAATCGTTCGAGAAATATGTATTACATTTTCGTTGCGATTTTGCATAATGCGATTGAATAAAATTTACGCACGCGACGTGTTCGACTATTACGTAATATTCTCGCTAGAATTCGACATAATGTTCGAAACGTGGCGATCGTCGATAATTGATGTATTATATTAATAGCAACAAAGACATATCGGACAATGATTTGAAAAATAAAATGAAATCGATTTGCGATAGGCTGGGCGACAAAGCAGTGTTGCCAATTTTCCGATATCCTGTAATAATGCTCGAACGATTTACTTCCTCCGTTTCGCGGCGCTTCTCCGTGATGGCTCGTTGAAATCGTGAAATTCAAGCGTAGAATGAATCGAACGATCATCAGTTGGCGTGGATTTATTTCGAAGAGAAGACCAGGCGTCGGCGTTAATTCGGTGTCTCGTAAAGTCGTAAACAACGTGGCTTGCGTTCTAAATGTACGAGGATTTCCGGTGTTTTATCGGAGACCATAAAGCCGTGTGTTACGATTGTGTCCGTCAAAATCATGATCTTCGTCGCGAATGACGTTCTAGTATGATCTCTTTTGCAACGACGACCGTTCCTCTTTATTTTTTTCTTTTTTCTTTTTCGTTCTTGTTTCATCTTCCCGTTTTATCAGTTGCACCATACGCAGAAACCAAGTGATAGACCGTTGATTGCGAGATACGATTTTTATGCTTCTTTCGATTACCTAAAGAATAACAAAACGAAATGCGTTATTGTAATTACATGTTTCATGTATGATATTATGTAGTAGGTATTATTCAAATGATTTTGTAGAAAAATCACCTTAATAGTACAATATAGTAGAACGTACTTTTTAGCTCTTTGCTACTTACTTTTAATTTGAAATTGATAGTAATATTTTTTTCATTTAATTTATCTATTCATTGCCTTAATATTAATCTATTAATGACGTTATTAATATAAATTTTCTCTTAATACCATTTATTTTTTAAAGCATCCTACTTTTTATAGCTATTTCAAACGATAACTGTTATCTTCTCTCTATTTACCTCACCTGTATCACTGCCTTTTCCGTCTTCTGCTTTTAGTTTCTTTCTTTTTCTAGTTATACTTTTGTACTCGGTATTATCTCTACGTCATTTTCAGGAAATGAAATTGAAAAAATACCGGTCTTATAAATATTAGTTCCAAGCGAGGATAGTCTTTTGTTAATGATTTCCATTTCGATAGTCGCAATTTCCAATAGTGAATAACGATATATGTAATCCATAATCTTAATTTCTCGCGTGTAAACGAAATTAGAGATTAGATATCATGATCTATGAGCAAAGTTCGAATAAACTTCCTGCATTTTATAGACGTATAAGATCCACTTCTCACCCACGAGCAGAACTGTTAACTCAGAGAACATCTGTACATGTAGTTGCAGTAAACTTGGATTTCTCTGTCGTTAGCGAGTAATAATTTGCGAGTGGAAATGTATATATGCGCAAATAAGAGATAAACGTCTAACGTTCTTACAATCGTAGTGCTTGATGGAACGAAGGAGGAACGAGTTTCGTTGTTAAATATACATACGTTTTCGCAGGATTCTCGTCACAACGTTGAATTTATTTGCTTGACTCAAGACTTCCACTGAGGTCTCTTTGTTTACCCAGTTTCACAAAATACTCTACATTAGTCTACGTGATTGTAGTAGCTGCATTGTGCCCGAGATGAATAATGTTAATATGACGCAATCGGATTTTATCTTGCTGTAGGTACAACAGCGATTTATTTTATGGATAAAAAAATTAATGATATAGGAAAATTTCTTGGAAACGAAGCCTGATTCAAAAGAAAAGAATTGTATACAAGTCCCAGTTTTTTTCGCAAAACTTTTCCAGTATATTTTATAAGCAAGGTTAAGAGAAGAATGCTATTTTGTATTTGTATTCATATTTATTACCTCTTGCCTTTCGGCCTCGGGAGGCTCCCGATTTTATGCATGACACCTTACAAATTATATATAACAGTTTTCCTTACATTGTACTTATTCTAATCTTACTTTTTACTTATCGCTATATTAACCTTAACTAATTACTTAAACAATTAATTCAATCAATGCTAAATTCTTAGCAGCCTCCTAACAATTATGCTTTGGTCTGACTCTCATTGCGCATAAATTAATACGCGTCAAGAGATAATGCAAAGAATTACTATTTATTATATTTATTATATATATTTATTATATTCGTATAATAATTCGTACCTATTTACGTAATTAAGGACACTTTCTTTTCCATTTCCCAACAAGAAATTGGTAATACAATAGACTGTATTTCCCATATATGCCAATCTTGCATTCTTAATAACAGGCTACGATTTGAAATGGTATTATAATGCGAACCGATAATCAACTCCTACGTGATATGGAAGAAGAAAGTAACCCATCGTCGTTTCATATTTTTATTGTAACTTTCTAACGAGGCATTTACGAGCCTATGTTTATAAAATATCTTTTTCTTATTTTTGGTTATAGATTACACCGGTAAAGTTTTGCGGGAAAGTACTGAAATACCCTGTACGTGTTTAGGAAAATATTTTTGCTGGAAACTCGGTTGTAGAATTTGTAAAACTATTCTGTAAGAACAATTTTTTCTTCAACTTCAACCTGCCGTGAAATATTCCATCGTTTCCAACTAAACGAAATGCCCTCTATACGTACATAACTTTGTTAGTGAACAATATGTTTACGTCGAATATTTTTGTCAAACTCCAGGTCAGCTATTTCGAACGGTGTTGATAATTTGATTTTGTTATATATATCTAATGTTGCTTCAACAGCGGAGGTCATTAGCAAAGCAGCACAGTTAACAGTCGATAATTTCAAATACAATTTTGTAGATCTCAGGAATCGAAGAAGGTTCAGCAGATTTTGGTTAGAATCCTACAATTTGATCATATCAGTAGACAGTTTAGTAGTTGTCCTAATTTTATTTATGCTATATTGTAATACATAATATACAACCACGTTAACATGAGATTGTGTATCAAGAATAAACGATTGTGCGATTACGATTAACTATCTAGAACGTAATCTTAACACTAAACCTATTGACACTTTTTGTATACTTACTGACCGTTCGCGATAGCCAGAACAAACTACAAATTTTTCTTAGAAAAAAAAAGCAAACTAGAAATAAATACCGAAGGATATATTGTATGCATATTTTATGAAAAATCATAGATTAGGAAGCGATTTGATAACGTTTAAATATGGTAAAGTTTGTGTAGAAATTTGCAAGCGGTCAATTTGACCGCTGTGATAGGTTTAGCGTTAAGGTAATATTTGTTCCTTTATTAGAAATTAGGTTAGAACATTGGTTGGTATCTACGGACAACGACACAAGCTTTGTGTGAAGAGTGTTCGACTGAATATTTCTTAGATAATGTGTCGTCAGGCTGCTCCTCATTATCGGTTAATGGTGCAATGATAGTAAGTGTGCTTCTCTGAGACTGGTACCAGCACCATTGTGCGACGCAAATGTTGAGTCATCACGGCTGAAAATATCGTAATTACACCGTCCGTTTACACACGTATATTTTCTGCTTGACTGTATGCGGTGTACCTGCAAATGGTGACGTGTCCAGAACATTCGAGCTTGAACTGCATGATTTGCTCGCGGAAAGAATAAAGTAATGCACCGCGATCATTCCAACTCGCTTCCTCTAAACTGTAGTTATTTTCGTTTTTATCGGAGCTGTATTTGGAAATCGTGGTTCGAAAATTTAATAATAGAACGTTACTCGGACAGAATGGGGCATTTCTATTTCATCGCCATTTAAATAAAAGTTTAAATACGGAGTAGTTATTTCCTCGGATTTAATAGATATGTACGAATAATCTAATCGTCTAATTTTACGGATAATGATAATATAAGCGCTTAGATACTGAATCATTGCATAGTAATAATATGCTCTGCTTCAGTAACGTAACATTGCGAATTAACTTTCGTTAAAACAAACAAATTTTGATTAATTATTCAAACGAAGGAAAGGTATGATTTCTTCGAAGAGGCTTCCAATTATTCCAATATTCCAATTATTCAATTTCATCTAAACACTCAAAAGTTTTATCGTATACGATGACTGTCAGGAAATCACTTTGGACATCTCGAGGACAGATTACACGTTCTTGATGTAATTTACTTAGCAATCATGTAAAATAAATCTTACTGTGACAAACTGTTATTCATTGTTCCATAACATTTCGCTCGTTGATGAAATACCGTGAACTACCTCGTATTTTATGATCTTCGCATCGATAATAACTGATTCAGTATGTTCCGTTTCTAAGTTTTGACAAAATTGGGGCAAATTTTGGCAAAACTAATTTTCCTATCGCTTTTTATTACTTAATAACTATAACTTTATTATTAAACAGCTTGTTGCACAATTACAAATACATTAAGTTGTGAGACATAAATTTACTCAACAAAAGAATTACTGTTCACAGACAGCGAATAGTAAAGTTTGTCTTAACTGATTGCTAAGTTACATGAAGACTGTGAGATTCGTTTCCGATATTCAAAATGGCTGGACGTTCCCGAATGCATATTCCCCTTACACATCTTACCATAGTTTCTATTTTTATTCCCAAGAAATATTTCATAATCAGTTTATTAATCCCGACTGGTTCAAGCGACATTGATTGAATAATTTGCCACTTGGTTATGAACTAAACAAAATTTAATATGAAATTGTTAGAAAATTTTAAATAAAACTTTATTAATTTCTTCTCTATTACATAAAATTGTGATCATCGATTTTATTTCAATTCATAAAAAGAATAGTACATCTTAACGTGTAATTCATTCTTCGCGTTCACGATGTGACCTGAACACGTCAATTCGTTACGCATTCCTACAGACGAAACATTATTTTCTTTGAAAAAAAGATAAGCGAAACACAAGTTGTTAAACTACGCTAAACTTTAAACTTTTCTTTCACTGTTTTTTTTTTTTTTATGATTTGCACGTGATCTGCTCTTATTCTTCTCATAGATATCCATTCAGTAAGGCGTTTCCCTGAATCCATTCATTCAATCGGCGACAATATGTCGCGACACAATCACGCAATCATAGCACGCTGTCGAATAACATTGTTCATATCCTCCCGTAAAAGATTCATCGTTAAACCGTTACCGCGGTTAAAAATCTTTACAGAGGGGAACATAATATTTCTATTACTGTCGCTATGTTCTTTGAATTTTTAGATTCCAAACTTGCTTTCGCGATAATAGACAGAAAGACTTTCAATGTTGCAAAGAAAAAGTTTAACTAACACTAGAGCGAGAAGACATGCATACTAACAACGAATCCTCCATATTTTGTTAAAAAATAAATTTATGTACTCTGCTACATATTCTTACGTTATGGACAGTTATTGAAATAAAACTGATCAAAAATTGATATGAAAACTGAAATTATACAAAAAGAAGTAAAAAGAAAATTGATATATATGTAATGTAATATATGTATATATATAATGATATATACATATATGTATACATATTGACAATGATTTTGAGAAATTGTTTAGCGAAAAGTAAAAATTCCTTGTATTCGATGAAAAGGAAAAACTCGCGACTTTCTCTGATCTCACATAATGAAATGTATCTCGAATCACAGAAAGCGAATATCTCCGTCAATTTTGTGCAACTTTGCCTTCATATTTTGCAAGTCACGTCCACTGTCTTCCATGCTTTGCGCACTCTCTTAATCGGTTTCTAAAATTATCTACGGGAACATAATATTCAGACGTCACAATCTGTGTTAAGGTCGAGCGAAGGAAAAGTGGAGCAAATATTCGCTCGTCACTCTCGAACTGCATTTCACGCGAAAACTTTATCGACAGACCGATGTTCCAAGGAAAAAAGAACGAAAAAACGAAAAAGCGTAAACTTACGATAACCTTATGAAAAAATAGATTACGAATAACAATATCTTAGAGAAATATCGTTGAAGGCAGTATCGACGAGAAAAACAGATTTTGACACAGAGCCGAAAGTTTAGACATTACCCAGTGACTCTCTCGTGTCAAGCGGAGCCAGGCACTGTTTATAGATTACCACCGGGCGTACACTGTTGGTTGCTATAGCTTGAAACGGTTTTCCACCTGTGTGCCACCTTTCGTCGGCACGAAGGAATCTCTCAAGGGTTGTATCCAGCGTGGGGGAGTCGATCACGGTTAGCCACACAGCGAAGTAGCCCCGTCCACCAGGATAGAACTGTTGAAAAATGGAAGAACCCTTATCTTGGAGGATACCTGAAAGCACTCGACGAGGATCCCATTCGGCTGGCAGTTGATAAACCGAAGGAAAGGATCGTGGAAAGATCGTAGGCCTATCGAGAGTGGCAGGTAAGAAGTAAAAAGGGAAGAAGAAAAAGCGTGATCTAGAGTGGACAAACGTCAAGAAAAAGACGTTTGGAGGACGTGAAAGAGCGTAAAGAGGGATGTCTGAATGGGTGGTGTCTGCTCGTGTCGAGGTCGCGGTAGCCAGGTGAATGCTGGCTCGATCCTTGATCGTGTGATCAGTCATGCGAGCGACGAGGATCAATGTCTATTGTATCGTCTGGCCAATTACAAGAAGGGCGGCGAGCTGATCGAGTCGTACAATCAAGGTGGCCAAGCGGAGGTGGAAAAATTGATCAGGGAACAGTTCGGTGTACTGATGTATGCAGATGGGAAGGGTCAGGCGATCAATCGGGCGGAATATCTACGTTGGAAATTCCGTGACCTCGAGCAGGTTGTGCTGCCGATAGAGGCTTCTTTGTCACAGTTCGATCCCCTGGCTCAATGGAACGATCATGAAGCATGTTGGCAGATGCAATATAGAGGATCACTCGGAGAGACTCTCCTGCATGTCCTGATTATATGCGATACCAGGATACACACACGACTAGCGCGTATTCTGCTTAAGTGCTTTCCACGATTGGCTATTGACGTAGTCGAGGGCGAGGAATACCTCGGCGCTAGCGCTCTGCATCTCGCTATCGCGTACAACAATAATGAACTGGTTCAAGATCTCGTGGAGGCGGGCGCGATTATTTCTCAGAGGGCGATAGGCAGCTTTTTCCTGCCTAGGGACCAACAACGAACGAACCCAGCTAAGAATACGGATTACGAGGGATTAGCATACCTGGGAGAGTATCCCCTCGCCTGGGCTGCTTGCTGTGCAAACGAGAGTGTTTACAACTTATTACTCGACTCTGGCGCTGATCCCGACGAGCAGGACTCTTTTGGCAACATGATACTACATATGGTAGTCGTTTGTGATAAATTGGTATGTACTTGTTAAATTTGTTAATATCGTGCGTCATTTTAAGCAAATGTTAATTTCAATTACCGTTTTGTTTCTGCGATACTCTTTGAATATTTCTATTTCACTGTTTCGACACGTATATTTTTCTATATTACGTAAGTTGGTTAATCGAACGATATCTCGTACGACTATGCATATATCGTTAAGCAAGGTTCAGTTCGTGGTAGTAGTTAATACGAGATGTCTTTTTTTATTTTTTCTGATTGCTTATCTTCTCAACCATATTCAGTCGCATAAGATTGCGAAGAAAATTTTTTTACGATATTTTCTTTAATAAATTATTGACAGAACTACTTCTTATGTATATGTATATGCATCTATTCTGCATAAACATCGCATTATAATTCTCAAAGAAGAAATATCTATTCTTATTTGACACTTTATTAGACACTTATTAGAGAGCCTTGAACCATAACTTACGATTGTTTTCTACAGAAATTTTTTAAATACTGAGCACTTGAATTCCTTGTCTTGTAGCATCGAGTATACCTAACTATAATTCATACGTGATAAACAGGAAGCATATCGACGAAAATTTAAAAGAAGGTTTCGCGTTCTAGCAAATGTAAAAGTAGTCGTAGTGTTTAAAAACCTAATTAACTGATCTAGTCATAAAAGCATTATAAGATAAAAGATTAATAAACCTCATACGGGGTTAAACGACAAAATCGAGTTAGCATTCACGACATCGGACAGAATGTATCGAACGAACAAGCAAATTAATCGACTCACCATAAATTTCATTCTGCGTATCGGTAACTTCTATACAACGTAAATAGTTTGCTCGGTTATCTGGTGTAACGACGCTTTAATAAAGGTTATTTGTTCGCAAACCGGCCAAAAATTGATCGCTATGTTGATTTCTTTCAAAGGAATCGAAAAAATTTTCAAGCTGCAATTTTACCGATATTTTTGCCAGACCTTTTTTCATTTTTTATTCGTAGCTATCTGCATTTTTTCACAAGGTTATATCGGTTTTCGTGGAAATCATGATCCAATCGAATCGAAAGTTATTTCGGGAAAGTTCGTATCTTTACAATTCGCGCTACATTGATAAACAATTAAATATAACAAAGCGACGGTGTATAAAAATGGAACATCGAGTATTCGAAAACTCGGTTAACTATGATTTAATTCGTTCACATATCCATACGTATACATACAGTACCAAGTTCATACGACTTTAACCTCGTACGACTTCTTCATTCTTTTGAAAAGACAGTAAAAAGATAAAACAGTAGAGGAATTGCGCTCTTATATGTGTACATTTCGGACAAATAAAATCCACATTTTTTTTTTAACCCCCGTAACGCAGTCAATATCGCAAGTTTCTTCGTAATATTCATTTTCATTTTTTTTATCTTGCTTATTTATTTCATTATTACGTTACGTATCTAATATTGTGATATCGCACACGAACATTCTACCCGCTATTTACTATACGAATATATAAAAAAAGAGAGAAAAGTCGATATCTCTGACCCAACGCAAGCGAATACCACCTTAAACAAGAGACCACACAGCGGACCGGTCTGTTTTTCTCGGACCATCGAGAAAGATTTCCGCTAAATCGAGTACAATAGCACGGCTGTATAACGCAGGACATGTTCGGGTATGCCCTACGTCATCCGAAGCTTCCTGCTCGCAATGGGATCGTGAATGCCGCCGGACTGACCCCATTGACGCTCGCCTGCCAGCTGGGTCGCGCAGAGGTCTTTCGGGAGATGTTGGAACTGTCTGCACGAGAATTCTGGCGTTACAGTAATATCACCTGCTCGGCGTATCCGCTGAATGCACTCGACACGCTGTTACCTGACGGCAGAACAAGTACGTCGTAATGCTAATCGAATTACACGCTTTCGAGAATCGTCGTCCGGGTTTCGTCGTTCACGAGCAACGTTCAAGTGGCCACTCACTTTGTGACGTGCCTTCCTATAACTGTCAAGACTCAAGGCCGAATCGTCTTTAGATCGTTTCCTCTATTTTGGTGGAAAAAGGGGGACACCGGTCCTCCGGTAATACCGTGTAATTGCCTCGTCTTTTTCGAATCCCGATCGACGCCTCTTGATTGATTTTCTGAGGGAAATACCGGTGCTTTGAAATCAGTGTTCTGGGAGAGCCGGAAATTTGTAGCTGTTTTGGGACCTTTAATTCATGGAATTGCCAGATCGTGTGAATATCGTTGGTAATAGAAGATAAAATACATCCCAGTTTTCGTTTGATATTTAAGGTACTAACGATTTTTCGATGATACCGGCGCTCGTGGAGATAAAATATAGCTTTAAGAAGAACACCGTGCATGATTCGAGCTCGATTCGATATGTGATTTTACGTTGCACGTATGATATTATTCTTTGATATAAGGAGAAAATCACTAAAATCTTGAAGAGAATTCTTGTACGAAAGAGCATTTAGGATTCGGAAATAATCGTCTTGTTTTTAAGTAGTTACGTTTATTCGTTTCTAATAACGGATACGTACTTTACAACGTATCGAGTGCAGATCGAATAACTTTAATAAATGACGAACAACGTTCGTCATGGATTTCGAATTTCGAACATCTTTCGAGGCACCGTTGTATTTCATTTTTTTAAACTTATTTATATGCATATAATATAATAGTACAATTTGACGTAAACACATTTCAAACATCGGTACAGATTGATAGAAATAGAAGCAACTGCTGACAACTCTATCCGTAATAGTATAAAATAGTTTAATTCCGACACATTTTCAGTTGACTTGAGCGCAGCGCACGTTTGTAATTTTCAGTTCCACTACCGTAGTTCCACAACTTTCCGCTACTTCATCATTTAAGTTAGAATTGACACCGTGCTTCTATCAAGTATATCTGGGAACAGCAATGTAATAGAATAGATATTTAGAATAGAGCACTTTAAAGTTTCTACAGACGAAAATATTTAGTATTCTTGAGGATTGAAATATTTAATTTATATTTATCATTAGACTTTATTGTCAAGGAAGACATTGGAAATTTAATCGATGCTCAAGCCTTTGATATTTTCTACTTAATAGCGATAGATGTATCGCAATTTTATTTTTTGAATTAAAAACTGAATGCTACGCAAATTGTGGATCGAACGAAACTTTCTCCTTATTTGAATAGAATTTTCTTTTTTTACAAAACAGTTGACGAAAGACATATGATTAGATACGTTAAGAACTTTCTTACGGACCATGCGAATCTTTTGAGATCTTTCGTATGGACTTTGTAGATTTTTAAGAACTTTCTTAGGAATTTTGCCGATTGTACGCGTTTACATTGACGAACTCTATCGACTTTGTCAAGAATTTGCTCAGACTTCATACGCATCTGAGAAAGACTCGTTATAACACTCGTTAATTGCGATTATTACCAAATACTGCACCAAGAAACGAGCAATCATGTTATTCGATCGCGAGACCTTGATGTCCATGAGCAACCACATTACTCGCGATCGTCGTTTAATTTCCATGTAATTCGTCTTCGATGGAGAGACGCACCGTGCACGGAGCCAAGTCTCGTTACCCTGCCACGATCTGCATTTAAAGAGCCCGGTAATCGGACTTCTGCCAAATTGTATCGAAGTTGCCGGCAGTCTCTTGAGCCTCCCTGTTTTCTTTCCCTCTCTCTGACTCACCTTCGAACTCGTGCAAAGTGGATGTATCCATCCACGATTGGCGAGTTTTCTAGACGTTTGGGTGATTCATGGGGAGCAAAGAAAGAAACGAGGAGGGAAAGAGAGAAACAGCGAGATAGAGAGATACAGAGAAAGCAAGGGTGGCAGCGTGAAGATTGTGCAACGTTGGGAATGCCACCCTGGAAGAGGGGCGCGGAAGCGGTGTAAGAAGGAAGACAAGGGAAAGCGGGTCGTTGCAGGATGCAATTACGGCCATTTAACGAAGTTTCGAGATTAGCCGCGGACGCGGAGTTGGGTGCTCGCGTTTCATTTAGTTTCGGAATCCATTATCCTTTCACCCAGCTCTTCCTCCAACCTAACCTCACTACCACTTCGTAGCCACCGTCGTCTCTCCACGTTCCTTCGTTTCCTAGCCGTGTCCGTCTTTGTCACCGCCGCGTGAATGTCATCCGATGGATTCGCCGATAGCTGAGTCGAGACGAACCTACCGACTAAAGGATGGGGATGACACGGGGCGGAGAGAGGGTGACCATACCGTTGGTATATATGTATAAGAGAGGGTGAACTTTGGGCTTGCTCTCCTTCCAGCGGGAACGCTTAATTACTCCGAGCCAAGGCCAGCCAACCAGCCAGGGTCCGTCAGTTGGTTAGCCGGACCAGTTCAGCCCGCTGGGTAAACCAGTCTGCTAACCAAGGTTCAGACTTTCCTCCTCGTTTTCTTTGCCGTTTCTTCGCTCTTTCTTCTCTGTTCGAGCTTTTCGCGTTTTTATTTGTCACGCGCGTCGTGTCCACGTGAAAGAGGGCAAGCCTTCGAAAAGAGACTTTACAGGGACGTCGCAGTTTTGAGGAGTCGCGTTAATTCCTTTGTTAAAGCCTTTCGGCCGTCCTTTGTTGGCATCGTGAGAATTCCTCGTGGATCCTCAATGACACGAAATCGTCGAGACCTTCTCTCACCCGCCGTTGTATGTCCTTTCTTCTTCCGAAGAATCTTCCTCTTCTTTCGATGAACGAAGGGAAGGGACTAAGATCTCCAAGGGAATACAAGAGAAACTACAGGGGTCGAAAGGGGAGACAGAAAAAGCATACAGACCACCGGGGAGACGATGTTTCGTCCACGTGTCGTCATTATCGATCATGTAGAGGGAGAGAGAGAGAGAGAGAGAGAGAGAGAGAGTGAAAGGGAAAAAAGAAGGAGAACAAAATGGGGAGGAGCAACTAAAAGCGATAAAGTTGATCGATGATATTCCTAACGCCTCTTTGTTCTCTATCGAGCGGCTTGACATGAAAATCCATCGGGCGTGTGCGTTCAGAGGGACAGAGGTTTCCTGATATAATCTGTCGCGCTATTACATCACCAGCGATCGACTTTTGATGTTGCCTGATGAAATTAACCTCGGAAAGATAGCTTAAATCGATTACTGGGAACACGGATGGCCGCCTCTGTTGAAACGTTAATAATTATCTGGGCGCAGCACTTAGGGATGATCATCAGCGATAGCGAATCGTTATTCAACTTCGGCTCAACGTCCGTTTTTGCGGGACTGGTCGACCACCTCGGTCCACTCGTTGATCCACGGGGTGACCATAGGTGAAGGGAGAACGGAGAACCGTGAGGGAAAACTTCTCGTGAGGTTCGTGCCGGAGTTGGATATAATTACGAGTTGCGGTAACGACCGCCTACTATAGAGAAGTTCGTGGTGTGCACGAACTTTGAACACCCTGTTCGACACAGTGGCGATGTATCGCCGAAAATTCAAGATTGGACGACAGCAACTGTCGGACGTAAGACACTTGGATGGTATCGTGTACGATGCATTTTCGAATACGCGCGACATATCGTGTGAATAAATCGTGATTGATGAAAACTTGCGAAAGGGAATTGATAGAAGTTGGTGGATGTATGGATGAAATCACGAATACCACGAGAAGACTCCTTTTGTCTTAATCAAGCGAGCTGGAGAGTTTGCACTACAAAAGTTTTATGGATGTTGCTGAAAGAGGATAAATGTGCGTGCAAAATAGCGAAGGGAAATGCTGTGTAAATTCTTGGTAAAAAATGTGCCAAGAAAGTTTTATAAAACGAATGCTGCGATAGAATGTCACCTAAAGATACGGATCTGCTAGGAAGTTTAGTTATTGATTTAATTCGCGTTTGCTTGTCTTAAATTATCGAAAGAGGTTCCTCGTTACTGAAGCTTGCTGTTATCGACAGTGAGAAACTAGTTTATGTCCTATTTTCTTTCGTAAAATTGCACAGCTCTGTATCTAAAAATTATAAGAAACACTTTGCTTAACTTAAAACATTTCATTTCACGTCATTACTATTGCCAATACCAAACAATACTCGTTAATAAGCCTCTGTAAATTCACGAATATTTCGTTCTTTTATAAAATTTTGTTCAATGGCATTAACGGTTTCAAATCTAATTACATACTCGGTACCTTTTAAACCCCATTATTCCACTTAAAACATTTTAATCCGCGTGATTATAGCGATATATATTTAAGTACAGCGTCGCATAGATATTCGGTCGCAGATCGAATTGATCGGTCTCGTAACAGCGTTTAAGCTTCGGCGGAACATCAAAGTGGCCAGTCAAATTAATATTCGCGCACTATCCACGAGCCGTTAAACGCTTAGTTAATTGAATCTCACAATGGTGGATCCATATAATTGGAAGGTGCGAGAGAAAAGGAACGAGATAGATTCGGTGGTCCGAAAGCTCGAGCATCGATTCGATCGGCGTAGAAGACAGAGCCGGAATGGAAAGTTTCGGACCGGATAGAACGGGGACGCGGATATTCGTTGCCATTTTGCTTGCACATCTGAAATTCAATTTCCCAGCCAAAAGCTGTCGGGGAAGTTCCCATCAATGGCGGCTCTGCTGCCGCCGTCGCGGTGGAGTGTGAAAGAGAGAAGAATGGAGATTGACAAGAGACGCGAGCGAACGTTAAAACGTTTCCTTGAAAATATCCAATGGAACTGCGAACTTTCCTGACGCTTTAAGCTACCGTGAAAGCAGCTTTGTTTGGGTCGACGACTGATTAAAGAGTCTGAAGGGAAGACGATCGAGGCGAGACGTTGCTATCGCCATCGTACGAAGAATTTGACGCGACACGGCGCGACTAGTCGAGACGACACGTGAAAAGAAAAACGAATCCGATCGATGAACGCGCTAAACTTTACCAAACTTACCGACCATGAACGCTTAATATTTCATGGCGAAGTCAGCTGAACAAAATTCGATAATCAATACGGATGACACGGTTAAAAGTTCGTTGGCCGTTGTTCGATATTTGTCGCTTCTTTCTAATCTTTCACGCTCCGCCGTACTCTGTGTACTGCTTTTGTTTCGCGATCAAATTAGTGTAACAATGTTGGAGCGGTTGTAACGGTATTGACCGAGCAATGTTCCGGGATTTTGCCATTTGAATGAAACGATTAATCGACCGTGTGCAAGACAACTTTGATTTAGGTAAAACATGGCAGATTTGTGAGATGCTATATATCGCTAATTTTATGTACATACAATATGGATTAAATTTTTGAAATATTTGTATAGTATTTGACAAAAATACAGGCGATACTGTCGGTGGTTTTCAAGGGAATGAAGCCTTCCACGCAATTTCGTTATTCTCCATTCTCGTTTTATCTTTTAGCCATCGAACCAAGATTTTAAACTCACGGTGTATATGTTAAAGCGGAGACAAATAAATCGGCAAACGTTTTGTTACTAGGAAATGTGTAGCATAGATTTATCTGTCCACGTTCACTAGTGAAAGTGTAAGTAATAGGTATTTCGTTCCGTAAGCACTTCAAGTGCTTGCCGTTGGTGAATGTTTTAAGACTTTGAATACTAAAAATACAAGGAGAGTGGTACTTTACGCGCGTCAAGATATCACAATGCTCTAACGTGCTGTTACAAATCGAAACATCAATCAAAAGTTTTCTTTATTATTTAATTTTAACTTTACTTAGCCCCAATTGCAATTGGTGTAGGTCAAGAAAGACGAAGATCGTGCAATGTGAGTCGGAAGCGATTATAATAACGAGTCTGAAGTTATTAATTTCAAACGATCACTTGTATTTTACGATGATAGTTTACCCATTTCTCTATTTACTGACGACAGACACTCGTTAATAAAAAGAAAAAAGAAAGGAAAGTATATATGTATAAGATACAGCGTAATCTGTAAATAACACAGCGAGATGGGAAGTAATAAAGATCTAGAGCGAGATACGAGCTCGTGTTTGCACAAATAAGGCAATCGGTAAAAAAAAAGATCAACGAAAGCATGAGAATCATTGATATTACGTATCGTCGTTCGATTAAAACTGTCAAAACGTTCACTGCACAAATTCATTGCTGCTACGACATAAAAGTTACTGGCTACTTCTAACAGTCGTCATTTATATGTGTTCGGCGCAACAATCCGACCTGTGCAGTACATCGAACTAACATTAGCTGACTTTTAGCAAGTTCGACCAGCAGATTAACGATTCGATGGAATTCTTTCGTGGTCTGCAGAACCGAGGTGGGCCGGCGTAAACTTTTATCTTTACATGCAAGAAAGTTTAGCCAGCGCACGTGGCGAGGTTACAGAAAAAGCCACGATCCTTCCTTCGCCGCCGCCCACCGTCGCCCTGAGGAAACTCGCGCATCTAATATATATAGCCGCTAATGCAAAACCCATAATTATCGCGGCGTAGAGAGAACCCTAAAGTGATGTTCCATTAACCGCAAATGGTCCTCTCCGAATTTCTATTTCAGACTGGAACTCCGCGCTATTTATCATTCTGAACGGTACGAAGGAGGAGCACTTGGACATGCTGGACGGTGGTATTATTCAGCGATTACTCGAGGAAAAATGGAAGACCTTTGCGCGGGTAAGTGCGTCCACGTGACAATATTCTCGCTACCACCTCCTTTCCGGACATTTTTCACGGATTCTAGCTAGACCAGCTTCCCCCTGCTCCGGGAAAGCAATGGTATCCATTAGACCGCTCCGTTAGGAATTTCCACCCCTTGCTTGTACGTTCGAAGAATTTAATTGATATTTTGCTGCTCGCATGCCTGATACGTACGGCGCTTTGCTAAATGTAGTAATATTGAGCAACGTGTGCAACTTTGCACAAGCAGATACAATGAAATTGTAGAATAAAAATTTCGTGAACGAGAAATCCTCATTTTTCGCTTGTATAATTAAAAAACTTTATAAGGTATAATTCTACACGAAGGGATAGAGCGAGAATACAGAACGAAATTTTTGTAAATGAGCCTTTGTTTAAGAGAAATTCGATTTTGGAAACGTATAACATTTTCGTGTATTTTATTCACCATTGTACAACGTGTTCCTCAGGTTTTATTCACAAAACGATATTGGCATATTCTGTAGGTAAAAATAAGAGAAAAATATTATATAATTAGAAGCTCACAAGTATTCCATTAAAAAGTTATAACAAAAACATCAGACGATAACAGGCTGGATTTTTGTTGAATAAAACGTACAGTTACTTACGTTAGCTTCATTTTTAAATATTGATCGATTTATTACATTACGAGCTTCTGTTCATTTCTTCCTTCAATTCCATCGAATGCATTGCATATCCTTTATCCCCTACGAGAAAATCATATCCGATGCTGATAGAAACCAAACAATTTCTTCTCCTCGACTTATTCATCGTTGGTATTAATGTCTCGTTCATCTTAAATGAAAATTCAATTATCAAACGAAAATCTACCTTGATCCTATCTTGTCTATCTCTATCTAAATGTTATAATTTTTTAATACAGCATTTATGAGCCTACATTTATGTAGCATTATTCTCTTATCTTTACTCACAGCTGGCACCGTTTTGTAGCAAAAACCTGGAAGACTCTGTACGTAAGTATTGTTGCCGCAAATCGACGAAAACGCGCGCGCGGACAGTTACAGGCGGTAAGTACTTCCTTTACCATTTACATCCATCGTCAAGCGTACGTTTATGGTCACAGCGGTCGCTGAGAGCTCGTTATCAAAACAAATCTCGAACGCGAGAACCATCGTCGTTTCGAATATGAAATAAATGTACGTGCGATTTAAAAAACGTCCGCTCATTAACCCTTTCGAGGCACCAAGTGCCATTGGGCGGGCGCGATTATGACCGCAATCAGTCGGACGTCGACGACTATCGTTGTTCCACGAGATCATTCAGAGATTGCCGATAGCATCGTGAATACCAGGCCGACCCGGTCAATCGAAATAAATCGTGCGGCGCGTTCACCATTCCAACCTAGAAAATCTCTGGAAAATCCTGTCGATGCCACTCGATCGTCCGGCCGTCGAGCACGCGAGTGACAATCGTTTCCGAGTCAACCTTCGTCCAACGTCTACTCGACGTCACTTGATAATCACCGGAATAATTTGAAATACGCTCGTGTACGTGTAAGTACTTGCCCGAGCAACGAAAATTTCTGCTGTATGTACCTGGTGCTCCTTGCACGAGCTTCGACAATTAGGACAGCTGACATCCAATTATAGGATTATTATTAGGGTTGACGTACGGGATGCAGGATAAAAATGTTAAAGGGATGAGGATGCATGGTTTTGGCATACGTTTGATGTCTACTTGGCTTGGTACTTTCAACGATGGGGGAGTTTCATTGATGATGGGCATTGAGTACGTAGAAACGTTTCGTTAAGTGTATTTTAGTCTAGGATCGACTGAGGTGGAAAGTGACAATTGAGTCTGTATTACGACCATGTAAAAATTATTCCATTTATGGAAAAGCGTAAAGTATACAGTTTTCCGAACTTGTAATAAGTAATATTAAGATTACCTAGCAACAAAAAATAGGGACGAGAGAAAATATTAGAATCGTTTCTTGTCCCGGTGTAGTGTGAAGTTGATGGTAACATGATCGCAGTTTTGGAGGATCCAGATATTAATTGAACTTCAAACGATCTTCGAATGTTTTATGAAAAAGAGATCGAAAGATCTAAGTAAAAAAGTGTGATTAATTTGATGTATATTTTTAATTTTGCGAAATATCACTTTTGCATCCTTTAATTTAAATTTCATACATATTCATTTTATCAATTTACTATATTTTGCATATAAATTGTCTGTATAAATTATCGCAATATTTATATGTTAAATACATGTGTTGGAAAAATAACAAAAACGAAGTGATGTGAATATATGAATATCATCAATCATACGAAAAATATTCAACTTATAATGTTAAATTGTATACATATGTATAGGCAGGCATGCGAGTATTTACACACAATAGGCTTTCCTAACTTTACAGCACAAAGTTCTTTAATGTCTACATTCGTGGAATCGATATCACCTTCTCTATTCCTCGACATAAGAAAAGTATTTTGCGTCGCAAAGAGAAAAAGCTTTGGAATTACTCTCACGAAATCAAAGACGTAACGTTCCATGTAAAGCTATCATTTATTAATCGCGGACCGTAATTATACGTATTTTCGTCGCTTTTGCGAATTATTTTCATTAATTTCGCTCGCGAGCACGAAACGTTAAAAAAAAACACGAACACGTAGAATTTATGAAAAATTCCATATTTAAATATCGCTGACTGTATTTTCCATATCGAGAATTAAAAGAGGTTACGCGGTAACCACCGATCCGTGTATTATTTCGAAAATTGTTTCCGATAAAAATGTAAAAGAGTCGGCTGAGTTAACACAAAGTTTAAAAAAAGAGAGATATGTACATAAATTCCACGGAAATTTCGTTTTCGATTTTTCGCTTGTTTAGCCGTTTATACTATTTAAGAATTGTTCGAAATTTTCTTTTTTTTTTTTTTGCTATAGCTACGTATACGTACATAATATCGAGATTGAATTGATTGCTCGTTACGGGCATTTAAGAAACTTATAATGGAGCTAATGGAACATCCTGTACAACTACGGAGGAACATCATAATGGCACAGCATCCATGATATATCCCACTTATAGTACTAATCACGGCCACGTTTAAACCGCATACAAGCGTCAAATGACCAATTATGCCATGATACTGTACACAGAGATTAGCATGGTTGTAGTGTAATTAATCACGAAGCACATTTGATGGTAACACGTCATTAGAACAACTCCACGGACAGACGAGAATATACGTTACTTGAACATTCGCAAATATCTATTCGTGTTATCCGTCAATTTAAACAACACAATAACTTAATCGAGAATTACGTTTATTATCGTAAGCCATGAATCGCAATTCTGTTTCGGGCACTTAGAATTATCGCTTGGACGTTTCATCTTTTGTTATCTATGTTGGCTTTACATGTTTTTCATAGTGACGTGCGATAGATATATGTTATGTATATATGTGTTGCAGATATTGCCATTTTTTTCTTTTTTTTTTTTAGTGTTATATTTTTTATAAACGCATTTGTACGTTTTCCAAGTGGAAGTATTTCGACCGTTGATCATCAATTTTGAAATTTTTCGAGAGAATTTTTGCACAAATATGTTTGATTCCTACCGTTTACCGGCCGTCCTCTACGTCTTCAAACAGGTTGAAAACAGCCCCTAAAATTTCAGAGGTAGTCCAAAATATATTTTGAGAAAGTTAAGAATCACTGGCACAGAGATTCAAAATTATTAGGTCTATTATCTGGAAAGTTTGTAGCGAAATATAATAAAAATTTGGAAACAACGTATGTACGACCCAACGTATTAACTATCGAAGACACTCTGAATATGTTCACTTCTGGGACAACCTATGGGAAGATCAAAGAAGCCAAAGAATTACTCAACAATTAGCCTAACACTCTAATAATTACTATGCCCCTATATAAAAGTTGCAGTTCTTGAAACGGTTGATCATCCTGGTGTTCCATCTGACATCACTGTCGCTAGCCGTGTATCTGAGACCTTCGAACATCGACGCCACCCTCCTGGAATGGCCGGAGGAAATCACGGAAGTCGGACGCATGATCGCGGAGTGCACTACGGTGATAGGCGTGCTGAGCTACATTTTGGTGCAACTAGGCGGCGAGGTCGTCAACATCGGTCTTCTATCGTTCATGAAACAATTGGTACGTTCAATCTTGAATCTTGCTTCCTGGATGAATTCATCCGGCGCTGCGTAGCTGGAAAGGTGGCTAGCGAATGGCACAGGGGTAAGCGAAGTACAGCGAAAGCTCCACTTATCCGACATTTACTCGTTCGCACAATCGGAGGTGATTTTCATATGACTGGATTTTGCTCATTCGTTAGAATACAAGGTGAAGCAGGACCAAGTCTAAGCCGATAAGTCTGGATTCGGATAATAGGAATTTAGGAACATATTCGATAAACCGAACACTGTGGTGACTAGATTGCGGAATTATTAAGCGTTTATGGGCAATTGGAAGGTATAAACAGACGTAGAATACGGAGTGTACACGATTTACTAAAATATATATAAAGTATTCGAAGTATAGAGCTCGTTACGATATTTTGTAGGTAAAGCAGATGTCTACCTGGATTACATTTGTTTAACTGGGCTTGTAAACATACGAACGTGGATATTTCTTCGCAGTGTAGCGATGAAATTAGTTCGGATAAATGCAGTTAGAACAAATGAAGTTCTATCGTACTCCCTTGTGCTCATCTCGCTCGTGTGGTCTCGTTTGTACGTCTGACACCTACTTGCTAAATCAGAAATAACCAATCGATCCTGCATTCCTTTGCCTAATAGTCTTTTCAGTTCTCTATTATAGATCGACGGTTCAGCCGTGAAAGTTATACTTTCACGAAACACTCCGTTGTTCCATACATCCAGATATCTCACTTGGATGGATGGACGGAGGCAATTTCGAATCTCTCGAATCGCGCCGCGGGTATCGAAGGTTGAGCAAACCGCCAGTGAACTGTAACGGGTCAGGAGTATAATGGAGGAAAGGAAGTATTTCGTCGTGAATGCAGTGCGCTTTTAGATACGAGAGATTCCTTTTTTTTTTTTTGGTTTGGCTGGATAGAGCGTGCACGGGGTTCTGATCGCAATTTGAAGGTAATCGTATGCCGCGTGAGGTTTTTTTTTTCGCTGGAAGAAGCTGGAGAAGAATGTAAAAATCGTTGTATAATAATTTCATTTATTTTATATTGTTATATTATTTATAATAATTGCTGTTACTAAAAGCTTCATAGAAAAAGACACCTGTCGATCTTTATCTTCTTAGGGAGGGAGAAAGAAAGGTTTTACGTACGATGTTCCTTGCATACATTTAAATGTTTTTCGCGAAATTGGTTTCGTTTGTAATTTTGTCAGAGGACCGTGTTCAATCGAATTATTTTCGAGATCTCATGACTGCGGTTGTTTTTTAGGCAAAACGTATTCAAATTAGATGAACGTGGATTAGACGAACGATTGGATTCAGTGCCACGTATATGTTCCGATTTTTGTATGTTACAAAATACATTCCAAAGAATATTCTGTTAATGATTATTCGAAAAGTCACGATTAAAGCTCGGAAACGAGAATGGAAACAAATCGTTGCTCACGTGCCAAACCAAACACAAGAAATTTGCATCGTTTATCTAAAAGGGGCCATTGTCCGCGAATTAATTTCTCACTAACGGCCGAATTACTCGTAAATCGCGCTCATTGAGCATTCTCGTACGGGGGAATACGTAATTCGTAATTAGCCTGGCTCGCTCGATAACGTAGACATCAAGTGTACGATATAATTAGGACCACTTGATGTATGCGGCAGTATTATGTGATATATCGCGAGTTATTAATCGCGATCGCGTATCAACGTTGCCGTGAAATCCTTTTCGAACCACTGAAAATCATTCTCCAGGAAGCAACTCCGATTTCACGACACAATTATGCAGATCGTTTGCTTGGCGACGCAACGCGTTGCCACGTACCGAAATTCCATGGCGTATATCGATTCCTCTGCGGAAGGCCGTGGAGCGTGCAAGAATACGTGCTACCTTTGACGTTTCACCTGCGCATTTACCTTACAGAGTCACGAGCCTGCCAAGCTCATATTCTTGATCAGCAATCTGCTCATACTCGCGTGCATACCATGTCGTCTTGCTGGTAATAGGCATGCTGAAGACGCGATACTCGTGGTTGCTGTTCCCGGCTCTTGGTTCCTCCTCATGTTCTTTGCTGGGTGAGTGACGTTCTGCGTTCTTAATTGCTACTGAATTTCTAGTTTTTACGCTACACGCTTATGAGAACAACCGAATAAGAATTCAAGAGGAAATCTCTTTCCATTAATAATTGCAAATTCCGTATTAACACTAAACCTACCACAGCGGTCAAATTGACCGCTTTCAAATTTCTACACAAACTTTACCATATTTAAACGTTATCAGATCGCTTCCTAATCTATGACTCTCTATAAAATATGCAAACAATATATTCTTCGGTATCTATTTCTGGTTTGCTTCTTTTTTTTTTAAGAAAAATTTGTAGTCTGTCCTGTCTATCGCGAGCGGTCAATAAGTATACAAGAAGCGTCGGTAGGTTTAGTGTCAAGCTCAATTGCTGCAATTTTTATGTATGCCTAATTATTTTCTATATAACTATTGTTATATATCCGTAATTTTTTGCATATGCTTGAAAGGATCTGCAAGCGAAAACAATGAAAAAAATCCGATTTTTAATTAATTGTGATTTCTTTCAAATACTTTACCAATAGGAGTGTTATACTAGAAATACTATACTGAAGCTTATTTGCGAGTTCTCTTAAGTACTATCTTTTTTTTTTAAATTTGATTTTATTTTATTTTATTTCATTAATAACGACATATAAGTTTTAATTGTATTACATGCAAGTTTATCATTTTAGTAGTTAGAGATAATTAGCGATTAGTAATTTCCGAAGAGTATTAATTGACGAAGATATAAAGTTATTTTATTATTGTAATATTAATGTCACAATATCGGCAGCTTTGGAAAACTGTTTTTATTTTACGCGTAGTTACATTAGATCTAAGGTAGCGACTTCTTGAATACATTACAGACTTTGTATAGTTAAAGCGTTATCTTCTCACGGGAACTATATATTATATGTATGTTCTTAAGAGTAGAAGATACGATAGGAAATTATATAAGAAGCTTACTTTACTTAACTGATGAGCTGTTTCATGTATCACTGATGTATTACTTGTTCCAAAACCTCTTGCACACACGTAAATGCTAATTAAGTTAGCAACAAGTAATAGAATAATCGTAACAGCATTCAGACCATGAACTAATCTCTGCCATTGAAATGGAACAAATGTTTAGATTTTCATGGCTGAAATGAAAATGGAGCTTCGAATGGAAATTAATTTAGTTCATCAATTATTTCGCATTTATTTCATCTTTTATGCCTTTGCATCGCAATCAGTTAAAATTACTCGAAAGATAGAAGTTAAAAGGTATTAATTTATACAGAATTTTATTCCATATTCGATAAATATTATTCGTAGTATATGTAACAAATTCTCATTTACATTATTATATCGAATCAAATCGATTAATTTCATGTTACATTACATTTTTTTTTATAAAAAAATAGCTACCTTAAAATCGGTATGTCTGTTTCATCAAGAATGTAAAAGATAACTCAGCGCGCAATAAGCTCATCGTCTGTGTAATTCTACGCGGTATGTTTATCAACTTCTTATTTGCATGCTAGTTAAGCACGATTGCATAAGGAAGTGAACTTAGAAATTGCTGAATTAATGTCCAATGCACTGAAAGAACTATGCGTGAGTCAGTGGTGACCCTCGATGTTTATCTGTAACTGTACTCTTCCAATAAAAAAACACGAATAATTTACCATTTGGCATTGAAATTAAATTAAGTAAAGAAGTACGGGAAAATGTTTTATAAACTCGAATATATTGATATATATTGTACGCATTATCTTATTTGGTTTACTGCTATACGTACTTACGTTAACGCATCTGTTACAACAATTAACTGCTAACATTTCGTATGTGACCGTTGCATTAGCCGAGAGGATTTACAAACCCGTATTTATCTAGCGCGACTTTACGCTACGTTTCGTTAATAGAATGTAAATTATTAACGGCATCGGTGTTTGTTAATAATACAGGAGGTAATGACGATGTCGAATGGATGTTTCGCCGTTGAAATTCTGTTGGTGGCTAGTTAGTGTATGACAGAAATATTCATGAAGAATGATAAAAGAATGCTCGATTAAGTATTATGTCGCCTGGTCATGCAACGTTGGCTACACTTGCTATTTAAGATACCTGGGACGATAGTTTGTAACTTCGACGTATCTCCTTATTTCCTATAGATATAATTGCATCGATAGTTGCTTCGTTTTTCTTTCAACGAATGATTTACTTTCATTTCTGAAGTATTTCCGAAAATATAACGCATGTCAAGCAAATATAGAAATTGTTGCGACGTAATAGTAAATAAACACGTTAATTTTCTTTGCAATACATAGAACGCTGAATTATAGATATTGTTGCTAATTTAACATCTTTTTATTATGCAGAGGATTTGATAAATTTAAGGTTTCGAATATTCAGGATTTGACTATCATTCGGAAACAAACATTTAATTCGGAACTAAGTAATTCACACATAATTCAACTGGTTAGATTTTGACGTGAAATAACTATGAGTTATATCCGTTTCTGGAATGATATGTAATGATCACAGCATAAATTTGATTAATATACTCAGGATTATTAATTTCGCTGGTAATGGCGCGCATACGTTAGATCAATAGCACAAATTTACTACATTTATATTATAAATTAAACGAAATTACATATTAATGATAAAAGGTATGCTAACTTGATTATTTAATAGAAACATACAAAATTATGTGATAGGATTTAAAAATAATACAAAATGTTAAAACGTAATTTGTCTTGCATCTCTTAAGTGGAAACACAGTGATACTAATGGCTACATAAATATTCGTTATTTACAGTCTTACAAGATAGATGATTATTATTTCGCGTGATTAAATGATTATTTAGAGGACTTTTTTTATTTAGCGGGCTGTCAGTCACTCACACACGTACATAACAGCATCTTGCGTACAAAAACTATACTTTAGTTTTTATTATTAGCTAAAAAATTACAGGCAACAGAAAATATCGATATCATTGATAATATTCTTTATTTTTAGCCTCACGGATACTCATACTCTCACCCTGGACTTGCTTTACAAAATCCTTGGCTTATAATTCTGTCTTGATTTTCTCTGTCCTTACTATATTTCTACTCGGCTCCTATTCGATTGATATCGCTTTCTATCCTAGCATAATATCGTTTCTCCATCCACTCGAATCCTTTATGCTATTATTATAGCAATAGAATATATTATAATCGTACGCAAAATGCTATAAATATTAAATCACCAGATATAAACTTGTAGAATTACTGCGTCTGTATATCTTAGGTATAAAAAGTACACTTTACTTTCTATTACTACATATATAAATTCGCAAGTAAACGAATATATTGTACGTAATAGGCTATAACATGTAAAGTCGAACGTTTCAAGCTTTTTTATCCAAATTGTATTAAGTAACATATTATTTTTCTACATTCCCCTGATTACGTATATAAAATTAAATGCTGATTTATGTTTCTTTCTTTCTTTGAGCTATCGCCGCCAGTTCTTCGATATTCCGTTTACAAGAGTAGAACAAATACACGTGAACCTGGAGACACTTTCCTTTAAAAATTGTTTAGCAATTGTTTATATGTATTTGAAAGTGTCAGTAATGAACGTACCATCCGTCGGTGGTTCTCTAAGTTTTCTTTCAACGATATCGTTAAGTGATCGACGAATTATATTAAATGAAAATGATTAACAGCGACTTGTAAAGACAACTCGGTACATGTTTCTCGGAGATACCGTCAGAAGGATCACATTTGGCTGAAATAAGCGCGTTAATTTCAACGACATAGTAACTCAGATTAATCAACTTAGCCCGATGAAACGTAGAACGTGTTTATCTTAACTGAAGAAATCAGACTTCTCGTACGTTCCGATCTAATATTATACGTAGAAGTAGGCGAAGGAGAATTAACGCATCAAATATGTATAAAGGAAGGGACCCTATAATCAGGCGAAATAAAATCCAGCAGCAGTCGTGTACGCGCGATTTTTCTCCCCACGAACGAATGGAGCAACCAGAAGAAAGGCATTTATAATCGGTTGGATGATAGCGTCTCCAGATTTCAAACCTCTTTTCACGTGATTTACGACGAGATAATGCCGGCTATTTCGCATTACCATACACACGCCTCTCTTGGCAATCGTTTTTCTCCACCGCCGCGTCCTTTTCGTGGCCACTTTCCTGCAGATATTACTGCAGAACTTTCTGCTCCTCCTCCTCCTCCCCCCCCCTCTTCTCTTCCTCCCCCATCTCCTGTCTTTTCTTTGGTGTGGCCCAATGACGTCGACGACGACTTCTTTTCTATCTTCTGCTGCAAAGCTCCGAGGCAATTCGTCGACGAACGCTCTTTGACTCGCGCGGTTTCCACCGTCACTTTGACGAGCCTGTGCAACCATTTCGACGAAAAAGGATGCAAGACCCTATTGGACCGCGATAGTGCATCTTGTTTTCTGACCTCGTACTTTGAGCCGTGATGTCGGTAATTGTAGATAAATATCAATTCTGCGCGAAACGTGAGTTTTTCGGATTCGAGAGCAGAGGAATTTGCTCGGTGAGCTGAAACGAGGCTTCCGAACGTGGGAAATGTTGGGATTGTTAGTTGGACGAACTGTTGCGTTGAATTTATTTTCCTTTCGTTTCATTAAAATTCCCGATTTTACAGAGGATAGGTTCGGAGCAAATTGTTGCATGAAGTAGTTTGTTTACGCGTGCGATGTTAATACGTTCGGTGATTATATCAGCGCGAAACGAATTGTAGAAAATTTCTGGCAAGAATTATTATATCCCAGATATTTAAACGTTTAGAAATGTGCAGAATGTAAATAATATACGAAAATGTACGGAGTATTCGCAATGCCTACTATTTAACTGAAACAAATTATTACGCTATTTAGGTTTTATTTCCGTAACTGGATCTTTCACAGTGTAAACAAAATCATCCACAAACTGAACCACTAATACTTACGCTGTGACATTTTCAATTTCGGCTATTCGATAAGGAAAAGCTTTTTAAATATGTATAAAATTTCCATATGAAATCTTCCGGTCATTTTAATCCGTTATCAATAAAATAACATGGAATTTGTTTTATCTGTGCCAACTTAGCCATACCATACTGTGAACAATTTTCAGAAATTCGAGAATCGCGTGAAACTCATGATAACTCTTCCAAACGGCACGCCATTGTCTATTGAAAGACGAGCAAATATAAGTCGATGGAATAACCGTTTTATTGCGTACAATGGAAAAATGTATCGTAACAGTTAATTTAATTTGACATAATGAGAGATAAAAGGAGCGTCGCAGCATTAACGTCCGCATGCCGCGTCGAAAACGTATTTTCTTTATTGGAGCAATATTACGTAAAAGCGTCTGCGTTCCGGCGTGTAATTACTGTCCATCAGGACGCCCTTTTGTCTCTGGCTTTCCGTTTAAGTACATGTATAGGGAGCGTAATTCCTCAAAGGCTTTCGAACGCCCGCTACCAGATTTCTTGTCCTCTATAACTGCTGCCGTTGACTTGGCAATAAGCCACCGTTGCGCCTGAGATTAATTTCGCACGAAATTTAACTGCAGATCGATGCAGTTTCTCTCGCCCCTAAACGCTTTATTCTACGCCACTTCCGCTTACGATTCTCTCTGTTTCCATTACTTATCATCGTTTTCCTTCGCGCTCTCATTCACCCTTACCCTTCTTCTTTTTTAGATTAACTTTATCGTCCTGCGGATTGCACGACGCGTGTCGTTATTTATTAAAGAAAGAAGAAATTCGTTTCTCTCTTTGCGAGAGTCTGCTGGGCCTTTCAGAAGTTCCCAAACTTACAGAAAGCAAAGAAAGATTTTAGTATTTTGTCTTTATTTATGTCGTTAATTAAACATTGACTGCTGACAGTGTAGTAAAAATTATAACTACGACTGAGTGCTTGTAACGTTGGAACGTTCGAAAGTTAGAAATAAACATTTTGTAAATTTCAGATCTGAAATTTCAAAACTATACTGGACTAGTAAGTATCAGCACGATGAAGCTAAACTGCAAACGAACATTGATTAGGTCTTAGAAAGCTACGAGTATACGAATGATGACATCTTTCGTCAATGAATACATGACATAATGATTTGAAATAATACGATGCAGAATATCTTCCCGTTTGTAGCTGTAATAAATACCGTAGGAATGTCAACAGGATTAATAAGAAGTTAACGCATAAAGATTAATGAAGTAAAAAGTATTTTATAAAAAATTTATAAAAAATTAAAAATATTAAACTAAGACGAGAGAAAATGTTCGTAAAACTAAGCGAAATGAGTCGATGAAGATTTTCATTTCCCTTTTGGTAATCAGCGTCTTTTATATAGACATATCTATCGCCACAGAAAGCTAATAATGGTTTTTCGAAAAGAATGGAAAGCCGTTTCACCAAAAAGTATGGAGCTCCGCTTGGGAAAAAAGCGTAATTGCACTTTGCAACTGCATGATTGCACATCCGGCACCGACGAGAAGTTTGGAAGCACTATCTTTTAGCCTGCAGAGTGCGGTACGCCCTTTTTGGTGAAACGTCGAGTCTTCTCACGATTTGTTTTCCCAAATATCCTGCTACATCCTTCGGTATACAAATCTGTACTCACTGCTTAGCAACGGAGCTTGCTTGGCTTACTTTCTTCGCCACAGCAATCACTTTCTCAATGTCCTCGCTTGCAATATCTTCAGTGCGCTATTTCTTGAGCTGGTGTCAGAAACTTGAAAATCCTTTCTTTTTCATCTTTCCTAAAGAGTTCGCGAATTCTTATAGAAAACGAGTTAATTTAATTTAAAAACAGTCTCTTTCATATAAAATCGAATTTGTCTTCTTGTATTCATATTTAGTTTCTCTGCGCAGAAAATAATTATAGGTCGTTCTCTATTCTTAAACATAACGAAAAGATGCAAATGTTACAGTTTTTTGAATATTTCTCGAACGATAGATGAATTTAGACTTATTAATTACAGAAATACCATTAAGCTCTGAAAATATTTCTTTCAGAGTAAATAACGGTTTGTACGGTAATAATAGAAAGGAGCACAGAGAACTAAAACTTTTTAACGATGTTGCTATTCACTCCTCTTTTCAAAGTGAAAGTTTTATCTCAGTCCAAATAAAAGAGTCTCGAGTAGAAATAAAATACCGAAGATTAGCAATAACGAGCACGTTCAATAAACGAGTAACGTCGGTTCAAAGGAATGTTACTTCGCGTTATACCTATCCTACTCCATCATAGTAGGTTGATACGAATGTACAATTATGTCCGTATTTTATTTACTCAAAAATCGTCATCGATTTTCCGGACACCGCGATCGAAATACTTTTTGAATGCTCTTTCTACATTAAATCGCGTTTCGTGTTCTTAATCGCTCTCTTTTTTCGTACTGAAATAAAGTTTCAAAATGCACGATGCATTCTAGCACGCGCTAATGTCATAGAACACGCTTATAGAAATCAGTCGTTCAAAAATGAATCACTTCTCCTGTACAGAGTTTCCTAATATTTAACCATCCTACGGAAATAATTTTGTCCCACTTCCACGGAACGCTGTCTGTCTGCGTAGGCATTATTAGTATTCGACAGAAAATTTCGACGTTTTGATTTGCAATTGCAGCCTATTCGACCGCCGAATCACACGATTTCACACGGGTCGTATCGTACTGCGCATACATCATCGCGAGACGATTATTCGAAATGGATAACGAGCAGCTAAAATTTTCTGTTACCTAACGGCCGAATATTTCAGATTCGTCGACACGAAAGCACCGTGCCGAGACTTCTAATTATAGGTACACGAAGCGAACATAATTGCGGCCTCATCTACCCCCGAGATGCTAACCCGCATAGTTTAGATTCACAAGCCTAACGAGGTATAATCCTCTCCGATCGAGAGACAGAGACAGAGAAGAGGCGGGGAGAGAGTTGAGCCAAGTATGAATCGAATGTCTACCATCCAAGAACCTAATTCAGATTTGTAGGCTATAGTTAACTTGACATAAGCTCTGTCCAGCTATCGACGGGGCTAAACCGATTCTCTCGGTAGAGTTTCTCTTGCTTGGTCCTGTACTACGCAAAATCGATAATCGTAATCGAGGTGTACGAATTTCCAACTGACACGACGTTGACGTTAAGAGATATTTCGTTTCTTATCGTCGGTTTTCCTGCTTTCTCTCGTTTTAAGAATTGCAATGTAATTTGAACGTAATTAGCAATTAACGCGTGTATACTAACGAGAGAGCGGAGCCTATGAAAATTCGGTTGATTAGATTTTAATTTCAGAATGGGTTTCATTGAATTTACGTAATTAGTAGGAATTAAACGTTGGTTATTTCTATGATTTCACAGATGGGAGCGGCGTTTAAATGTTTGGATCAGTGTTAACGAGAAGTTGAGTCGTTAGATGTTAAGACTCGACAGATCGTAAAATTGGCAATCGATTCGTTAGTGAGCGATCGGTATACTCGCAGAAGTCTGACGTAATAAATCGTGTGCAAGGTTTTTCAATCGGAGAAAGTAATTTTCATGACGTATATCTTTTAATGGAAATGCCAGAAATTATAGCACTGTATTTTTAAGTTACCTTGTTCGGTTACGAGAAATAAAATATATGATAAAACGTTGACAAGTTCTGGAAAGGAAACAGAATGACACGCTGAAAAAGTTATACTGTATAGTTATGCAACAAATTTCATTGACGAAGTATTATTTAATATATATGCCAATGAAACAACGTAAGCGCTAAGCATCTCTGAAATTCTATTTGCAATTCCAAAGGAGAACAAAATGGTTCCGTCAGAATCTGCATCACGTTCCAGGAACACTAAGCGTCTCAAACGCTTAGAAAGCCTCAGGAATTATCCGACTATACGAAATATAGGAATAAGGAGAGAAAAAGCTAGAGGAATGAACCAGAGTTTTATAGAAGAATCTCGTCTTTGTTAGGTATTCGCTTGAATACAAACAAGTCACGCCATTCTTTTACATACAATATAAAATATACACGTACAACATAGAAGTGTGTTTTTGCAATAAATGAGACTTGGCAAAATCGTACCACGGACATATTTGTAATTTTCAAAATTGTATTGATTAATATTTCACATCAATATTCAAAATTAATATCGAACGATGTAGGTATATGCTATTGCTAAAAGATATGAACAGGACGCGATATAAAAAAATGCTTCATGAAAGGATCTGCAGTGATTTTAATTCTATAGGATCAGTACAGATGTGTATACTAAAAGTTCGTTTTGATTTCGTTTCATATCACTGAATCGATCGATGAAATCTTCCTATCAGTACGCTACACGTATTACGTATTTGTTTGATATCCCTTGTTTCCAAAGTAACCCACGCATAAAGGTACACGTAAAAGTGGTATGAAATCTGGTGATATTGGAGGCTAATCTTCTCGACTGTTTGTCATTTGAATAAGTCTTCAAACGACCTACGTTTGTAATGTATAATATTTTTAAATTTATACCCATAGAGCCTGACAAAGTTTGGCCGCGAAAAGCTGAAACACTTTGCGTATTTAATCTTTTTCCAAGAGCAAATCACGTTGTTAATTCGATTATTTGTAATGTGATTTCACAAGAAGGTAGTAAATATACTGCGGATTTTCACGAACATTCATATTTCTGAAAATATAATTAAAAATAACCTTGGTGAAAAATTTGCTTTACCTATCAAGTACTATATGTAGAAAGCATTATACTTTGGACGATGTTTTTCTGAAATTTTCCACTTTCAAATTTCCTACAAATGCCTAAAACACCCGCGGTTTAATAATAAATATTGCTTTTAATCATTAATTTTTCATCTATTTGTACAATTTATCTTCTACAATCTATACGATATGTTATTCGTATATTACCATGTTATTATTACAGATTTGTTTCGATCGATCGTCACGAAATACTTACAGACGCGGAGTTTATAAACGTTCTATACGATTCGTTGTGTACTCGTTGTAATCAGTTTACGAAATGATAATATTTTGGAACGACGTTGCGCACTGTTCCCATCGACTTTCGTACAGCGCAGTTAATGATAAAACCGGCGCGACCAATCAAATCAGGGGAAGAGACGAACATAAATCGGACGCGCGGAATAACTTCTAAATAATACAAATGGCGCGTGAAATAACGAGACAGTGGCGCAGGAACGGGTATAAATCGGTGGTAGCGAGCGCACGACATAAAACAGAGACGGCGACTCAGCCTGTCGATGTAAATTTTCGCGAAACATCGTCCTTCAAAATGTCGCGGCTACGGTAAACCGTCGAATAATTGTCATCGTCCGTACACCCGTGAATTTTACGGAATCATTCTCCGTTTGTTGAAGCTCGATTACCCGCAGACGAGAGCAAGGGACGAGAAATGTTGCTTGAGATTCGGGTTACACAGTTGGAAAAAAGAATGAAGGAAAAAAATGGTAGAAAATGCGAGGAAAAAAGAGAAGGAAACACGATGAAACAAAACCTATTTTTACGTCGAGCCATGCAGCCAGCTTTGAGTTTGCCAGGCCACCGTTTCGTTTCCCGCTGGAAACGAATCCGTGCTCGTTTCTTTCTCGCTCTTCTATTCTCGCTTATAATCAGCTTACTTCTTCCTTATCTTCCTTTTTTTTCTTCGTACGTGTGTACACTCGCGAAAAAACCGTTTCTTACTCGTTGAAATCTATCTGTAACTCGAATCTCGTTCCTTTGCGGGGAAAATGATCGGTTACAATTTCCCATTTTTGTCTGAAAATTGTAAATTAGTTAGATCTATGAGTAGAGGAGTACTAATAGAAGGATGTACCGATTAAGTGATAAAGTGGCGTAATATTATATTGATAAACGAATAAAATATTATTTTGAAATAGATCTATTCAAATATAAACGAACCTGTAATATATAAAGGCGAGTAGCATGAAATTGTAGAGGGTTTTATAGAAATTCGATATCTTTTAGCGATCCTTTTTAAAAAATTTCAATAGCGAGCTATTTTTTGGTTCAGATAAATTTATTTATTTCTTTGTAGCTTCAATTCGTAGTTGTTTTAATGTTCTCGTGTTATTCGTTTCAAAGCAGGCTATAAGTTAAAATACTTTTCTTCTTATTGGCTTTTTAATATCTCTTGCTGTTATAAGCTTTTCATCCAGAGAGATTTGTACGTCCGAATTCATTTTTATTGCGCTTTGAACAGAAGTGCATCTGTGGTTCCATTAGTCATTGCTTATTTAGATGAGACGGTTTTATTCTGGAATTGCTCGGTATCGGAATAAATTTTAATAAATCGGTCTATTGATTTATACATATAAGATGAAAATGTTGTTATTTATAAAACAATAATTATACACATATACACATCTTCCTCGTTTCTTTCTAAATCAAACATATTTTACATGTACTTATCGTCTTACCATTTCTTTAACTCATTGATATCCGACTTACTGTACTTCCAGTTTTTTCTCGCTACTTCGAATCATAGTCACATTTAGACATACATTTACTCAGCGATAAACTTCAAGATACAAGAAAATGGTGAGAAATATTCCAAGCTCAAAGTAACCATACTTCTCTATGCGATACAAAGCAGCTTCTAATTTTAAAGCATATAAGATTATGTATTACGTATTACCATTATATATCTTCATTTCTTTCGCAACAAATAGCTTCTTTTAAAACAATTTCTTTGTATCTTCAACATCGTAAAAAATACATGACAATGTACAATGAGGTTAGGACACGATACCTATAAACAGAAAGGAGAAGCAACAAATTTATACAATATATAAGAAAGTTTCGCAAACTTTCATTATACATGTTCAAGATTTATAGAAGATTACCACGTTCCATAGATCCAACATCTCTGACTACCAGCATCTTCATAACTCTCCTTGTGCATTTGTATTTTATTAATTTCCACGGCGACTGTACCCTCCCTTGAACTTCACGCGTTAGGAAAAACCGAAGATTTATGACTACCGGTAACTCTTGACAAGATAAGGTCACCGATCGATTAACGGAAGCGAGAAGGGACCGAGCTGTCGGTCTGCCTAATGGTACCTGGATCGATGCCTCCTCCACTCTGTCATTTCTCTATTGACTTTATATAATTCCCTATTCTTTACATAATCCAATTCCTCCAATTTAGCCGTACGCTATATCAAAGGAAAATAAGTGAAAAGAAAGGAACAAATGAAATACAAACGACGTGTAAAGCTGGTAAAATATGGATTAAGCAACGAGGAAGATTCGCTTCTTTGACAAATATTTACGATTGATTTTATAGTTATGTATTATAATTTCGGTCAATGTTCTGAAGCGCGTCGTATAGATCTGCGATTTATATCACACACCTATTACGCTTTTATAATTATTCTTTAAACAGAACTAAGTTCAGAGTTGAATCATTATATTATGAAAAGTCAATTAAATTAATAGCATTAGACAATCGTTCTAAATCTAATTTCTTATTTTTCTAAATTTTTCTAAATCCACTGAATGCCCGGGTAATAAGAATCGATCCCTTAAATCGTCTTGATCCGGTAAATTAGCTTCACTTCTGATGAATTTTCTTCCACTTCCATATGCGTCGACTCTCGATTGTTTCGTCGGATTCGAACGTTGCTTGTAAGAAATTAATACGAGTTTCTGCTGAAATTGAATTGCATCATATGTCATGTGGCGCGTCTGTAGATTTCTAGATCGGAAGTCGGCACGATGCTAAATCCTCACGAACAAGAAGGGAAAAGAGAAAGAAAGAGAGAACGAAACGAAAGAGCCTGTGCGCGATTAACGAAAGATTAAAAATGTTCCATTCCGTCGTCTGTCTGGCGGTGGCGCGAAAATCGATTTTGGCTGGCGTTTCGATTCAGGAAACGCAACCATTGTCCTGTCCCGTTCGCGATTTCGGCTTGAATTACGCGCTGCTTCAATTTCATTGAACGCCGATCGCGTTGGTAAATCGGATAATCAACGGCCGACGAAACAGCTAACGTGACGAGCGATCGACAACACGATAGCACTGGTAATAGGAGTAACTTTATCTCTCTTCACGGCATTTTGTTTCGAAATTGTCCACGGTCCACTACGGATGACCTGTAAACCGATGACAAACTCGAAAGATACAATGTGATCTCTTATATTACGCACTATGCCACTTGGTTTTCGCTACAAGGTTCAAAGTCGCGTCATTCGCAATTATGTCCGCTGTCTAGAGCTATTACGTGGCTCGCGAATAAATTACTCAGCCTGCTAGACGTATGGATATCGTGGTATGGCGGTTGTCGAAGGGATCGACAGGCTGTGAACTAGTAATTATTTAATTTTTACTAATTCGATAATTATTCAAATTTGTAACTTTGAGCATGTTTGTTAGATGATACCTGCATTTGTGGTTCTTTGGATTTCGATCGTGCTCTTAATGGTACGTTAGCTTTGTTCCAATGTCCCGAGAACGTTTCAATTTATAGCTTGTCCATGATATTCCAGTTTCAGGTCTGCCGCGAACAAGCGAAGTACGGTAGGGCCTGCCTTATTCGAAAATGAAGAAAAGAAAATGGAATTTTCGGAGAATAGAAC
The DNA here is from genome assembly GCA_014737475.1 of Bombus confusus. Taxonomy (NCBI): domain Eukaryota; kingdom Metazoa; phylum Arthropoda; class Insecta; order Hymenoptera; family Apidae; genus Bombus; species Bombus confusus. The sequence continues at coordinate 520,657 of JACXIV010000103.1, forward strand.
GGTCACTTTTCTCGTACAAAATTTCATTTGCTCGAACACACGTTAAGATCGATAGTTTCTTCAAATATTTATCGATTCCCATATGCTTCTCGCTGCTAAGTCACATAATTCTTTCAACATGAACAACTGCGTAGAGTCACGATCTTTCTGTACTTCGAACCATAGAAGCCTTTTTTCGAATAGTTTGCTAACGCTTCGACGTGAGGAGACACTCCATTAACAGCTTCGTTTGCTCTTTCCATTTATGTAAAATCGTCGTTATTAGTCGCCTCTATGTATGAAAACATCATTCGTTACATCTGTATATAAGGTTTTTCTAACGTTAGCAGCATCTGAGACATCTACGTGCTTCACATAATTTTCAGTATCGTATTTTCTAACGTTTGTGATTATGGCTCCTCCAACATCGTGTACTTTCGCTAATTCTGTTGTACTTACACCATTTTCGAGCTTTCTAATTGTGTCGTATTTTGTTTCGATAGTTGGAGCGCTATTAGTTTCATACTAAGTTCCTATAATCAGAATTCACTCGATAGAATAAAGGAAAGAGTACATTGTATATGAACACCAATAAAAAAACGTGCATACTTGAAACGGAGAAAAGCATCGGCTATTGGGAAATATTATGTTCGGACAACAAAGTGTTCGAATAATAGAACGTTCGGATGTTGAGGTATTCGGATAATGGGCGCGCGGATAAAGACTCTACTGTATTGATTTTGATGAAAATTTAGAATAATAAACGATAGAAAAGGAAAAACAATAAGGTAATTATCTCGTTGTTTTGAATGTAAAACATCGTCGACGGGTTGACAAGGACCTTTCATATGAATTATCTGTTAACGGTACAGTAGACACGATCTTAATTATTTTAAATAAAACGCACGGTATTACAGGCAATAATTAACAAAATCCAGCGACCGGATAAATATGTTGAGTAATTGATTTTCCTATATTTATCACATTTTCATTATGACAAGTTCTGTGTGAAATTCCCAGAATATTTGCTTCAGAAGAAATAATCGAATACCTGGAAGAGTTTATAACGACGTTGTTGCGGCAGTAATCAAGCAATTGCGATGAATTACACTGAAAATAATGCTTGTGTTTAATGTAGGTAGAACAATTACTAGGAATTCAAAAGGAATCGCTTAAACTTCACTTCTTGTCATACGTCGACGATTTTAATATCGCGGTATACCTATAGAATAAAATGGCTACGTATCTGATTTATCCCATCCTTTTTATTTCTATACTTCAAAATTCCTCTCGCCAATAATAAATCGATAGATTATTAATTTTTTAAGTTTTTAAATTTCACTTTTCTCGGGTAACTTTAACGAACCACTGGTAACAATAGTTAGAAGATCAGTGTCTTCGTAATCGCATTGTATTCAGGAATCAAACGCCAGTCATTGCCTTCCTGTCTACGAACTGATGTTAAACACGTTCACGTTATATGCGACTGCATCCGTTGACAGTAAATACAGAAAGGATCGATATCTGTTGCACGATGCACGGGTATCTTTGAAAGGAACACGAGACTTCATCGATATCGCAATGACAGTGACGCTTCATCGTCGTTAAAGCTGCGTCTCGCTGAAGAGCGAGAATCTCTTTGAAACGGGAGACAAAGTGAAAGGAAGATAGAGAGGAAATTACTAGAACGATGTGGCGTTTCTTGAAGATCGCAAATTTATATTTTTCGTTTACACATATTTTCCCACGGATTGATGAAATGAATTTTCCTTCTTACACATCGTTTAGTTTAATTTCTATTCCGAAATTATTAGCACAGTCTTGAACATTCTTGGATCGTACATTTATCAACTAAATGAACTATGGTGTAAGCTATTAACTGTTTCCATAGCGCAATAAAATGTGAAAAGGACAAAAATCCTTATTTTAAAAGAGATTTGATAATTTATATATTCCTGGTAATTCCAGGATAACCAATTTTAAATTTACTCTTTCACGAGCAGCGTTTAGTTTTAAAGTTACATGAAAAAATTACCAGCCACGAGACTGCTAATTTTATGTCTCGTGCTAGAAGTTAATTTATAAAGAGCGCTACATGTACTTCGTAACATCATTTAGAATGTTCTCATTTCATGTTAACTGGGTAGCTATGATGAAAGATGCAAGATAACTAATAAATTTTTAGAATAGAAAGCACAGTTTTCGTAAGCAGAAACTATCTTCCTCGTATGTAGGCGCGGAACCGTGTAGTTTAATTAGCTTAATTAGTGTCGGTACGTACAATAGAGTAAGAAGTTCGTCTCAGATTAAATAGTCTGTTCGAGCTTTAACTTTGTATAAATAAGTATCGTACAAGATATGCAAGAGCAAGTAGCGCAGAGGTGAAATTTATCCAAAATCAATAGTACATCTTATGTGTGATATCAAGCCATCGAGATAAGCTTCGTAAAAGAACATGTTTACTTAGAAGATTTACGTATCCTCCCTCTTACGAAGCAAACTGCGCTAACTGAACCGAAACAATCCATGGTTAGACACTCTGTTTCACCATTACTCAAAATAAAACGCTCCGCGCAACTTGAATAGAAACAATACGGAAATATTCACTGATACTTATTGTTCACAAACAACGCGATTGTTGTACGCGTTCTCTCTACAGCTTATCGGAAAAAAATAAATGAGCGAATAAAAGAGAAACATTTGTAACATGTAGAAAGAAGAATATATGATTTCTGATCCCGAACACGACTGATGCGAGAATAGATCGCTGTATGGACTCATGCATAAAATAATAAATCACGAACGTGTCACGCTGTTACAAAGCATCGTTAGTAATTAAAACATTGATAGAAAAACGTATGCATAGACAAATTTCTTATCGGACCAGTGTAATCAACCCTCCTCCCCTCTGGGATCGAAACCATAAGACCCAAATTGTGGTCCAATAATCCAGTATTCTCTCTTTTTACTCTTTCCAGTACTTTCTTTTATGGTACGTTAAACCTGGACACTTTAACATTTAACGTTGTTTTTTCACGACGACATCTACTTCCATCGATCGTGTCGACTGTTAACTCTCGCGATACGACTACGATAGCACACACGTACAAGGCTTTCTTTTTCCAAAAAAAACCGCTTATTGCCTATAACTTCTTTTTACAAAAATTACGTCATAACATTGATAACACTGTAAGCGCAACAGCTGAACCGTAATGACGCTGGAGCTAATCTAATGGCTCTGGGGTGAGCTCTCCTGGATACATGCTTAACTACTTAGATTGGATAACAATACTTATCGTTATGCTTACACACTAACTAGCGCTAAATTCATTCTCGCATAAATTGTACCCTGTGTGCAGTGTTCCTTATTCGAATACAATTAACGGTTCACTGCTACGGTTCTCCAATTTTTATAGTCTAGTCTCACTCTTGTTTTAATAATCAGAAAGACTATTGTAATATTAAAAAGAAGAAGAAAAAAAAAAAAGAAAACAACAACTTTGTCACAAAAGATCAGGAAAGATTCTATTGTAGCGAAATAGCTACATGTATCTATTTATCGTCTCTTCCTGACATATCGGAAATACAAAAGTGAAGTTAACGAGGCACAAATTAAGGAAGAATAATTTTTTTAGCAACAGCAGAATACTATTAAGCCGAAAATGGACGGAAAACCGCAGCGCAGTTGTACATTCCAGCTCTCTATCACTCTTTCTATCCTTTCTGGCTGTTTGCATCCGTAGAGAAGTACGCGCGACGAAATGTGTGCGCAGACAAACGATGCAACCAATCCGCGATATCTGATCGTCGACGCGTTTTAACGCATCATTATCGTACCGACCATTGATACACACATATATACTTTTTATGTATCTTTCGATTGTTTTAACAGCGCTATCCGGTTGACCGGTCCATTCGTTACCATGGTCTACAGTATGATAACCGGCGACATGTTGACCTTCGGGATAATCTACATGGTGGTGCTGTTCGGATTTTGCCAGTCGTTCTACTTTTTGTACAAAGGCTTCCCGGGAGTGAAATCATCCCTCTACAGTTCCTATCACTCGACCTGGATGGCACTGTTTCAGATAACCCTCGGCGATTATAACGTAAGCCTCCCTCGTTCCCTATAAATCAGCGTTTTATTGTCGCGGTTATTTCTACTATCGTCGTATGTATTCACGTGCACACACGTTTGTAAGGATGCACGCCTGTTCTTTATCCGCGTTTTTTACTTCCACCCTTTCACGGCTATGAACACACCGCATTTCGAACGAGGATTCGAACGAAATGCTCGTTGCGGACTAAAGCCATCACCCGCTTAACAGCACACCACGTACAAGGCTATGATAGCATGGATATATGTATTTACATTATTCTCGTGTATCGTTCGTTTATGCCAGAACGAAGCAAGAAAGGTTTTATGAGATGAAATCAGGAAGCAGAAAGTTTGAAGAGAAGAATTATTCGTTGCTCAATCATTTGGCAGTGGACAAACTTTCGTTCTTGTATAATTTAGCTGACAGTTTTTGGATTCTCGGAGGATCTGATAAAACATCGTTTATGTACGTTGCTTACTATAAAAATCACAATCGAGAGTGTTATATCCGATAACGAGATTGTCCTCGATAAATATTCAATTTTATTTTAATCATTTTATTTTATTACCGCGATATGGCCATATTTTTATGAATGATAAATTTACGAGGAAAATACAAATGGACAAAGTTTCACTATTTTTCATACGTAATATATATATATACTTATAATATATATTATATATATTATATATTATACTAATAATATTATATATATATATATTATATATATGTTATACGTTATCATTTATTTTTATTTATTTGTTCAATGTCGCAGCGACTTATTAGTTACTTATTAGTTACGACCACACAGTATTACATTACCAGTTACGTTGTAAAAAATATATTTACTGACCTTACATTGGCTACAACACCTACTAACTAGATACACTCGCAATCGGTACGAACAATAGCACAAGTATTTGTACACAGTTGAAAAGAATTAGAATATACATTGTGGTGTCACCGACAACACCTTTGTAACCGTCGCCGCGAACAACAAAGGCGACGGAAACAAACAGACGGGTGAGTCATCAGGACGAACCATAAGAAACTGTGTAAGGGCGACCGTAACGGTCGGTCGAGGTGCCTTTGGCGAAAAGGCTTTCCGTAATCGCAATTCAGTATTCTATCGGACAGCGCACGTAAAAGATATTCCGAGCAAACCTTTTATACCGAGACTAGATTAGTAATAACCCGTTCTTTGAGTTTTACACCTTAGACTCTTTGCATCAATAACCACTTCAATTGGAGACCCCGACGTGAGTTTAAGAAACGAGGTGGTGTTAATGCAAACATTCAAAATGTCTCGTGATCGCGGTGATAACACGACATCAGCAAGCGCGAAGGTAACAGAAATAACTTATCCAATAGTCAGCCTGCCGTTGGACGAACCGGATAAAATCCGAAGGTGGTTCGCGCTCTTAGAACTGCAATTCGAGCTCGTACATGTCGACAATGACGCGGCAAAGTTTAGAACTGGACCTCAGTTGACGACATAATCCAAAATCCGCCGGAGAAGCATCGGTACGAAACCATCAAAAAAGAACTAATTCACAGGCTTTACGACTTCAACGGAGCTCGGCTACAAAAACTACTCGAAGCGCCAGACATGGGTGACCGAACACCGTCACAATTCTACAGAGATACGAAGAATCTGGCTGCTTCGTCTATGACGAATCTGGCTGCTTCATCTATGACGAACGACTTTCTTCCTACTACGTGGAGTTATCGCCTACCAGCTCCCATAAGGGCGATCCTCGCTCCAGCGAAAACCAAAGACCTGAGTGAACTGTCAGAGACAGCAGACAGAATCTACGAAACTAGACTACACGTAAGTGCAGCAAGCACTTCCCACGCACAGCGTACGAAGCCATCTTGCGAACACCAGCGGAAAGTAACGGTAGAAAGTCTAGACGAGAAGGTGAACACCCTGCAAGAAGAACCGGCTGCAATGAGGATCGAATTTCGACGTCAGTTCAACCAACTCGCCGGATTCAGAAGATTCAGGTCACGGTCGCGCTCCAGGAGTAAATCACGACAAAGGGGACAGTCAAACCCCGGCTGGTGCTACTACCACCAAAGATTCCAGGAAAGGGCAAAGAAATGCACAATCCCATGTAAGTGAGATCAAGGAAATGCCGACAGTCGCCCGCGAACGAGGCTAACGCCAGCGATTACACAAACACCCGCCGCTTCTTTATCACCGACGGTAAGATCGGAATACCTTTCTTAATCGACACGGGTGCAGACGTTAGCGTGTACCCACGCAACAGAATTCAAGAAGACCTAAAAGAAGATTGTTTCGTGCTGTTCGCCGCCAACGGATCGGCCATCTAATCTACGGCACGATCCCGTTGAAAAAAATTCTAAATCTAAAGCTGCGACGAGAACTACGATGGCGTTTCATAATAGCGGAAGCACCCAAACCGATCATCGGGATGGACTTCTTATGCCATTTCGGGTTGTTGGTGGAGCCACGGAACAGACGCCTAACCGACCAAACCACCAACTTCGTCGCAAAAGGATTCGCGGCCAACAACGAAGCCGCGGCAATCAAAAGCATCTCCGGGGAAACAAACTATCACCGGCTTCTAGCCGAGTTCTCGGATCTCACTCGTCCGCCAGCCTTCGGACGAAAACACATTCGACACAGCGTGGTGCACCACATAGATATTCCGAGCAAACCTTTTATACTGAGACTAGATTGGTGATAAACTTCTTTGCATTTTTAAACTTCTTTGCGTTTTAACACCTTAGACTCTTCGCATTAATAACCACTTCGCATTATACGTTATATGCAATGTGATTGTCACGATTCTTAAATTGAATTGCTATTTAATAATCACTTTAACGACTGCTAAAAACCAAATACACGTTATTCTTTCTTCCAGTTTACACGTTCGATTTTATTGTATTCTCGATAATGATTCAATACTTTTCTTCTTATTCCATCGAAGATTCTCTTAGCCCTAGTAAACACAACTTTTAAATATTTCCTTTGCCGAAATGGTACTTCGGAAAAAGATAACTGGAAGTTAAAATAGCCAATGATTTCAGAATCGAAAAAGTTTTACATTCGTTTCCGTAATCGTACGAATTGTAGTTCGATCGACATGCTGTTTATTTCTTTATAGCGTTTCCTCCGATACGCGTAAAGGAAACCGACGTTTGAAAGGAGTGAAAGGAAATTTTGAAATGTTTGCAACCTTTTTTTAAGATTATGCGGATTGTTACGAGCTCTATGTACATATGTACGTAACTTCAGTCGCGGCGTTTTTAATAGGAGGAAAGAGTTGAATGTCGAGAAGGATCGGGCAATTTGGTAAATCGTGCCAGCATGTCAATGGAGAGCGCAACTCCCAGCGGCGTTTCCAGCACAGCTTTTTTCCTAGCGGTTACCGTGGAAGGGTTAAGAATTTAAACGCTGCTCGTAAATCAGTTTCAATCAGAGATACTTGCCATTCCTGTTTTTCTGGTTAAACGTTGGCCCGTTTCGGATTACAAGAAACCGTCACGTTGTTAGAGCGACAGAATCTTTTGTTCTTCTTATTTTTTCAAAGTAATTCGTCTGATTTATTGCCCGAATCGTTCGTAGGATTCGAGTTTAATAACGTCCCGTATAATTTATAGGAATACATTAAGTCGGTGTAAGAATATTATTGATTGTTATAAACGTTCGATTTACTGATTGATTTTTGACAATCACTTGACGCTTGGTCATTAAAGGTTTATAATAAGCGAAAGGCCAACAGAACGTAATAATCATTTAACTATTACGTTGTCGTTGTTTCGCGTTATTATTCGTTTATACTTATATTTATTGTAGTATATTATTGTCTCGTATGATCAATATTGCTGTTTTTATAGAAAATAATAATAAAATAAATGATTGGTTCTTGTTAACGATTTGATGCTTGGTTATTAAGGAGTTTAATTGGTGGAAGGCGATTAGGACATAATGGTTAGTTAATGATTATCTTATTGTTATTTCGTGTTGTTATTAATTTGTCATTATATTTATTTTAGTATATCATTGTTTCGTATTATTAGTGACGATGTTTCTATATATAAATAATAATAAAATACTAATAATTCTCGAGAATCTAGTAAAAAAATGTCTTACAAAGTTTTCGAAGCTACAGTTAAGATTTACCTAAAATTCACCAATCACTAAAATCTAATTTTATGGATATGAAAGAAAATTATACAGAGCCATTGAAATTTCGTCGCTAATGAATGTGAAAAATAAAATATCTTCAATTCGGATTTCAAGGTTTCACTACTTTTTATTTAAGATAAGAAGTAACTTAATTTCTTTCTTCGCGATCATCCTGCAAATGTGTCCCAATCCGCCAAACTGCCGCAACAAAATGAATTACCAAGGAATTCCTGTTTCCATGTTATTCGTTGAAGACAAAAAGAGGACGAGGGGATTTGGAAAAAAGACAAATAAAATGAAAGAATAATTCTTTGATACCAGCGGTACAACGATACTATGAAAGAACTATTCTTCTGGTTTCAAGAAAATTCAATTTCCAAGTAACAGGGGTTCTCAGCATGAACGGTATCGTTTCCACTTGAATCGATGTACAGTGGTTCACGAGAGTATTCGAACGCTTATCATCGAATTTTTCGACGAGTATATTATTTGCATTATACGAAACTTTTTAAAATTTCGATAGCGCTGCAACGAAACACACGACCATCGTGAAACCGGCGAAAGCAACGAAACCACTGGAACCAGTTTGAAGATGTATTTTACTTTCAGTGAGAGATCAGTATACAGCATGAATAGTAGTTTTAAAGATACAATCAGTGCTAAAGATGGTCCCACTATATATCGTGGCCCTTTAAATACAGCGAATAACCGATTGTTCAATTACTTTGTTGTGATGTTTGCGAAGTTACGCTTCCAACGAGTATCTTGTAACTGCCATACACATTTCCAAATCTGTTTCAAATTTTACCAATATAATCGCGATAGTTGTGTCTCGTTACGGTGCCAATGAGATTTCAAAATGTTTTATATAACGCGCACGATGTATTTGTCAAAAATAGTGGCCATATCAAGTCGATGATAAATTAGGTATTTGTTAATTCAAAGCCTCGCATCTATTACTGTATTTGGATATTTCTTCTTCGACTGTGGGTATCTCGAGGTCGCGATGTATTGTTTCGTTGGTAACGTACCAAGGTGCATCTAACAAGGTTCTTAGCGTTTTTGATTGTAGTCGTTGGAGTATTTCTATATTGGAATTATTTGCTGTTCCCCATAGCTGGATTCCATAGGTCCAGACAGGTCAGGAATGGTATTTTACTTTTAGTGAGAGATCAGTATACAGCATGAATAGTAGTTTTAAAGATACAATCAGTGGTAAAGATGGTCCCACTATATATCGTGGCCCTTTAAATACAGCGAATAACCGATTGTTCAATTACTTTGTTGTGATGTTTGCGAAGTTACGCTTCCAACGAGTATCTTGTATCTGCCACACACATTTCCAAATCTGTTTCAAATTTTACCAATATAATCGCGATAGTTGTATCTCGTTACGGTGCCAATGAGATTTCAAAATGTTTTATATAACGCGCACGATGTATTTGTAAAAAATAGTGGCCATATCAAATTGACGATAAATTAGATATTTGTTAACTCAAAGCCTCGCAAATGTTTGGAAAATGGAATAGAAAAGTTGATCGAGAGATGATAGGGGTTTGCTGAAAACGACGATAAAGTGCACGATGATCAACGATAAATGTAAGTATTATTATCGCAGGCATAAAGTTAGCGTCAAAAAGCGACACGACCTATGTCACGGCCATAAAAAGTTTTTAGGAGCGCTCAGATACTTTTGTAAGCCACTGTACCGTAAACAAGAATAGGGAAAAAAGTCGTCATTTCGCAGTTGAGAGCATTCAACGCGGAAAACTCATTTTTAATGTAACATTCGCGCTACGCGCAATTCCAGGCCACGTGAAAAAGGGGAAAAAGAAGGGGCGAAGAGAAACACTCGCTCGTTCGGCAATCGATAGATCGCGAGTTGCAAGCCGGCACGCGCGTCGGGAAAAATTGGCTCGCCTCGCGGCGTGGTTTCCTGCGTTTCAATTAATCGAATTTCACCGATGAAATATCAAGACAATTCGCAACGCGCGCTCACTGTATCCGTGGCTAATTGAATTACATTCAACGACCCGGCCCGCGGACCTGCTAGAAAATAACGCGCCACGCCGCATTTCCCGGAGATCTCGTATATCTTTCGCGTAATTAACGAATCGATTATGCTGTCGGGCGACGAAGGGGAGGGAATTTATTCGCCGTGAAACATTTGCTTAGAATCGTCGGTCTACGCGGAACGATCTATCGACAGATTATCGAATTTGAACAACCGATGCCTGGATAAAAATTGGCAAACTTTCCGAGCGAAGAAAAAAACTTTCCCGTGAAGATTCGGATTCGGTGTACGCTTCGTAGAGGGAAGATCGGTATTTACGTATTTTGGGAAAATTCTATACGAATTTAAATCGCAATTTCATTTCTTGCTTCAGCTTTTAAGCCAGCAATTTGAAAACGTTCGAGGCTCGTGCGCGCCGCCTACTCGTTTTATATTGTTTATCGTAAAACGTGTTATTATATCCGCATCAACTTTTTCACGACTTTAACGTCTAGAGAGATACCGTCACACGAGCCTCGAACTGATCAATTCCATTTGTTAGAAATATACCAGTTTCGCATTACCCACGTACGGAACTAGTTAGTATTCGAGGTTTCCAACAAGAATCTCATTTTCGTAAACGTATTTGTCGTACGAAGATTGCACGAATAATTGTCAATTCGAAGGAGAATTTCCAAAGATAAAATTTATAATAGTCATTCTTCTATGCATTTTAATTTACCGACTTAATCAGCATAGCTTCCGAGCGACTCGTATACAGAAAGGTTATCGAATTTGCGCCACTTAAACATATTGTAATGCAAATTCTTAACTGTTGTGGTTATCGGTTATACGAATAGAGGAACGCGTGGATAAATTGTAAGATAGAAAAGTATATTTAACAAAGAAGTGTATATACAAGTATGAATACAGTTTGAGCTGGTCCAGATCCATACGCTAGCAGTGTTACCTAGCCATCTATGGTCTGCCATGGTCGCCTGTCTATCGTCTATGCGCTCTCGATGGCTTCAGTGATTGAGAAAACTAAACAGATCAGCTATAGAGTTTTCTTAGAAGTGTTAACCACTTCAACATTAACGAAGTACAGTTAAACTTCGGTCTATTTCATCAGGTTCCCCATGTTGTATTTTTTTTCTGTCTTTATTTTTTTTTTTTTTTTTGCCTTAAAAAAACAAACGAATGAAATTTTTCACCGCGCCAGCACCAGCGCCGCATAAATAGCTTCATAAAGCGTAGAGTAAAAATCGTTGCTCGGTTTTACGGTTCGTCTGGCGACTCTTCGAAACACGTCGAATTAAACACGCGAAGCAGCAGAAGAATCGGCTGGATTCCCGCTGCTAAATCCATGGCCGTGCACTTTTGCTTGCGACACGATTATTTTTATCGATCCGCTGTCCGCGATTCCGGATCGTTCGAGCGTGTTGGAAACGAAACCGATAACGAGGCGGAACGATTGTCTGTTTCAGTATACGGACCTCGGCTACACGACCTACCCCAATTTATCGAAGATGGTGTTCGCCATATTTATGGTTCTGGTGCCCATACTGCTGTTGAATATGCTGATTGCGATGATGGGCAACACTTACGCGCATGTGATCGAGCAGAGCGAGAAGGAATGGGTGAAGCAAGTAAATATTTGTACAACGACATAATTAATTGGCGATTTCATGGATTAACGTGTCCTATTGTTTGCTGTCCCTTGGGTTCTGCGTATCATACGATCGCGTTGATCTGCAGGTCTACGGATAGAATTAAACGTCTTACGCGTGTGTTTGAATGTCGATGAAGTATGATTGAATATAGTCATGTAAATATTTAAAAAATTTATATATACATATATGATAAAATTGATATGTGATGAAATAGTCATATAATTTTTTTATTATAATCGCAGTATGATATGCGTGTAACGAAGAATTTCGTCTTATTTTGAATGGCTATCAGTTTTAACATATGTTCTACTTGTTTTTAACTTGAGAATTAATTAAGAAATTAAGCTAAAATGTGGGAAAATTTTAGAAGCAGTCCATTTTACAGCGTTTAACTGGTTGCAGTGGGCGAAAATCGTGGTTTCTCTGGAGCGTGCAGTCGCGCAGAAAGATGCGCAGAATTATTTGCAAGAATACAGTATTAAACTGGGACCTGGAGATGACCCGAACAACCCCGCCTCGGAACAGCGCGGAGTCCTGGTTATTAAAAGTAAATCGAAAACCAAGGCGAAGCAACGCAAAGGCGCGGTGGCTAATTGGAAGGTGACGTGTTTCCCTCTGTTGTTTCATTTTTTCTGTTTTTTTTTTTTTTTTTTTTTTTTTAAATAAGTTTTAACGTCGCATCAACTGCACGTATGTAATTATCAACGACGATAACGAGTACTGAAAATATTATGGGCGTTAGATCTTGTTGCACATATAACATGCTGCTTTTCAAACAGGAAGAAACTCGTTCAGTTGAAATCCACGTTCAAGTCTGTGTTCAAACCTATGTTTCTCCTCGTTTTCTAGCCATAAGCTTTGTGCCTTAACAAGTATTTTTAATGGGTTTTGGTACAGTAACGAATCGATTTAAAGGGTTCGCATACGTTTCAAACTTCTCGAAATCTTCGTTTTGGGCGACTAGAATAACAGGAATAACCGGAGCAGCGTTATGAATTTTTTTATCAGCTGTATTTCTTGCACGATCTTTTCTTTATCTCGATATTACAGCATTTTCCAGAAATTATAATAAACGTATTAATTTAATTTGCATTCTCTTTCTCTCTTCTCTGGAAAACTAATTCCTCTTACGCCTTATCATTTTTAATTTAACCTCGACATTACAGGATTTTTTCATGAAATTAAAATAGAAGCATTAACGCAGTTTGCCTTATCTTCCTCTTTTCTCTCGTTGAATTTCTACACCGAATGTTCTTAATCTCGTTACTTTTAATTTAACTCCTTATGTTTAATGCTTCTACTCACAGCGCGTAGGCAAAGTGACGATAAACGAATTGAAGAAACGTGGCATAACGGGAGAGGCGTTGCGACGAGTCATGTGGGGCCGAGCATCTTTCTCCACTCCTGTCAGAATAAGGTAATATCAAGTTTACATCGAATTCCATGCGTTCGTTGCAGGACAAAGGAAGTGATAAATGTAACATCGGGATCGTTAATTGATTCGTTAACGGCAGTCCACGTGGCGTCCGAAACTATGTAGATTGTCTCGGCTTAATGGAACGCGATACAATTGACCTTGCACTTGTGGGAGTTAATATGCAAGGCATCAAGGTTACGAAACCCGATATTAACGTCAGTAAATGCGGTGCATTCGATATTGACAATATTAGGGGCATGACACGTGATTCGACAAACTATTATCTCCAAGGACGCGATATTGGTCGACATAATGCTTGACAGTGTCATCATTGTGAGTACTCGTGTAGTGGTATCACACGCTGAAGGCACTGGAATTTCTACCAATTTGTGCTAATGAATCTAGTACAGTATCGTATGAGATAATGTTTGCAGTTCAGGGCCTAAGAGACTAAATTCTGAGGATTCTAGGTGATCGCTATACAAGGCGATCCACCTAACTTTATTACCTGGAATATCTCGCTTCTTTTTGATAATATTAAGGAATATTTCTGCTACCAGTCGAATGCTTTCGAGGAGAACATCATTTGGCATGATGAGTTTTTTCAGTGGATCGTTTTTACGTGTAAAAGATATGCGAAGACTAGCGTTGTTTGTTTAGGTGCAATCATATTTATTTTAATAAATTAATCGATTCATTGCGATGTTTCCTTATAATAAAGTGATAGGATAAAAGAGCGTTAAAGTATTTCTATAACTTGTAGTCCGAAAACTTGTAGTTTAGCAGATACTTTAGCTTTAATTTGTCATATTTAAGGTATGAAAGGCAAAGACATCGAAAGAAACTGGAATATCGCTTCGCGTCTTTCCCTTTGCCTTTCGTATGTTAAATTTGACAAATCATAGTTAAAATATCTGCCAAACTAATAGCATATACGAATAGGTAATAGACAGATTAATACTTTTTTGTAGATACACACTTTTTTTTTAAAGAGAGTAGTACATGCTATATAATATATATTAAAATATATATCGTTGCGTTTTAGAAAACATCAATGATATTCTCTGTAAGCGTTCACCTGTGAAAAAAGCTAATTACGTGAAATTACATTGCTCTCTAAACCATTCCAGTTGTACCTGAAACATATTTCAATGTTATCAAAAACACTATTTCGAGTGATACGATTAGTTCAACAACCTTATACACGTGACTTGTTTCGAAAGCATTAAGTAGAATACGGATGTTTCTTATGCAACTTCGTAATTCTATAAAGATAATTAAAAAGGAATGGAACCTTTTTTCTCTTCTTTTTTTTATTTGGAAGTAATTTTACAATCAATTCAATAGGAATTATACGTAAATTTTTCTGGCGTGGTTTATTGCGTGTTTGATTCTAATTGAATCTGGTGCTTAAATCTAGAGGTTAATGTCTTTTTAGCCTGCGGATCTGATCCGACGAGTCAAGTAATTGAGTAACTAGAGAGTTTTGGTGGTTGTTAACTCTTGTGCTATATCTATTACTATTATTTATTATTTGGACATTTCTTCTTCGACTGTGGGTATGTTGAGGTCGCGATGTATTGTTTCGTTGGTAACGTACCAAGGTGCGTCTAACAAGGTTCTTAGAGTTTTTGATTGTAGTCGTTGGAGTATTATGGAGAATTATTGTTGGAGAATTATTTTTTCCTCTTTTTTCATTTCATTTTCCATAGGTCCAGACAGGCTAGGAACGGAACCTAGATAGAAAACTGTTCGTTCCATTACCTTGGATATTTCATACATATTTCCTTCTTACTCGTACTCTGCATTTTTGCATCTTCAAGTTTAACGTAAATTCGTTCTGAAAATTTTTACAGATGTTTAAATTCGCACAAAATTCCGTGGTCTAATCATAATGGTACGATACTGTATACGTTGGTTGGTGAATAAATACTAATATGCCGATATTGCATAATTATGGGATATTTTTTCATTGGTTCCATAGTTGGAGCATTACCGATAAAAATTTACGCGAGTTTAATAGCGTTCGATATCAGACAACTGATATCGAGAACGTCTGCATAGGATTTCAATTTTAATGGTACCTCATTGCGATTGATTTTAATAAATGTCAAAGAGTAGAAATTAGCTTGGCACTGGCGGAGCTTTCCACCAAACCTTGCTTATGAAGATATTTTATTTAGGTCGGCATTTGTACTCGATGCTCGAACTTTTAAAACGACGAGACTCATAAATGATCAGACGGAACGACTTCAGATGGTTTTGATGCTCGAAAGGCATTAAAGACGTTGAAGCTTGAACGCTCGAAACTTTACGCGTATATTTTATGCAGTAAATATTACGAGTTGTGATATTAAAACAAGGTGGATGTTAAAATTCTTTTTTTACGATCAATATTAGCGTATTTCGCGACATATTGATATGTACAGAATTCATGTATATTCTATTCAATTCCAATTTTTATCGCTATTTCTACCTTAAATATTCGGGGAAATTTGAAACGCAGTTGGTGAATTTTCAAAATATCGTATTCGGTTTCGTTCGAATTTCACTTTTATACGGTGAATCGCATCGACAACTCGGCTGTCATAGTGTTCGAGAGATTGTTCAACATATTTGTCTACGGTAGAGTTAACGAACCGATTGCTTTACACAGTGTTCAAAAACATTCATTAGTTTATTTACTAAATCCCTGTGAACTTTCCGCGTAGCAAACGATAAACCAAATGATGTAATTACACTTTTTACGTATGAAAAATATTCAGATACACATAACATGTTCTGTGCTGTTTATGTGCTTTAGTAAATCGCCATAACAAGTTTTATATCACTAATTGACGTGGTAGAAGTAACGCTCGATGTATCAGCGTCGTTGTTGACTTCGCTGACATCAAATATTGCCGGTGCAAATGAGATGCGAAGGAAAAAGAAAAGCAAGGCAAAACGAGTCTCGAAATAGGCAAATTATCAAAGTAAACTGTAAATTATATTCAAATTAAATTATAAAGTTCCCAGCAACAGATATTATTTCAATGTTAGCGAAGGAGAGATAATCGATTTCTGCGCAGTCCAAACACTGCCGAGCCTCAAGTTTCAGCGGTTACGGCCGGCTTTGGGGACGCATTGACCGCAGCGTTGGATGTGATGGCGTTCGCCCACGATCTCGACTTGTCTACCGCTACGGAAGGAATTCCGACCAACATCGACGCGAAGCAGTCGAAATCGAAGACCGCCTGCAAGGACCAAGCGAAATCGGCGACGAATAATCAGGAGAAAGTGCCGACGAACGTTCAGCAACAACGGAAACTATCCGCGGAAAATCTGGATAACCTGGCGAGCAGTCTTAATGATATCGACAAAGCATCCAGCGAAATTGTGGCCGTTCGCGAGATGAATTCGAAGAACGCGAGTCGTAAGTAAAGTTACTGTATTAATTAAAAAAGATTTTTAAGAAAAGCTATGAAGAATAGCGGACTGCAACAACGAATATATTTTAAATAACGTTTAATACTGTACGCTGTAAGTATTTCGCGTTCTTAACATTTTGATATAAAATGATGACATAGAATAATAATAATAATAATAATAATAATAATAATAATAATAATAATATAAGAATATCTTGATACGTCCAGTATTAAAATTGTTATATTTTTAATATTTTAAATATGCATGACTTCAGAGAAACGGTGAAATTTTAAATAGCATTGTTAACCTCTTACGAGGTAACAGTTTGCTTTAATCTCTTGCGTATCCGTTAAAATACAACCCCTTCACATTCGCGAACAGGAAATATCGCTGGATATGACGATACAATGTTTCAACAAAATTTTTACCAATTTTTTATTTTACGATATATACAAGTGAATATTGTTTTGTGCAAAAAAGGAGTTAAAATTCAATATCGTTAATCCTATAGCATCCACGGGCGAGATGTTTCGTGAACCGATTTTTACAGACATCGCGCAAGATATTTCGTTTATAAATGAAAAAGGTTTTTTTAAAACAAAAAGTATAGAGGTATTGAAAGTTGCAAACGATTGGATAAAAAAAAAACATTGTTCACGATGGGCATAATACAGTGATTTCTATCTCAGCAATTTGTTGAACCAATCATAATCTGTAACTCGATGAAAATTAAAATATTTCCTTTTCTTTCGCAAAATAAAATTGTTTATTTTGATTTGTCCTTCAAACGATGTACTCTGTCAATTATAAATAATTTTATTTGTTTATAGTTTAAAAAGGAAAGCAAAACGAATTATTTTTCTTCCTTTGATTATCTCTACCTGCTCTCCAATTTGTTTATTAAAATCTAATATACCCTCTACGTATAATCCAAATTTTGTGAGTTGTTTCGAAGCCCTATAGAAATGGCAATCGAATCAAGCTTATGAATGTGCATGAATTTTTACTAGCTGCACATAGGTTTTTATTTGTCGGATGAAATTCGATAAGAAAACCAAGTTCCAACTTCGGTGTTATCCGTTAGAAACTAATATCGGGGCTTGAAATAATAGGTAATTATTAATTACAAATTATTTAATATTGAATTAAATTGAGAATTTGAGAACGTGCATATATAATTGAACAGACCAAAGTGGAGATATAAACGTTGCAGCTTTTCGCGCTATTAGGAAATCTCACGAGTTCATTCAGCAGAAGTCGATTAAATCTTGCGGATTCTTCGCTGGATGTCTGTCATCATGCCTGCATAATGATCCATGTATTTTAAAACCGAACACTTGTCATTCAACATTACCTTAAATTCAAAAGCTTGAAGTTTCGATCTTAATCAAGATAATTTGGTTATTAAAGCGTAAATGAAACGAGAGACTTTATTGATTAACCTGAAAAGTAGTGCAACAAGCATCGGATAATTTATGGCCTTTCATCCGTTAAGCATATGATTATCATAAATTAGCAAAGTTCTAGCCTAATTTCCTTCGTTAATCAAATATTGCAATCCTTTGGTATTCTTCAGCACTTACTACAATATACATTCTTCCTTTAATTGTCACTTCTGTTTCGAGTTTTCCATTAACGAAGAACATTATCAATTCATCAATTGTCATCTTCGTTTCCTTCAAGTTTTTATACAACTCTGTATACATTTTTATTGCTTTTTGCTGGATATAATCAAACTATGCAAACTTTCCAAGTTTAAACTAGATTGTAACTATTATATGTCATACATTACACGTACAGTCATTATCATTATAGTGATTATCATAAATTAGCAAGTTCTAGCCTAATTTTCTTCGCTAATCAAATATTGCAATCCTTTGGTATTCTTCAGCACTTACTACAATATACATTCTTCCTTTAATTGTCACTTCTGTTTCGAGTTTTCCATTAACAAAGAACATTATCAATTCATCAATTGCCATCTTCGTTTCCTTCAAGATTTTATACAACTCTGTATACATTTTTATTGCTTTTTACTGGATATAATCAAACTATGCAAACTTTCCAAGTTTAAACTAGATTGTAGCTATTATATGTTATATATTACACGTATAGTATGTGTAATGTAAAAAATTTAATATACATACGTATTTTATTATGTATTTTTTCCAAAAACAAGATAGAAGCAATACGAAGAAATAATATTTATATTTATTTAAAGAATTGTTTACTGCACACCTATACGTTTACGAATACACATAACAACGTAGCTACTTAGATATTTACAACCATACAGACTATTCTGTTCAACTTTACTTTATCCAGAATTTTCTCAAATTACAGATATTGTCACTCATGTATTATTTCCTTACGAGTTCGCTAATTAGTTAAATACGAAGAAACCATAAATGTAGACTTGATGAACGTTTCGAACAGAAATATTTCAAATATTTTTCAGCCGCCTGCGACGTTTCCGCCTTTCTTGTTTCCGGCGTCCTTGATCTCGTTTCCGCTCATGAGCAACAAAACAAAATGTCGCTGTTTCAGGCATCGTTGCACAACGAGCATTTTGCATTTTTGGCCTGAAAATAATTCACATTCGTCAGGATTTAACGCAGCTTGGCCAACTTTTATTATGCAGCTTGCTGTGCGCAGGACGTTAATAAAACTTGAAAACGAGCTTGCGCATTAAAATAATGAAAGCTGGTCTATCCGCGGCAAACAGAAGTTTGGACGGATGCAGGAACGGCAATATTTAGCAACATCACCTTTTATAAACAAGCAAATTTCAAAGTAAAGATAACGATACAGGCAACGAGTTTCTCTATTCAACGAATCGACGGAAAGATCAGCAACGATTGATACGTTGCTTTCGTTCGTACATGCGTACGGTTTCTTTTTGTCGGATATAGGTCGTGAAACGGTAAAAATTAAGTTTATTAAAAGGTTTCTTTTCGTGCATGTGAACTTTGTATGTTCGCCGTTATTCCTGCTCATGTGCATTTTGGTGAACGATGTTTATACATTGTTCAGAATTGTTTGGATGCGAATAGAATATTTTTCCATATTGCTGAGAAACTGGAATTTCTTTGAACGAAACAGCGCAGAATCGAAATGTGTTGTTGAAAAAAATTGACAAATTACGGTCTTCATAAATGTTTCTACATTATGGAAATCTATTTGCATTTGTTTAAAATTAATTTTTTAATTAGTATCAATATCTCCTTTAATCGTTTTTTAAACTGTCTCGAATCAGCTACTTAGTTTACGTTTGTTCGTTTAATACATTCGTTCGAAAAAGTTTTAAGCGAGATAATAGCAGAGTAACAATAAACAAATATCGATAATCGTACGATATAACGTATAATACGTATAGAAACGTAATAATTCTATCTATATTTTCAATGCATTTAACTTCGCTTCAGCAAAAATGGAACCGCGTGCGAAAGAAATAAAAATTGCTGCAGCATAAAATCGAGTTCGGTAAAAATGGAGTTGTTGAAATTTTCTTTTTCTGATAATCGCAAACGAAAGGATCTTTCGTTTTCATCCGGAGATACGTCAAATTACACGATATTCGAACAGTGTCTAAAGAAGAATATATCAATTTTATTGATATTATTTATAGATATAATAGACTTCGTAATGCGACGAACATTAAAAAAAAAAAAATCTCCAAATATACGTATTTGTCCTAGATTCGAGCATGGCGGAGGATTTTCAGGATCCGCTTTTGGAGCTTGTGATTGCTTCCGAAAATACGGACGATCCTGAAACGCTGCTGAAAATAGCGGAGCGGGCCGCGGCGAAATTCGAAGTGGAGAGCAGTACGAAAATAAATCTGCAAATTTTGGAGCAATTCACGATGACTAAGATACCTATGGAGGAGAAAGCCACTGCTACGAAGAAACAGTACTTTGTTGAATCGAGCGACAACGATTTTGGTGGTAACGAAGAACTACCTTCCGTAAAATATTTTGTTCATATCCTAGGAATTAATCGATGGCTCGGTTGCGCACTAACTTCCTATCGCTAGACGTACCAACCATTGCATTAAACGTAATTGTTAGTAGGCAAATTTGCCGAATCATCTCTGTACATTTGCGTCTTACCTAATTTAATCTGCGAGCATCTCATCAAATGGAATTTTATTTTTCCTTTATTCCGAGCAACGAAACGAATAACACCAGAGAATTATTACAAACCATCAACATTGTAAATTTATGTGTAACATTGAACGCGTTTTGCATTCACACGCGTATAATTAAAGTATTAAAAAGCAAAGCGATCTGTCAACGATAATTTCACAATGGAAGTACGAAAGAATAAAAGCAGCAGTGGCCGCGTAGCCGTAAGTTTCGCTGGAGGGCGTTAAGCGTCACGTGAATTTCATGAAAATTGATTGTCTTATCGCAGGCGACAACCTGCTCGGAACCGAGGCCCGTCTACGTAGAATAAGATCAGCGAACAACAGATTTATCACGACACGGAGACCGTCGCGGCACACCGACGACGACCTGTCATCCACGTCGTCCACATCCGCCGACAGAAATCCTCAATATCAGCCATTGCTCAACGGCCCTGAGAACTCGGCGAGCCGTCAAATCGAAAGTCGAGACAGCTCTATCGAAGCAATTAAGCCGCAAGCAAAGCAGAACGGGTCGTGCGATTTGGCGAAGACCAAGGTTCAGAAGCGTCGACCGAAAACGGCGAAAAACAGGTAGCTATTTCATAATGAAACTATTTCCTTTTCTCTCTTACATCATATTGATAGAGTAAAATTTGAATTGGAGATTTCTTTCGTCGAGCAGTTAGCAATTAACGTACTTTAATAGCCGTGCAACGTAGAAAGGTGAAAATATTTTGGAATAATTTACATGCCCGGATCAAATTCTGTACTTCTGTAGGGTATAGAAAAGTTAAATAGATAAGAAGAGGGATGAAAGGGGAGGTTTTTCTAAGGACGACATATCAGTAAGATTAAGGTACTGTTATTTGGTTTTAATTAGTATTGTTAGGATTATCCGATTATAAGTTTCTCCCTGTATTTACCTGCGCTATCTTTTATTTGTTAGGAAAAGTCGACTTTAGTCTTTAACTACGGACCACTTAGCTGTTAGAAGAGCCTGTATTTTCATTTCATTACCACAATCTAGCGAAGAAGCTTAAAAAATCCAACATTCGAGTACCTTTAACCGTAAAAAATCTATATAAATGAATATATTTTATGTGAGAATTTAGAAGTTTCGTTGATCCAATTAGGCTTGGAGAGTAGCTTTATTTTACAACAAGATAACAATCCCAAGCATACCGCCAAAAAAACGAAGAAGTTTTTTACTTTCAATCGCATAAAATTGCTTGATTGGCCTCCGCGGACCCCAAATCGAAAATTTATGGTCGATTTTGGACAGAAATATGAACAAAACTGGGGTCACCAACAAAAATAATTACTTCCATGCACTACAGAGATCTTGGGAAAGTCTCGATCCTAATCATCTACATAATCTGGTCGAAGGTATGCCCAGACGGTTGGCAGCAGTCATTAAGGCCAAAGGAGGCCATACTAAATATTAAATTTAATTTTCTTTCGAGTATAAATAATTAAGATCTACAAAGTGGCCACTTTTTTTTGTCATATATGAAAATGCTTGTTTTGTTGAAATAACGTTATAGGTTCTTGTTATTGCAAATACTCTCTTAATTTTTCTAACGAAACTTTAGCGTGACAGTAAACCTTTCAAAAAAGCGCAATAATAGGATCTTTTGTCATTAAAAAGAACATTAGTTTCGAGATATCCTGTATACGATATAAGATGATCACTTTATTATACCGGTCACTGTATATATATATATATATTTAGTTACGAAACAAAGTATCGATATTAGGATAATCTTTGTATTATCGTAGCTAAAGGTTAATCTAATTGTTCGACGTAATTAATAAAAATCCGAGAGTCGTATTACAAAAACTATTAAAAGCTTCAATTTCACAGAGTTTGTCCTACTCTCTCAATTAAGCCGGTCCATTACGAAAGATCTATACTTATCAGAAAGCAATATTAACGTTTGATATTTCAACGCCGTCGTCATTTTCCTCGATCGTCAATCCCATTACCCGTATCCAATTTGAATCTCCCGTAACGCGAGCGTCATCGGGCATCTAACAAAGCCATACACACGTAACAAAACAATTATCACTTAAAGAACAGCTAAATGGAAATCTGCGGCCGAACCGACTTCTTTGCGCTTTAATGAAATTTCATCGAGCCGCCGCGCGAACGCCCGCCAGAGAAACGAAAGTATAGAAAATACACAATTTCCTGCCCCGGCCTCGAAAAGTAATTACAACATAATGGCCGAGTTACAACGTTTCGTGGCATTCGTGTTAAGTCACGGCTCCGATGTACGTATACAGCCACGCATACGTATACCGGACAAAGGTATATAGAATCAGGCTGAAAATACTAGAAGCACTGGGCAACACTATCAACAATCGATTCGTGTGTCGACATACCGGGACACGAGGAACACGCAATATTGGAACACAGATTTCCTATTTAGATTTGTCGAATGTTTCCTTCCACCGTTTTCCCTACGAAGTCGGAAAACAGACAGGTTCGGTTTTCGCCTGTAGAATCCGTACTCGTGGATGAAATTAAGTTTGAAGTTGGGTTTTCGATCGTTTTGCATCGGTGAAATTATACATGGTTCGTTGTAATTGCGTGGATCGTAGACGGTATAACTGAGAAAGGAACAATACCGCAGTATCGCTCAAAAGTATGTGGATGCTTGCTTACTTTTAACAGGATTGAATAATTTCGTTGTAGAGTTACACAGAGAAAGATTCAGATTAATTTTACTCTTTATTATTAGGCTGCGGATTTTTCTGCACTTTTATACTTTTACGAATAGAAGTACAGACATGAAATTTAAATTGAAATTTCTTTCATTCCTCGTGTATTATAATAAATACTTTATTTTGTATATTTTATGTATTTTGGCGTGTTATATACACGCAAATGTCCCACAAATACATAGAAATCCGCATTTTAGTGATAAAGAACAGAATCGGTCCGGATCTTTTTCCGCCTAATTTTGTAGCGAAATTATTCAATTCTATCTAAGCAAGTGTTCGCATACCTTTAAGCGGTATTATTCCCTTTATTTATCATTACAGCTGTATCTCGTAGCATGTCACGACACGATAAAATTCATTTCTAGATAATCTGCGAAAGATCGACATCCGTAAGCTTGTCCTTTCCTGTCAAGAAAACACGTATTTCGTTGTTACTCCTCGTCGAAACGCGGAATTACTCCTTTATCATAAAGAATCGGCCTTCTGTCAATTTTATTAAGAGTTTAAACGAACGTTCCTTTAAGGTGCACAATTTTTCATTGTTCAATTTCCAAGTAATCGTGTTTCAGAACAAAGAGAGCACAGCGAACGAGTCACTCGAAACTATAGACTCTGAGCTGTGATTAATCGTCACAATGAAATCATTGTGTGTTACTCAGATTGCACAGTGCTCGTTGTTACCTCGTGAATAGAATAATACAAGACGTTTTGTTCCAACGTTAGAATAAATCTTACGCATCTGCAGCAGAAGTTTGCCACGCGAGCTACCTATTCATCGAAACATTCTTCTTTGCGGATTATCTGCCAGGTAACCGCTAGAATTTTATGGGCGTGGCAGGATAGAAAATGAATTTCAACGATTATTATTTTCAATCTGTGGTATTTTTCTTTATGGGCCGAATGAGTCAGACACGAAAGACAGTAATCATTTTGTTCCTGAAAATTTAAAAGTTAACCATACCAGTGCAATGCGAAAGTGTCGTTGAAGCGAAGAAAATTTATAGGAAGTAGAGAATCCATGGATTTAGCTGTTGACCGGTTTAAATATATCATTGCAGTTTGAATGTAACTAAATATAATTATTGCTATAATTAGTCTCAATTTGGAAGAATTTTCTTTATCTCGTATCTGTCCCTTGACAACCGAACATTGTTGAGGATAATGAATTCCTGAAATGAGAAAATTGCTCTGTAAAATTGATCTCGGAAGATGATTAAATCGTCGTTGATATTTTCCTTGAAAAAAAAAAGATAACGAATTTAATGTACCAACATTTTGAAATAATTTATTATTATTGATTATAACTTTCTATGAATTTGTTTATAAATCATAGTCCTTTCGTAGAAATAATCTCGCGCAACGCGGGAGATACTTTTTCCGCGTTGTACCATACGTGTGAAAATATTTTTCTAAACAAAAAGTCGAAAAGAGCGTGAAAGTGCAAAAACTGCACTCCAGAGCTAGACTGTATTAAGTCTATTTTTTTGCAAAAATAACATTTTACATGTTTGCCGTATCAAATTCTTCGCTCTTTCCGACGGTAAAAATGTTCTCGTCCTAAGCTTTTCGTATAATAGCGTAAAAGTAATATTCAGCCCGTACCTCGATACGCAGCTTTTGCAGCTTTGATCTGCTTCGCTCTAAAGTTTGAAAAGCGTGACTTAATACGCTCTGGCTGTGGATTGCAGAAATATTAAATTTATCTAACGCGTTACACGATGCATATATCGTTCTCTACGACTACTAATCCTGCCACTGTTCCCTCGCATTATACGCTTCAGCGTATTTCGTTTCTTAGTTGAAAAATTTCTTACGATTTTTCATTCCGACTGACGTTGATTCGCACGAGTCGCGTCACTCGTTCCATCATCGACTTGTCAGGCGATTTTTATGCGAGATCCTGAAGCAACCGATGGGACGCGGATAACGAAGTGATGAATAGCTATCCGAAACAAGTAATGTAAATTACCGTGTGCGAATTTCCAAATTTTCCGCTACGATATGTAATACGGGCGGCGTCTGTTACCGATACAGTTAGTTTCGGTGAAACGTCAACGTCCTCTGTAATTATTCCGCGGAACTCGTTGCTGCGATAAATTATTAATCACTCGTTAATAATTCTTCTTCAAACGAACGCCACGGGACAACGAAATCGGATCACGACGTATGCAGCCGTTCGATAAACAGTATTGGGAATCACGCGAGCGCGATATTGCTCGTGAAAGAAGGGATTTAAACGCGGAACGATCGGTGATATCGACGATTACCAAAGGCAAATTGAAAGTATAGCTTTATTAGACGGGATAAACGCGCAGTGCGAGTCGTTTCCAGAGCAAATTGAGATTATGCGATAAAAAGGCGACAACGGAAGCGAATTCGTAAATATTGTCATAATGAATTGCTTATTTATCCGGTCGGATTATATCGTTTAATTGATTTCTTTCGTATTGGCGTACGCAGGCACGTAGTAATAAAAAGCGGAAGAATATTATTTTTCGACAAAAAGCATGAATGCTTAATTCCGTTTTACGCGACGAGCTCTTGTTTCGATCATTTGAAAATCAGAGAAACATCGGAACGAGTGCACAAGCGGCGAAATATCGATCACAGTCAACGTCGTCGTTTCTATTATTTCTCGAACCAGCTAAATATGCAATATCGATCCCGGGGTAGAATTGAATAAATTCGAACAAAAGCATTACACCTACACAGCGCAGTATCCAAAGAATCATCCATTTTTATAACAGCCATTCTTTCACCAGATATGAACGACATTCAGGGCTGTT
The DNA here is from genome assembly GCA_014737475.1 of Bombus confusus. NCBI lineage: Eukaryota > Metazoa > Arthropoda > Insecta > Hymenoptera > Apidae > Bombus > Bombus confusus. Next base: position 547,028 of record JACXIV010000103.1, read on the forward strand.
ACGCTATTGGAACGCGTATTCATCCTGCAATTCCAATTTTGTCGCGCTCCCATGTAAATTATTTTTCGACGTATTTAAATATACGCGCTTATCCATGCTTCCATCAACGCAGATAAATCTCCAACACCGTTAGCTGCCACGTACTTAACTGCAAATTATTACGCTTCTACCCAGAGCCGCATTCGCCATAAGGCGCATTAGGCGCAAGGTGGGCCTCGCTGTCTACGTGGCCACATCTTAAAACTTAACTCGGCAACCTAATTAGACCTCGTAACGACGTTGTTCCTAGGCCTGCAAAAGTATACGTACGGTCTTGCTTCTACCTTCGTCATTCAGTTCCAACATCCTTTACATAAAATTCAGCTTCCTAATCCAGAAAGAAAAGAAGTAAAACAAGAAGTAGGAGAAAACGGAAAGAAAAAAGAAAGGAAGGCGAAAAGAATAAGAAAATCCTATCTTGCCAAGGCCTTTCGAATCGCAAGTTCGAAAGACCTCGTCCCTGCAATCCCGATCGGAAGCAATGTTCGCGGCGTTAGTGTCCGTGAACACAGGAAACGATTGACCGTTCGTTTAATGGTTTCTGTTCGGCACGATGCATGCACAGGGTATCACCGAAGGAAATAGAGGAGGCTGGTCCGAGGAGAAGAGAATCGATCGAGCGGAATAAGGCGGTTTCACCGACGACGTCGCCTACTGATCCGCTCGAACCATGGAGCACACGCGACATTAAGGACATGAACACGATATTGGCTTGGGAGGAGAATACGCCGGACAGTCCTTAACGAAACTTTACGATATTATGCGCCGTGTAGCTCCGGCTGACCGGTCGATCGACGAAATGGCATCAATGGTTTTTGCCCTGGCAGCAAGCTGCGACGCGTCAAGTACTTGGAAGCTCGAGGTCGCTGGGAAGCCAAAGCGAGATTCAACCGATATAGAGAATTCTTGAAGGACTCGATGGTAACGTAGAGGAAGTATCGAGAGAAAAAAGGGAAGCACAGTCGCTACAGACGGTATTTGTACGTACATCAAACAAACTCTTATCGCAAGATATAGTTTCTATAGTTTTTTAATAATAGCTTTGCACATTTCATTTGTACAGTATCGATGTTATTTGCATTATCGTGTTATTTATAGCTGCCGCCTATAGGTATTAGAATACTTGTTGATATTTGGTGTAAATCGAACGCTATTCACTGCTTTTATCTGTTAGCTATTTCATTGTTAACCAGACATTTCGTCCGCAACGTGTATGTATGTTTTGTAATGTAAAAGATTTTGCAAGAAATAAAATTTCTTCGAGTTTTCGAATATATGTAAGCAGTAGGTGTGCCAATACTTATGGCTGGCTATGTGAAAGTTTTACTAAATCAGACGAAATTTGAAATATTTGCAGCCAATTAATTGCCATGTAAATGCCTAAATAAATACAACGATGTACAAATGCTTTTTGTAGCCACTGTATATCGTCAGTTCGAAGTACATGTATATAGCTATAAATACGTATAAGTTTGTTTCTCGCTCAAACTGTCTGGATAAAAGGCGAAGTGTTGCAATCTGTCTTATATCTTGTATTGTCTGTAACATATTTCCGCTGACGAGGACACAGTGAAAGTTAGCAAGAGTGTTTTTGATTCCAATTGTTCGAAGTGAATTTTACAGAACTTTTGTAAGTTGTTTTAATTCGATTTCGCAAAAGAGAATTGTGATTGAGTTTCGTTAGAGATGTTAGAGCGATTCAGGAACAAAATTGCAGCGATTAACGAATCCGAAGAAATTGCAGCATTTTATTCCGTTTTGATTCCGATATTTTCCGAAGTGAACTCTAAGAACTTTCGAAAGTTCCTTTTACTTCATCCCGTAGTAGAAAATTGTGATTGAGTTTAGTTCGAAATTTTAGAGCGATACTGGAATGAAATTGTGGCAATTAATAGGGGTGAAAAAAGGTATAGGTTTTTATTCGAAAAAGTGGCTCGGACGTTGAAAATGTAACGTCATCAGATCAAGTTCGTTTATGCATTTAAGGAACAGTAGGATTAAAAATTTAATAAGATTGTCATTCTTGTATGTGTATGATACAAAGAGTGTTTTTGTCATTCATTTAGTTCGTTAGTTAAATCTCTATAAACGAATAACAAACGTATCAAATGTTCGTCCAAGAACACTTTAATCCGATTACAAGAAGTACGAAAAGACGAAGATGCTAAACGATAAGGGTTTATTCCTTTTGTAGCGTACCAACATTGACTAATATCATAAAGGACAATGACGTAATGATAAAATCAACAAATAGCAATTTCTTTCTGCAAAAGGATTAATTCTTCGCATTTATGATCAAAGAAAAAGAATCAAAGAAATCAAACTCTTGCTGACGAACGGCATCGGTTTGGCCTGATGTTGCTCATTAAACTGTTCTTTGATATGAAAGCGTATACATCTCGATAAAGAAACGACAGCGATGAAAGATAGAACTCTAGACATTTGGAAACACAGTTTTGAGAATGACTTAATTAAGAGCTTTTATAGAAATATTGTATAATAAAATAAATATAGCAATTTGAAGCATAGTTTGGGTAACCACGAATGAACGTTCAGTTTTTGATAGATTAACTTTAATTGAAGATATTGCTCTAGTATATCGATTATTGAAGTTCAAGAAACAAATGTATCATGATATTTAGTAATTTGATATCTAAGTAGTATCTAAGTAATTTTTAAACTAAATAGAAAAATATGAAAATTTAAAAAAAAAATATTGCACGTGCCAAAAAAGAAAAAGAAATTTCAATCTTGTAACAGTACGCCCTATTTGAAAAATGCAATGGTCGAAATAGTCACACGGTACTATACAGTTGTAAATATTTTAGGACATTTTGTAGAGTAAGATTCAAATAGCGTTATGTATAAAGGATTTTTGCATTAGATGAATTTTACAGTAGATTAATTTTAAGTAAGAAATCATTCGAAGATTATTCGTATTGCCATTTCTTAGCTTAGGAATAAAGAAGAGAAGATCAAGGTTTATACATACGAAAAGTATTGCGAATTTTGATCCGCCAAGAAATTTCTTTCGTGTTTACTCTCGAGTCGAAATTTGATAGAAATTCTAATTTCACGTTCCAAAATTCTATTTTAATTTATAATTCTCTGTTGTTACCGATGCGGATCTAGATTATCAATTTTCTTCCCTTTCTTCCCACGTTCGATTTCGAAAGTTTATCATGCACATAACGCTGCACTCGCCGCTCTTCTATAACTCATCTGTGTATTTATTTCAAGCAGAGTGTTATTAAAATACTTAAGAAAAGTTTCCTACTATGATCTACTATTTATAGAAATGAAAGATGTATTGTGCAAACTTTTCCTCTTCAGAGTTACGGTCTTCGAAAACCACGTGCAAAGTTACATCGACTTCTTCGTTTAACGATCCAAATGTAGTCGGGCTCTTATAATAATGAAAAAAGAAGTACGAAAGCGTACAATCGCAAATGTTTCTCTTCGGAATTTTGAAGTTGCACACGAAACGGCATACGTAATTTGTACGGAAGAAATATGCGCAGCAAAGTAAGTTACAATTATTGGAAAATTCAGGAAAGAATTTCAAAGATTGTAGCAGAAATTATCAAGTTTCCATGACAAAGTTAACAGTGCAGGAGAGTAGAAGTTATACGTACAAGCTACTATAATGTACAAGATGTACCGCAGATACGTTTGATATGTAAAAATAGAGAAATGGGAACATATTTCTCAGAAATCTGACGTCTAGAGAATCGGAGCACACGGTTTCCAGTATTAACAGCAACAGCAAACTGTTATATTACTGTCTCTGTCATACAACGAACAAATGTCTCTTTAACAATAGTAGAACTATTGCTGTAACAATAACGCGGAGCGTGGAACAATTATCTTTTTTACGTGCGTATTTAAAATAAAATATTACATTACGTATCCGGTGTGTTATTTCTCCTTCATATTTTATTTACTTTTTAGAACTGAGTAATGTGTAGAGTTGGAAAATGTATCGTACTTACATAAAGCCTCAGTTCGTGGTATATTGAGAAGCTCGTTTAAATACGTTTCGCATGTTCTTGATAACTTTGGAAATATTTCTAATATTTTTAGGTGGCAGCATATATCTACTTCTACAGTACTCCGTTTATCGACACGATATTTTAGTTAGCGCCCCGATTAACCGGATTTTCATTGATTCAATCGCTTGTCTGAACGTGACCGAAAAACGAGTAGTGCGAGGAATGGGTAAACTCCTATTAAATAAACTGCAATCATATATGTCGTATATCGCTGATAGGTAATGTATGTTATTACGCGTAAACGCGTTGATGCGTGCAGGATACGGAGCTTGGCGTCAAGAGGTTAATTCGTTTCATGATCGACCTCAAGGTATCCAGAGCGCTTTAGTTAAAAATCTGATGCGCACGAGTGACATTCGTAGGATAACTTCGAGGACCAATTTAACCAATTAAAGGAAAAAGTCGTGCAGTGTATTCTTTCCATTAACCGATATCAAATCTCTTCAGTTGATTCTGGGTATCACTTATATTTTAAATATGTTTGCACGCTTAAATTTACCACGAATAAACACGAAATAAACGTGCGTAATTATATTATTGCTAGCATAGACGTTCATTAAACCGACCGACTATTTCAATTACAATGGTCGATTGTATTATTGTAATTTAATCGCGCGTATCTTAGGTCCGTAGTTATTCTATCGTTTTCTATTCTATTTCATCCAATGTTATTCCAAAGCTATTCTTAAATCTAGAGCTGAAGTTCTTTTCTTATCGGAACAACGATCGTTTTACTTTTGAAGTCGCTCAAATAATTATACACATGTTAGCGTATACGAAGAAGTTCGCACGTCATTTCCGGCGAAAAGCAATCTTGTTTGCATTTGTAAGTGTGCATACGGATGTTATTAGAAGGCAAATGTAACCGCATGCGCTGGGCTTAACGCAGTTGCGTACACACGCGGTCGACGTTTCAAGGTGAAACATTCAACACCTTTGAAGAAAATCGGCGAATTAAGAGCTCAGAAGGCTTAGGTACGAGAAACGGAGGCCTCGTAGCTGCCTGATCGCAATAACATGCAAGAGCAATTAGTCTTCTTATCGGTGCAATTTCATTAATAAACTACGTCTGTGTCCCATTTTTAACTGTGTGTAGAGAACAACGCAGTTGTGTATCCCGAAGCGACGCGTGGAGTTATCGTAGGTTTGATACATATGTAAAAAGAAAAGAGAGGACAGAATCTCGAGGATCTTGTACATATTTCTCGTGTGAAAACGATGTATACGCGAACAATGTATTAGTAGAGGTGAAAAAGTAAATTATTTCCAACCTGTTCTTACTTTATTATTAATTATTCTTTCTTGAATTATTCATTATTTGCTGTGTGTATAGTTTTTTTTTTCTTATTTAACCAAAGTAACCCGGATAATAAATAATAAATGTATGTCTGTTATAGTTTTAATTATGCGACGAGGGAATAAATTTTGTGCACCGTTCGTGTAACGTTGGAATCGTTATTATGTATATTATCAGATTTCCTATCAGTCACATTGGTTTCAGAAATTCGTATTCGTGATTCGGTCTTTGTCGACTTAATACATAAGTGTAACAGTCTTTTTGATATTATTTAGATTCCTACTAAGGAGCGCGGAAATCGAATTTTTGTTTCTCAGAAATAAAGATGGGATTAATCTCAACGCCGCTTGAAGGGTACACCGGTAACTAGACTGTGAATTTTTATTTTACGCGAGAAATTTCAAAATGTTAAAATGCGCACAACACAAAAATATATTATATATAATATATTTTTATGTATTATATAAATATATTAATTATAATGAAATATAATAAAATATTATACAAATATCAATTATAAATATATAAATTGTTCAAAGTAGAGTACTTACAGTTGTAATTTCTATTGGATTAAATTAGAATCTCTGTTTGAGTTTTATACATGTCTTTAGCTGTGTCCATAAAAATGTACGTACGTTTGATAGTTATAACGAGTCAACGAAGAAAGCTTGAAGATAAAGATAGGTACCACGGTATAACATTCGACAAACTTAACACACTGCTTCTTCTTTATTCCTTTTCTACCCGATTTTCTCGCGGATCTAAGAACTATCGAGTAAAATATAAAATTTTGGTTGGTCGTTTCTCCTCCAAGCGTTCTTTTGTGGCTTGGGCCATTGCCATTCGAACAAGACCACGAACGAGAGGGAAGAAAAAGGCCAGCGATATACGAAGGCTCGCCGACTCGGAAAACTTTTCGTCTCCCGCGCGTATTGAAACAGTAATGATATGGGAAGAAGTCGGTGGGATAACGAAATGAAAACACGTGCTGAACATCCGAAAATCGTCCAACTTGCCGGTGAGTTGCGCCGGTGCCGTTTACGCGTTATAGCGCTTCCACCTGGGGAACGATACGGACGCTGTGTACCGGAACTTCTACCATATGGTGGAAATAAAAATCAACCGGCGGATAATTAGCTGTGTAAATAGTCGCAAATACGCAACTTCGTTACTGCGCCTTTTGTACATGATTGAAACGTTGACTGCCACGGTGTACATCGGTGACAAACGTTTTATTAGATTTAGAACGATTGAATTAAGATAAATTTCCGTGGACCGAAAAATTGTCGGCAATGTGAAAATTGAGAAAAGCTGCGCGATATAATATTGCATTATTATGTGATATCATATTTGCGAGAAACGAACGTTATGGCGTAGTATATTTCGATCCACTGCGGTTCCAGAGAAAAACATAAACTTCGCGTGTAATATATGTATGTATAATAAAAATACATAAACTTTGTGAAGGAAATTCACAAACCGTCCTTCATAAGTAAGAGATATATAGGTAAACACGTGACTGAGTGGAGAGGAAAAATTTAATGTTACAAGATCTCAATCTTCTATGAAAAATTCATTTCCGATAACGTATGCAGACACCGCGTGTTAAACTATAATTACATACTTGATTAGACGATTTATTACGACGAGGGAAAAAATATTTCTAATTATAAGTTGCTAATTATTACTTTTCATTAATTTCCAGACGACCAGCTTTCCCGTGTTTTTACTATGACGGTTGACTCTGGACTAGGCGACTGCTTAAATATATACGTATATCCTTGCATATTTTACACGAAACGTTCCTATTCCAGCAGAGTGAATATACACGTGCTAGCTGCTGTTTCTACATCGTTTAAAATAAATACTAGTGCCTATACTGTTGACAATTCAATGGATCGCATTCAACGCTTCTAACCTGAAATTTGTATCCGAAGCTGATGTAAAAATACCATTCACGCATTGCCATATTCTCATATGTATCAAACAACGAAATTACCGTTTCAATTTATAGAATAGCAGGCTCGTAACTAAACGTTAAACGATTAACCGTCACCATCGTGAAATCTCAGTCTCGAACGAGCGTTGGTTACCATCAAGGAACTGGTACGTAGGTTTGTTATCCTCTTTTGGTTCGTTCTACCCGCTTGCTTTTTAACGAACATCATTTCCGGCAGGAAAAATATTATCCTCCGCCGTGGGCCGGCTTGTCACTGTTTCATTGGAAAATCGATTCGGAAAACATCGCCATGGGGTGAAGGTAGCGGCGAGATTACCCGGACAGCAGTGAAACGCAAAAGATAAAACGTCGCGGCGAATTTTCGGCCGTTGAAAGCCACGACGAGAACCAGCGGAATGACAGGTCATATCTCGTTCTGCTTCTTATTGTTCTTAACGGGCTGCTGCGATTGCATACCACCGAGAACAATATCATCGTTCTCGGTGGGCCGCGAAGACAACCCTTACTGCCGTATTTGCGCCAATCACACCATGTGCCAATTTCCGGTACGTATTTCCATGAACCGATAAACTTATTTATCAAAATGACTTGCTGCTTGGATATTTCTTGCGTTTAGACGTATTAATCCTCTGTACCATATCTGACTCGTTTCGGGAGAATCGTAATTTCTACCATCTTACTATCGTTCACTTGTCTGGTTTTTGTAAGATGTTAACCTAATTGTCGAGGCGAAGTTTAGTAAATTTCGATATCGTGTTATGTCATGAGTTTTATTATCTCGATGTCACGTCGCATCTTAATAGTACAAATGATAGAAAATTAGCAATATGATAACATGGCCTTTAATCATAATCGATCATAAAAATAACGAACATCTGCAACTGTTAAGCCGAGGCTTCTTCGATCTCGATGTAATTTTATGTTATTACGTTAGATTTATTGTACCAATTTTATGTCGAATCTTAACGCTGATACTACAAGAATCGTCAAAATAACCAATTGGCCATTTTTCATAAGAATTTTATAGATTTAAAGCACTCCATTTCTGCGATGTTAGATAACTATGCGTGAAATATGTGGATGGAAGATTCTCTTTTTTTCTTGTATCGCTGTATTAAGTGGACCAGACAATATGATATTTTTTATATTTTACCTTGCGTTTGTATTTCTCTGGTACTTGCAAATCTCATGTTTTAATCGTCGGTAGTTCTAGTACCGATGGCACGAACGATGTAAATAACGATACAACGATGCAAATGGTGTAAATTGTATCAGGTTAATGATATAAAGACATGGATTTTAATCAATCCATCATAAATTTGAGATAGGAATAAAGTGGAATGTAATTATCGGAGCCGTTAAATCATCTTTATTGCGGTACTTGCACATTTGCGCAATGTCTATGTTGTTTGTTTGTTCTATCGATGAAATTTTTAATTAATGCAGCAAATATTAATCAGTCTGAGCAAACGTGATACAACATGATTTTGTTCATTTAATTAACCGATACAGCGAATCAGAAAACGCTGAGTAAGATTATTGGTCATTAATCATTCATTGTTTACTCCCCATTGAATCTTCATTAAATCCACAATTTATCAAGTGCGATGTATCGGTAAACTATAAAAATTGTTTAAACGCGTGCAAGTGCATAAAGAATGATCAATATTAAACCATAAAACAGACCACAGAATCTATCGTAGACGTTATTATCGTCGATATCGTATCAAATACGTTGCGTGCAGATCCGCGGCAGCCCAGAAATACGATCTCCGAATGAAAAATTTGGAAAACCATTTGAAGGTTAACGCGATATTTTGAAGAAACTATATGCGTTAATATTTGGTTGGAAGAAACGAGCATCTCGTACGCATCGTCCTAACGCAATCTTCGTTACGACAATCTTTGAAACTAAAATACTGTAAACTAAACTCTATGTTTTAGGATATCTCGCTTTAAACAGGGCAACACGTCGATTTATCGTTTAAATCTTTTTTATTTACGCTCTGTCATTATCTCGAGAAACGTAATCACGTCCTCTTGCGATATCGATTTCCGCTTGTTCCCCGTAAATATCCGATGAAGTTCTCGTTCCATCGAGACGCCGCGTTCGCGATCAGCGAACGCTGCGCGCGGAAAGCGTCATCGCCACGTCGATAATAAATACGAACGCGGTCGAGGTTAGCGAATCGAGAACATAAAAATCCATCGCAAGTGCGAATTTGCGCAACAGGAAATTCGGGACGACGACACCGCTCGTTATTGTCGACCCGGTGTCACGCATACAATGCGTCTATTCTCGGCGCACATTTCCAGGCCGGAGGATCACGCCGTCACCCGCGAAGAATAGCGCGAACGCATTCAGACTGAGGTTTTATAGGAAACGTGAATTCTTGAGACGGGCGTTAATTCGCGATGTCAGATACGGGGTATCATCGTTCCGCGCCGGATGCACGCCGATGCCGCCTGCTTCTCGTTGATGAGCTTGGAAAATACTGAAAAATACCATGAATCGTTGATTTTCTACGACAATGTAGCTTTGTACAACGTCACATTTTTGTAGTATTTTTTTTTTAACGCCCCTTTGTGAACAAATTTCGCAGTGTACTAATTAGCAAATTAATATTATATTGTCTCATGGTTGAATTAAAATACGACCAGCGCTGTTTTGTAGAACTGAAACAATATTGTTAGGGAAACTGTACAAGATGCCAGTAACAAATTATCAATGTTAAGGAATATTTTTGCATAGTCATACAACGATTTCGATAATAAAACAATCGAAGTCTTGCATGGAAATTTTACTTTATTTAAGGGAAGATTCTAAACATGTAATACAGAGGTGTCTAGGTATTAACTCGCAACAAGGGAATCGTTAATGATTAACGATTCAGTAGTGGAACAATGTTTGAACGTTTCATAAATACGATGTTATTTTTAATTATATTATTTTAATTATAAATAAAGTAACTTATATATTATTTTGCAATTTACAAAAGGTATATACCAGAACAGTAGATAGGTACGTTAATCTGAAAATCAATTACCTTACTATCATAAATAATCGACTTGTTACACTTAAAGCGAAGTATACTCAAGCAAAATGCTTATTTCGCATTAGTTTACTTTAAACGATATTAAAGGAGACATCGAGAAAGTCTTTCTCGTAGGCAACGAGTTAAAAAGCACAAGTTAAATAGAGTACAATATTCTTTTTATGCTTCGGCTTCTTCAAAAAACGAACTTATGTGGCACAAAAGATTCAATTTCCTTCTAGTAATTTTATATAAAGACAATTCGATCTTAACGCAAGTGTATTATAAAATTTCTATTTCGTGTTCCCTTAAAGACGATCTTCGTAGATCAGTAGCTCTCCATTGCATTTTGTCCTAGTTTCCCAAACTTTCGCTTACTCGTCTTACAATTGCAATTTTGATTAATAACAAAGGATTTCTTACATGAAAATATGATGGACAATTACAATAACGAGCAAAACTGAACACACGGCCTCTAAAACAGTGTAATTTTTATAAAATTCGATCAAATAAATTGATTTTTCTTTAGGAGAAAGTAAGAAGAATCAGTTTAATAGATGACGTGTAAAAAAGTTCTATATAAATCGCAAACTGAGCGGAACCGATAAAAGAAAGTAAAAATGGCTTTTACAACTTTTTTATCTGGGTCTGCAGTAAAGATATAAAGATGTAAGAATCTATAGATTTTAAGTCGATTGTGACGAAAATTTTGCTTTGGATCGAATTGCGTTCAAACGAAATATTTATAATATACTCATAATCAAAGGTGTTGTTTAAAATTTCATTACAGGCTCGGATAAAGATGTTATGAAAAGCGAGGTTTACTATTTTCTTCGCGATTCCGCCCAATCGCAATTTTTCGAAAAACTTTTTGCACGTCAACTGTTAAACCAATCCTCCTAATTTCTCAAGAAACAAACTCAAGTCGCGTGACCCTATCTTAAAAAAGTTATTCTGTTTTAAAAAGTGCGCGTTTTAAAAGTTGCGCTCATTACTGTACGCGGAAAATCTCACGGAATAAATAATGATTTACACGCAATAAAAAAATAACTTACCTACTCGATCGTTTCCAGATTTTCGAATGGATTTCTGACATTTCTTAAAATCTGCTAGCTAATTTATTTCAGCAGAGAACGAGATTAAACGATCGTTATATCGATCGTGAAATTCGCTTTCCGAAAAACGAATTACCATTTCATACGCATATTCAATTATTTCATATGCACGTTCAGAGTAAAGCGCGACAAGAAGTGTCGACGCTGCTCGGCCAGCGCGAAATTTCTACCGGTTTAAATTTATGAAACGAGGAAATAACGATGTCGAGAACGCGATATATCGAAAATAAGCTGGTGGTAAAGGCTGGATACTGCATTAACGATGACTGTCAGTGTGTGCGTGTGAAATTGCGGGCCGTGGAATTTCGAGTAACGATGCCGCCGTTCCTTAACGTTATTTGTACCAATCACGTTAACTCTCTATTTTAGCGTTTGTTGGACTTTTCTCCCCAAAATTCAACCTACCATTGGCCATATGCAATTACAATTACGTATCATGTATATGTATTCGTAACAATATGAAAGCGATTAATATTTAATATTTATCGTTCGAAGTACTGTTACGATAGATTTCTATGAAGGTTCTTAATACTAATGCACATTCGAATACTATATTTCGCCGTCATGTTGAATATTTTAGTTAGAGTGATTTAGGTACATCTCGTACATAAATTACGCTTATGCTCGTACCGTTGAAATCGAGCTTTTGAAATATTGATACATCGGATACAGATTTCAGTTTACGTGCTCATCGATACTTTCTCACTGTTTCCGCTTACGAACGCGTTTGCTGGATAGCACGCAATATATTGCGTAATTAGAGACATTGTCGTAATTGAAAAGGGTGACAAATTTCATTGAATAGCGACTTTTAAGCAAGAAAATATATATCAGAAATGTGCACGTATCCGGAAATTTGTAACGTAGAAAAAATAATATAAGTATAAAGTACGGCTTTTCGTTCTCCTTGTTTTGCAAACATTGAAATTAAGGTGTATACATCATTCGAATTAATCCTTTCCAAAGACTTTCACAGTTTTGGTTGGAGAAGAAGAGCCCATTAATTTTTAGTTTCATTTAAAAGATACACAGTTAAAAAGATAGGGGTTACCTGGAACTCTTTCAAACACCTGCGCTTTAAAAGAAAACACTTGCGTCACGGGAGCCATTCGGAACCGTCTGAATTTTGCTTAATGAGCATTCTTTCTACGTTTCGTCGTTTGAAATCCATAGCCTGAGTTAGTTGCGTGAAATATCCTCTATGAAAATATCCATATGAACGAATAATATGTTATGTATAATGACGTTTTTGCGTGAACTTTTGTCCGGCACAGACGATCCAAAAATATAGTGGATCGTATTATTAACAGAAAATTGAAATAGGACATTTATTTATACATTGGTCGGAGTGAAAAGCTACAAGTTGGACATTTGGAATGGTGAAAACTGATAGCGTGATAGAGGTTCTTTCCTCTATTCGCTCGATCAACGTTAATGCAGGAAGCAGCCGAGAAGAAACCTTTCGATTAAATGCCATTAGGTCGATCGCTCTCTGTCGTTATCGCTAATTTCCCTTTAATCCGAGCTTTCGTGGCAGTTTTAAAATTCTCTGTGATATTTTCCGTGCAATTATTTTCTAAATCCCCCGGTACCGCAACAACCAACGCGTTATCATTAATCCGTCTTGTTTCGATTATTCGAAATATCGTCACCGCTTTGGATTCGTTAGAGCGTTAGAGTATTAAATAGCCGTCTTATTTACCGTTTCACACATCGAGATACAGCAATAGCAATCCTTCAGAATCGAATTAAATTTATTATTTATTGAAAAGAAATTTTGTATCTATTGCAACGCGCAGAATTGTTTGCAGAATAATTTCTGAAAGTCATTTATCGTTAGCGCTCTAGCTTAAGGTACTAATTACGAATTAAGGTTTCATTGCTCTTCAGTTTCCAATGAAAAGTTATGTTTTGAAGTAAATGTTCGTTCGAGCAACAGTCTCGGAACCCATTTGCAATCGATGGAATTACGTGGAGTATAGAATTAAAGCAACGTCGCGATATCGTTTCCTTTGATAACGATACCTTTACGATATCACGCGATTGCGTAAAATAGAATGCCTTGTTGGAAAAATATTTTAGAGGCAGTATCAGATCAAACCTTTTGACACGGCAAAAAATCGCCGCTATATCTAAAACTTGTATTTCTCCTGAAAATAATTACGTAGCGAACTCTTAGAACTATTTTCTACGTTTTGATCTTGAAGCTTCTTGAATTGCTCGATTTTTCTGAATCGACTGTTAATATCTTTTTCTATGTTATATCCTGTCTTCTTTTTTTTTTTTCTTTTAAATAAGTATCTTTATTACTTAAAGTAGAAACTTATAGCAGAATATAGTTCATATAGACTATAGAATTTTATATGTCCGTAGAAAAATATGAGAGAATATATACGTATATACTTGATGAATGAATTTAGCTAGGATATCACACATGTATGTATTTTACGCGCGTAAAACAACCAAACAAAGATCGCGTAGAAGGAAAATCAAGACTGAGAGAGTGAATTTCATAGTCTGCTTCTAAAAAAAAAAAAAAAAAAAAAAAAAAAAAAAATAGAATACCCCCGTGGGCCTGTGATAGACATAAAAAAATACTTCTTCCTCTGCTATACATCAAAGCGAATTCGATGAAGCATCGCGTCAAAGCTCTGCCTAAAGAAAGTATCTGCTTCGAGTACCTTCCCACTAAATTCGATAGCACTTCGTATGAAAAGCTTAAAGAGGCTATTTTTATTGAGTACGAAATTCGCAAGTCGATAACGCCAGTTCAAAGGAACTATGAATCCATATAAAAAGAGCGCTATTGACATTTTAATTTTATTTCAACCAAGTACATAAGTGTATCCCTGATAATGATTGATCCTACCTACCAATCGATAAATTTTTCTGTACGTTTGAAACATTCTAATGTAGAAAATGGAAATAGATCTTCGAACATTATCGAGTAATAGAAATCGTATTTTAAAACCGTGATCTTCGTGAGAGTAACCATGGATATATCGGTGCACCTAAAATGGAGCAATATGATAAAGTCTTCACACAATACGTATGGTATCTGCACTATTCTTGCGCTATTGCTGTACCAGTTATAGAAATTTCGGTCATTATTAATACGAACATCCAAGATGTATAACTAATCGGGCTTTTAAATGACAATTTTCAGTTCGAACGTATAAAAGTTATCCGAAACGAACAGGAAGATTAAAGCAGCGATTCAATTAACAATATGCCGCTTGTTTGTCAAACTAAAACGACGTTTGAACGACGTAAAATCGTTAAAGACAAAGCAAAAAATGAAGATATTGGAAGAAATATGATTATAAGAAGTAATGAAAGAAATGATCAAAGAGAATAGCTATCCTCTTTGTTTTATTAAACACAAAATTCTACTTTCTTAATATTAAGTTAATAGTAAAACATCTAATGTCCTATCGTAAATCGAACGTTCGATATATCATTTTCACAGCACGACACCGATGGCACCAGATGCGTGAACCTTCAGCACACTGATCTGAACGAGAAGGATATCGGGACCATACTCGATTGGCACAACGTTTATCGCAACACTGTGGCGAACGGGGACGAGGATCGAGGAAATCCGGGCCCTCAACGTCCAGCAAAGTTCATGATGGAGCTGGTAAGATTTAGTTTGGACCGCCAAGGCATAATGTATGTGGCTATAAAAAAAAGAAGGGAAAAGGTTGGAACATGCTGACGACTGGCATGAACAACATTCAGGTGTTGAGTGGCAGCTGTAAAGAAATTTCAACCCTCTCTGAAGTAGAAAAAAATCCCCAACCAGTGTCCCTTTCGACTGTTTTATTTCATAAATCTGTTCATAAACCAAAGTATATTGCACTTCGATACGCATAAACCCAATTTAACTTCTAAACTCGAGCCATAAAAACTTTCTATTACGACCCAAATAAAAACTGTCAATTAAACGGAAGAACAGCGACCAGCTGACGTGGGAGAATTTTAATGCTCCTAATACTTGATTTCCGATCGTTTTTTAAATATACAAGCGCTATATAAATGTATAAACGTCACTATAAATGCTATATAAATGTGTAAATGTCAAAACCCTGGCATCTCATATTTCTGTCTTCTCTTGAAATTAATTTCAGCTTCATAATTATCAATTCAGTTATTTATATATTTGATCCGTGTACCAGAAAAATGGACGTATTTGTATTTCGCCATAATTAGATTTTTACGCAAATTCGTATTTTCATGAAGCTAATTAAACAAATGGAATCTAAGTAGAAATCCACTGAATGTCATAATAAGTACTGTACGTGGAATATTTCGCATATTTTCCGTATATTACAAGCATTTCCACAATTTTACGTTCCCTAACATAAATGTACAGAAGTCCGCGGTCTAATCATAACAATTAACGGTTAAAGCTGCATTTATTCTGTATATATTGACAACAAACGAAATCGCATTATGATGCAGCGTATAATATCGGTAATTTCTCTCTAGCTACACAGCTATCGTGCATTTCTTCGATCATTTCAAATAAAGAGTTAATGGACTTTTCTCTAATGATCGTACCTATCAGAATCTGATGCGGATATTTATTTTGACAGATCTGGGATGACGAACTTGCTCATATCGCGAGACGATGGGTAGTACAGTGCAACCTTCTCGAGAAAGATCAGTGCAGAGACGTTGGCAAGTAACTCCTACAGATATATTCCATTTTTCATTCCCCTCAGTCGTCCCTATCATTTTTCAATATCCACCGGTATACGTTCGAACGCGAAATTGTTCCGCCTGCGACCGGATCGATATCAGTGCGTTTCTTCCTTTTACCTCAATTTTTCTTCTTCTTATTTACGAATCTCGCCCACCATACTGTTTTTTCTTTCGTCCCTTGCAGTTTGTTTCGACTTCATTTCAATTTGCAACAGCAAGGCGGAAAAAACGACAGTGGTTCTTGTAAAAGAAAAATTCCATTTGGTTTATTGGCCATCCTCGATGGGTGCACTTGGTTGCTCGATTGATTCTGTCGAGAAATAAACGAATTATATCGACGTGCTCTAAATGCCTTCGAAATATTCGTCTGAGCTTTGATATACATCATTGATTAAATGCTTGGAACTATCTGTTCGGTTTCTGTAACGTAAATCTACAAATTTTTCTATTCATTTCGAAAACAGTTTATATATTTCGGTATTAATCATACATTTAATTCGGTAGAAACATTCTTTGCAAAGAGAATAATGCTACATAGAGTAATTTAATCGGACAAAGCATCTTATTTTCTTTTGGTATGCTTTTAAGGATAAAAAATGTATTTTAAACTGGCTTAAAATTATTAACTTTGGTTATAATTCTTACGCTTTTCCCAGTATACAGCATTTTCAAGCGCTTAGTCGGCAATGCATGGAAACAATCCCTTTGTTTTACGTATCATTTTATATCGTTCATTATATAATTGGATTTTTTCATATTCTCTTATTTACGCTCACCGCGAAAAGTATAAAATTACCTAGAAAGGAAAACCGATTGAAACATGTAAAAAACTAATTATGCGTAGGCACATCCTGTTAGAAAAAGCATGAATTCGTGGAACTCCTTTTGTTCGAAAATGTTTCTAATACGTTAATGAAACTAAAAAAAAAGAGAGGGGAAGCACGCTTGAAAAGCTTATTTGGTTCTGTTGCGCGTAAATATTCCAGCAGTTAAAACGATAAAAATACAGCTAATTTAAAACATGGGCTTTTCATTATCAAACCGGACTCATTGATTCGACCAATTTGAAGCAAAGTACGCAACAACGTACAATACACATCTTAATATCACAGCAACTTCAACTTGAAATAAAACAAAGTGAAGTGAAATATTAAAGCAAATATTGCATATATAAATAAACAATTATGGTACGAAAAGAATACTAAACGTAAGAAATTAAGTGGATTGTTTCATTAAACAAAAAAAAAAAAAAGAAGAAGAAGAAGAAGATATCAAAATATACAAAACATCAATAAAATGGAAATATGTATTAGAGTAATAAAATAATTAAGAAAATATTATACCAGATAATACAACAGTAAAATAATAATGCAAGGAAAATATACATATAAAGGGCCCAGTCAGATGGAAATGTTCCATTCTTTCTTACATCGAATATGTAGTTGTTCTGTATGTTCGAACCTTTGTAAGTACAGCAGAACCTCCATTATTCGAACATCGATTATTCGAACGTTTGATTATCGGAACATCGGATCGGTAAGTGTTGTAGATATATTTTTGTCGATGAGAGACAAGCTAGTGTATTGTCTGTATTGTCGATACATTATCAGTTGATCTTTATATTGCACGCTAATATATCGAAACGTAAGCGTACCATTTTCAATTCAGACAAGACATGAAATACTGACTCGATTAGGCAGTGGTGAAACAGTAACTGAAATAGCAGCGTTTTGCGGAATTAGTAAATCAACAATTTGTGACATTAAAAGACCAGATGAAATCTCGAAGAACACGATATCTCCACGAATGATACTCCCACACGTATTCACGGCATCAGACATAATCATCAGACGATATAAAGCAAAATAATATAAGGCAAAAACTATTCCTACGAAACTATTAATTTTAAAACAGATATGCGATTTTGCAGCTTACAAGGATTGGGAAAACAATGATCACTAAAACATACGTGTGTGGGATAAGATTAGGTGGCATTAGTGCTAGTATGTTTGGTAGCGGTATGATATGTTTCAATATCGTCCCCGCCAACACCACATCAAGTCTCATACTCGGTTAGTACCTTTGCACGCAGTCGCTATTCGTCACTACGCACCACGACAACACATAACTTCTGCACAACGCTGACAATACTGAACTCTCACTGTCTAACGGCTGCCTCTTATATCACGGCTCTGGTGTACCTGGACCACGCGTGTTCCACAGATGTCGATGACTCATGGTCAAGTAGACCTTTTTAACTACCCATGGTCATGAAGGGTCACGAGTATATTGGCCCTCAGAATTTCTCAACTTTCCGGTCTGTCAATACTTTTATCGCTTTTTTACCTGTAGTACATCGGGAATTCACCAGGTTTTGCACCCCGATACTACACGTACATAATGCTTGTAATATGTAAAAAATGATAACTTCTCGCGTAGAATGTAGGTAAATACGAGTCGTTCGATTATACGAAAAATCCGATTATCCGATCATCCTGAACGAAGTTAGTTCGGATAATGGAGCTTCTACTGTATCTGTAATAACGTTTGACAGTGAAGGAATAACGTTCGATAACAAAAATTTCAACATCGCGCAGAATTTTTCCAAATTAAAGATTTTATCATTTTTCTCTGATTTTCTCGTATAATGGAAAAATATTCAAGTGTGACTCTCGATATATCGCGGCACGTGACATTCAAAAGCCCTGGTGCGTTCTGGATTGCGTAACGCGAGTTTATAATTGAGATCTTGCGAACTATCAACAGGATTCCAGCGAATAAGCCGGTAGAGTTGCCTGCGGATGAAAAAATCCGAAAGATTGAAATCCGAGGAGCATGTGGGTCATGCAGTTGGCTCTCTTTTATCAATTCAATGACCAGAATACCTTTTATTAAAACAGTCTCGGGTATGAGACTGAAAGCCGAAGGTCAGTCATACGTGAACCAGATCTAACGAATTTCCAAAGAAACGTAGGTTATTTTTGGCAGCGATTCTGCCCTCAAGAAATATATAGCAATTATATACCCTACGACACATTTACGCCGCATATATTTCTAATCACTGTTTATAATATCGATTATTAATATTATGTTAATATTATTTATTAATAGGAGAATTAATATTTACCAACATGAATATTGTTATTAATTGATTAGAAGAATCATAGTTTCCGGATCCTAGTTCATATAATATTTAACACGCTAATACATAACTCGATATTTAAGTATGTTTGTCGCATTCATTTATGAAGCTATTTATGTGGTTTCGCAAATCCCCAGGATTGCAGGTCTGTTGCCAATAACAAATTTCAACACAGCTCCTTTTAACAAACGTTATTCGATTAATTTACCGTTTCGATGCACAAATCTGAAGTATTTAGATTTTCTGGTAACAAACGAATTCTTTTAGCGTAACAGTGTTTCCAACAGATGGAAAACATCGCTCGGAAGTAACCGATGTTACTGGTATTATGAAATATTCCATTGCGGATTCCGCGATCGTTGCGTTCAACTTTAAATTAACTTGAATTCAGGCGGAATAAAATTTACACCGCTCGAAGTATGCATACGTTTAATACTTACACGCGCATTTAAAATTCGAATACAAAAAATGGGGCTCTATTGGAATTTTATCAATAAAGCAGAAATTTCCCTCTATTTTCACGGAATGAATCGATACTTGTTTGAAAAAATATCGACGAGCAACACAGTTTTAGCAAAACACACACAATACGCACGCGTGAGAAAACAAAACGAATCAAATGGATCTATCCGACTAACGAATTTAATTGATTCAGTTGTAACCACGTTCCCATTTCATTATGTTAAGATAACAAAATTAAAATTAACTCCGCGTAATACTCGTACGTTGCTTTTACGCTGGAAACAAAATTCAACTTCGACAATCTGCTTTCACAATTTAGAAATCCCGCGAACCAGCTCTGTCGAATACCTTGGTCCTCGTTTGCACAACAAACTAAACTAGAAAATATATATTCAAGAGAAAATCAAATAAAAACTGGCAGGAAAACTATGAACTGGCCCATAACCAGCAAGTCCAAACTGAATACAAACAGTAAACTACAAATTTACAAAACCATCACCGACTCCATCTGGACGTATTGAATTCAAATTTGAGGTTTGGCTGTCAAATTCCGTGTAAAAAAAAAAAAAAAAGAACTACGTTAAATGCACCGTGGTATGTAAGAAACGATGACACAAGCAAGATACTATAATTGCTAACAGTGGAATAGCAAATTAGAAGATACTTGGAAGCATATGAACACAGGTTAAACAGGCTACAAGAATCAATTTGACAAAAGTTGTTACTCAGGTTTATCCAGAAGACTTCAAAGGAAACATCGTTAACATTAACTTTTAGTTTAACAATTAGGATTAGTATCAGTAACGATAAGTACTACCATAAAATAAACGCAAGTAATTAGAAGCATGCAATTAGGAACGTTTGAATAAGGGAACATACGAGGAAAAAGAATTTCATTATGTCATTTTATCGATTTGAACAATTTATTGTTAGCGAGCCGCGTCTCGGTACAATGTTAATGACATTTCCAAATGTTTCGTACAATTGCACAGACGTAAAGTGTTTCTAGGAGCGTCGGAATACTTTTGTGAGTCGCTTCGCGTTATCCAATCGTTATGAAAGTTTTTGAAACTTAAAATTACAGGTGCTAACAATCCGGCTGTCTGTCTTTTGTAGAACGATTCGGAGTGTGGCAGAACGTGCACGTCCTCCACATGCACAACGTAGGAAACACGACGTCCACCGCGAGGATTCGCTTTCATATTCAATCATGGTACGACGAAGTAGAAGACTTCGATTCCGCGGAATTCGGGTAAGCTGTGTGCGCGCGCTTTCGTACGGATTTCAAGCCAGCGTCATTTTTCGCGGTGATTATTTTTTCCCCTTCTTTCCTTTTTTTTTCTTTTTTCTTTATTTTCCTTTTTTCTTTTTTTTTCTTTTTTTTTTTTTTTTGTTTTTCAAGTTCTCCTTTTCAATCCACCCTTTTGCACGAGCGTGCGAGGATGAACTTCAGCAGAGAGATCCGCTGTGAAAGGCGTTATTCGAAAAGAATAAAAGTGAGCGCGTAGCCGCGCTCCGCGCCGATTCTCTGTGTCGTGTTAAATTGAATTTCATTTGTACGGTAGTC